>BMAC01000400.1:639302-653472 GCA_014905375.1 Phtheirospermum japonicum
GTTAGGGGGAGATAAGAAAAAGTATTTTCTAATGGAACGACATGAATAGTTTCATACTATGTCTCATTATGATCCCCGCATTTCACAATGTAACGTGAAAGAAAAGTAAAGTGAACAATTGATCTTCAAAGTATAGAAGACTCAATTTCCAAAGTGACGAGATCATATATATACAAGCTGCAAATGTGTCTGCAAGGTTAAAAGTCCCTGTAAAGGGCACAATGTCGCAAATTAAGAATTGCAACCATACTTAGTGGATGTGTGGTTGAGGTCGTGACTCCCAAAAGGAACAGGGGGATGTCACTTGGTTCGATCAATACTCGCCAAAGGAATAAGAGGGCATGTATGGCACAACTTCAATTGATCATCAATGAAGATAATAACTCTCATGAGATTATCTCTGATTATACTTATGTCCATGAATCATTACTGGAGGACGCTCCGAAGTTTAATATGATTCCAGAGAATAAAAAAATCTCAATCTACAATGAGAGTTTATATAAGTTGATGGAAAGACTTTTCATATACATTGATGATATATACATTGTTGCTCAAAGAATCATAGAGCACAATAGTATCGAACCATGCTCTATTGAAATATCAATGTAGAGCAAATTGACCTAATTCTAAAGAATCAATCCAGGTAGAATTAAATTCACTGACAACAAGACATGTATTTGGTTTGGTAGTGCTAACCTCACCAAGTGTAAAGCCTGTGGGACATAAACAAAGTTTTGTCAGAAAGCGAAATGAGAAAAATAAAGCCATGAGATGCAAATCTATACTTGAAGCACAAAGTTTTTCAAAACGCCCTGGAATTGACTATGGGGATATGTACTCTCCCATAATAGATGTTATAATTCCAAAGAACTGAGAATGCGGCTTATACCTGTGGTTAAATCATATCTCTATGGGGATCGTGATTTAGAGATATATATATATACGAAAGTGCTCGCTGGACTTTCATTGCCAAGGCAAGTGACTCTAAGCCACAGAGTGCATTTGTAATTAAATTAAAATGCTCACTTTATGGATTGAAATAATACAGACGGATGTGGTATAACCGTCTAAGTGACTACTTGATTGGGAAAACATAATCTATGCCCTTGCGTATTTATAAATAAAACAAGTTGCAAATTTTCGATTATGATTGTATATGTCGATGAAAGGGACATAATATACACTCTTAATGAAATAAGAGATATCGCTGATTATTTGAAATTTTAATTTGAGATAATGCATCATGGGAAAACTTAGTCATGTTAAGGCTTTAAACTAAAATCGAGTCTGTGGAATACTAAATTCTACAGTTTGCATATATCCAAAAGATGATCAGGCAATTAACTATGGATAAGTGCAATATGCTAGCACTCCTATGATTGGTCAAAGTGAAGATTTAAGGAAATATCAATTTCGTCAATGGAATGACGAAGAACTGGTGGGAGCTGAAATTCTCTACCTACGTACAATATGCGCATTATTGTACCATTACTAATACACTTGACCAAATATTATTTTCTCAAAATTGTTATCTTGATTTAACTCAAGAAAGCGCAATGTCACTGGAATGGAATCAAAATATAATTTGATACCTAAAAGAAACCATTGACGCGAGTTTATTTTTCCCATTCATAAATATAATTGGGACTGCAGATGGTCTCGTAATCCCTATAGAAAATATTGAGTTTACTTCTTACTGTGAAACACCAAATAGTATCATTGATGTTGGTTACTCATTCGATCCATGTAAAGAGATTATTATCATACATGTAGTAGTTTATGAGTATCTACGATAAATGTTATGATCACTCATATATCTGATGATAGTGGCTTGAACTCTATTACTGAAGAAAATTGGATAATACGAGTAATATCACCACAACTCTTCTACAACCAACAACTATGCACTTTCTCAAGAATCAAGTAAATTGAGGAAGTGGAGACTTCCAAAGTTCTCTTGATAGATGTACATATCAGAGAGAGGTGTACACTTTAGGGAGAGTCTCAACATAGGCGTGTTGTACTCTTTTCCCTTAGACCAAGTTTTATTTTTCCCATTGAGTTTTGTTACTTGGCAAGGTTTTAACGAGGCAACAATAAAACACCATTTCACCATTTGACTTGGCACAAGGGGGAGTGTTGAAGGAAAAACACCATTAGTGTGCCTTCGTCAACAAGTAACTGATGAGGGACAATTTAGGTATTTGTTATCTTTATGTATTATGAAAATATGTACTTTGATACAATATATAAAGGGAGTCTTTGATGAATAAGATAACCATAATTTCTATCGTCTTCCTTCGTCTCTCTTTTATGTCTTCTCCTTATACCTTTCCGTTTATTAGATAGATTTATTTTCAGGCCTACCATAATTGAAATGATTTAAAGAAAGAACTTCTGTTGAGATGATATAACGAAGACCTTGGATTCAAACCCCATGAATATTAAAAGGTTTCATTTTTATTAACACAGATCAATATTACTTTGACACATCAGTATGGTTAGATGACTTCTCTTTACTCTTTTTTTTTTTTTTTTGCTAATAATAAAAATGATAAATAAAATACTAGGAACATTAAATATAATTAAAATTTTTACAAATAATCAATAAAATACAAAATATTTCTTATTTTAATTTTTAAATATTTTTATAAGTTTCTTGTTGAATTAAAAAATATTACAAATAATTAAGGAATTGAAAACATTACACTTACTTTGATAATTAAAAACATTAAAAATAAATAAATATTGAAAACATTACATTGAATTAAAAATTAAATAAAAAACTAAGTAAATCTTCCGGCAATAATTTTTTGTTGTAGTTTCATGTAGTATTTGTGGAAGTGCGAATTTAATTTTGAATCTTTGCGATCAATCATCAAAATCATTTTTCTTCCCTTCTCGCTCGTTCAGCATCCCTTTTCGCTCAGTGGGCTTTTTTACTTGTTGATTCTATCGCGATAATATCGCTTTGTCTCTTCACCTCCATTTCTAATGTTTCAAAATGAGTGGCTGCTAGGACCATTCTCTCTTTTGCTCGAGTTTTCATCCAATATCGCACTCATTCAACTATGGATAATTTAGTGGTAAATCAGTTACCAAGTGGTCATATCAGGCCTGTCACTAAGTTGGTTCCGGTCCTTTATTTCATTTGAAAATCTATTACTAATTAATTAGAACAAGAGCTATTATTTTTATTATTTATTTTGTCTTTTTAATATTTTCAAATTTATTTTATTATTTTATAAGTTTTAGTAGTCTTTGTTACTTTATAATAGTTATCATTTTCATAATCTTTTTCATTTAGAGATTTATTTAATAAATATTTATAATTAAGAAATATGTTTTTTAATTGGTTTTTGGTTTATTTTGTCCATTATTTTATAAATTTATTTATTATTCTTTATTTCGTTAATAAATATTTATAATTAAAATATAAATTTCATATCTATTTAACTAATTTTATAATATTTTTGACTTATAATTTAAATATTATGTTTTTTCTTGTTAAAGATTAATTTGCTAATTATATAATTATAATAATATTATAAGAAGTATAAAGGGTTACAACTAATATATAACTGAATTGTATCAACTTCTCAGTTGTACCAAAATGGATGAATGCGGTTTAATTATGACTTAATCTAAAAATAAATATTGAGTATTTATGAATTCGAAGGTGAAAATGGTAATTGTAGTTAGAAAACCCTAATATGATAACGGTGGGCGGTAATTGAATACCATTGGCTTATGTTGAACCGTATGTAAGCTGTGAGTGATTCTTAAATATATTGGCTCTTTAGATTAAGTTGTTTATTCAATATTATGATTATTAATTTTTTATTCATAAAATATTGTTATTATAATTTTATTTCATAAATATTAGAATATATTAACGGTCTATAAATTATAGATTATGAAAATAACATATATATATATATATAACAATACAAATTAATTAATATCAATTCGATTCTAAAAGTTGGAGAAAGCAACGAGGAAATATGATGCTTTAATGAAAAGAAATATGTAGTGATACCAAACGTTATCATCAATTATTATCAAGTTATTATTGAAAGAGTATTCTCATAAATCTTAGTGTGAATGTCAAACTCACATTTTCATCACTAATAACACTTTGGTGTCAAAATAGTGTTGTCACAATTTTTCTTGGAGAAACAACAAAATATGGTGTTGTTACGAATAGAAACTTGTTGTGATAACAATCGCCGTCACCATTTATTACAAGTTTTTCATCGAAAGGGGGTATTCCTAACTATTTTTTCATGTCATTCCATGATTGTGACAAAATTCAATTAATCGTCATCAAATATGCGAGTTAATAACAAAAGTTTATATCAGTGGTGACAAATATAAATGTTGTGGTAAAAACATATTATTCTGTGACAAAATTAAGACTCGTCACTATTGATTAACATATTATGGCAAACTTTTATGCATGAAAAAAAAATCATCATTAAACATGTGATTTCTTGTAGTGATCTTTTCTCTTTTTATTTATTTCAGAGCTATTTCTTCTTTTGTGGTATCAGCCTGCATTTCTCTTTGGCTTTATCTTTCAATAGACAAAGTATGATTCTTTTCTTGGTCAACTTCAACTGTATTTTTTGTGAAAAGATACTCCCTTAGATTTTCTTTTGCAAATTTTATTACTTCTTCAGTAGTAAAACTCCAGAAAAGACATAATATGGGAGATTTGTATAATTTTCGACGAATGTCCAGGTTTTGTAAACACTCTTCACATTACCCTTTAAGAATAACAAAGTATCAAAATTTGCTTTTATTTACAAAATACCATTCCCGAGCATTTAAGCATTTTAATTAAATGGCCTTTTTCATTTTTACTATTAAAAAGATTATCGAGTAAGACTTGATGTTCTTCTGTTAGTTTGTTGCCATGTTTGCTTCTGAAACATAATTTTTTTTGTTTATAATCATTGAGTAAAATGTCTCCAAACTTATAATTTGTCTCCTTGGTTAAATCCAGTTGAACATTGGAAAACGTGTTAGTGTCATGGAATAAAGAAATATTATTTACTGTGTTTTCATGAGTTGAATGAGACTTTATTAAATCAGGGCTTTCAATTGTGGGTTTTTCAAGAAATTCAATGTAAACCCTTGTGGTTGAATTTAAAAAGAAATAGAATTTGTTCAAACCATATAAGGAGTTATTAAAAATATAAAAGGTGTCTCGAGGATAACAGTATGACTAAGGTTATCAATAAGAACAATTGAAGATTTTAGATGTATGTCATCAATTCCGGCTTCAGTTTTGAAATGAATATATAATTTTGAATTATTAGCCGTAGACAGTCTTTCATTAGCTTTGTTTTGAAATTATTTTGGAATAAACCTGGATTTTATGCAATCCAAATATGCTCCTGTATCAAATAGTGCTATTGTATCTATTTCAAAAATATAAGAAAATTGAAGAGTGATTCTTATAAAATATTTTCTTGAAATAATTTCTCTAAGAATAAATAAGGAGTTTTCGGACATCATTTCCTCATTTTAAATTATCTTCAACTCTTCATTGCTCTCAACACCTTACTTTATTCATCGTCAATTTCTTCTTCAATTTTTTGTACAATATATTTATAGCTTTATTTTCTTGTTTTTATTTTTTCTTTTAACTCTCGTAACTTTGGTCTTATTTCTTCTAATCTTTTTAGTAAACTATTTATTTTTGTGTCTTTTCTTTTTTCTTTTCTAGAAATTTTAAGAATGATTGTCAAATCGTAGGTGTTTTTAGAAGTATTTGGTAGAGTTGAATTTCTATTTTCTTTCTCGCCAGGGTTGTTTAATATCTTATCAAGGTATTCTTTTTGTAAATGTAGGTCATGTTAGTTTTTGAGAATTCCAATATGAAACTGTTGCTCATTTGTTAGTACATTAACATACTTTTATGACTCAGAACTTTAGTGCGCACTAGAAGAAGATGACTCATTATGCTGGAGGGGTGAATTATTATTTGAAAATGAGAATGGTTCAGAATTCGAGAAATCAATCAATAGATTATAAATTTTAATTGTAATTTCTTTATCTAAATGTTATTCATTTAGTTTGTCTTTTAATTTATAATATTTAGCAGTATGACTCGTTTTATGACATTTGAAACATTCAATATTTTTATACCATTCTTTATTATTTCGAGTATTTAAATATCATTGTTCTAGTTTTCTATAATACTCCTCTTTTGGTTTAAAATACCTTCTTTTACGGAAATCATTTCATTCTTTGTGGGAGTTCTTATTAGTTTTGTTGCAACTACCCGAACATTCTAAAAGAGGTTTAATAGGATCTATGTCAAATTGTTGACAAAAATTCCTAATTCAAGTCTAGATTTCTTCAACCCCATTTAAGATGTTTTTAAAGTTTTAAATCTTGATAATTTTTTAATAATTCTTGTTGGGTAGCACGAATTTCTCTAGTTCTATTCCTAACCTTTTCACCTAAGAGAGTTGGCGACCGTGCTAAGAATATTTCTTTCCAAAAGGGCTGATTAAATTTCTAAGTATAACTTTTGAAAGAAAGGTATTTTTATAAATTCAAAAATCACTAAGTTTTCTAAATCTAAGATTTGAGAGTAATTTGGCATTTTTACCTTTTAAATGAGAAAAGTTACCAATAAAATGTATAGAATTAACCTGGTAACTGCATCTGGTTGTAGATTATCATCCTCATATAATATTGGAGTCATCTTCATTACAACATTAATTATTTTTTCATGTTATTTGTTTGTGAGATAATAGTCCCACCAAACTTTTAACTGATCGAAAAATCCTACTATAAGAGTTTTTGCTATAAATACTTTGGATTTTATAAGCATTTGCAGCCGTCATTTGTTGCAAAACACTGGAGATTCATATTCTAATTTACCATCAATATTCCAATCATAGACAGAAGAGGGCATTAAAACGAGAATGAGATAAAGTTTTAGCTATGTTTAAATTTGGGGAATGGATAACTTGATGTTCTTCTTCCTATTTTATTTTATTAATTTTATTAATTGGATATTGGAATTGTTCCAAAACTTCATTAATGTCGGAATCTTGGCTTAAGATGTTTAATTTATTGGATGCGAAAATAGGAGTGTCTGGGCTACATGGTTACTACAATAATCTTGGTTTAAGATGTTTAATGTATTGGACGCGGAAATAGGAGTGTCTAGGGCTATATATGTACATCATAAAGATGCATTTACATAACAAATAAAGATGCATTTATATATATAAGTACATCGATTAAATAGATGCGTTAAATCAAATATTAATTGAACTACATAATAGATAAATGTACATCAATATCTAGGTATATCAAACTAGTAGATAAATTATATATAAGATCAGTTTACATCATTATATAAACACATTACATAATAGATAAATGCACATCAATTAAAACTATTATATATATTACATAAAAGATACATATACATCACATGCGTGTAGGAGGGTGGGTAGGCAAGCGTGCGCGCACGCGCGCGCGCGCGTGTCCTTCCCGCCCCGCTAGTCCTTTGGGTCATCATTGGTATCGGAGTTACGGGAAATAGAGATACTTGATTTAGGAAATTTAGGTTTGTGAAAATAATTTTTCGTGATTGTGTTCCCTTAGTCATATATCAAGTTTGTCCCAAGAATTTATAATTCGAAAAAATAATACTTTTAATAAGTACATCAAAGATGCATTTATATATCAAGTTTGGTGAAGATCAAAGACGCATTTATATATATATAAGTACATAGATTAAATAGATGCGTTACATCAAATATTAATTAAAGTACATATATAAGTACGAGTTTGGTGAAGATAAACAAACAAATAGGACTAAGGGAACACACTCACGAAAAATTATTTTCACAAACCTAAATTTCCTAAATCAAGTATCTCTATTTCCCGTAACTCTGATACCAATGATGACCCAAAGGACTAGCGGGGCGGGAAGGACACACACACACACACACGGGCGCGTGCGCGCGCGCCCGCCCACCCACCCTCCTACACGCATATGATGTATATGTATCTTTTATGTAATATATCTAATAGTTTTAATTGATGTGCATTTATATATTATATAATGTATTTATATAATGATGTAAACTGATCTTATATATAATTTATCTACTAGTTTGATATACCTAGATATTGATGTACATTTATATATTATGTAGTTCAATTAATATTTGATGTAACGCATCTATTTAATCGATGTACTTCAATGCCAATTGATTTTCATATTTGATGTCAATCAAAGTCATTCTAGGGCTATATGGTTACTACAATAATCTTGATTTTAGATGTTTAATTTATTTGATGCGGAAATAGGAGTGTCTGGGTGTCTTCAATCCTATTTTAAAAACAGGATTTTTTTATATATTAGCATGAGAAGAATCAATGGAAACGTTTGCATCTAAAAATGCTTTTCTTGGTTAGATAAATATCAGTACAATTATTTTGATCTATTAACACTCTTAAAGTTTTATCACAACCATTAGTATTTTTTTTAAGGGGAATTGCATCTACTTGAATTCCATGCAATGATTTCACTTTAATTCCATGGAATGGATGGTTCAATTGAATCTTTTTAGATCCATTTATGGGTTCGAGTTAGGTATTTTATTTTTAAAGGTGATAGGATTTGCACAATTTCTAAAAGGATATTTTATAAAGTTTTCTAAAACATATATTTCAAACCAATTGAAAAACAAAATATGAGTTTTATTTTCATTTAAAAACTTATATAAAATTTCTTTAATACTTTGTTTATAATTTGAAAAGTTTTTGAAGAACCAAGTCCTTTTTTTGAATTGTGTTAAGCATACGGTTTATCAGGTAGTTTTTTCGTTTTTCAATTCTAAAGTTCTATTGTAAAATATTTAATTTATTCGAAACGTTTAAAGAAAATGCTAGACCAGTGAAAATAAGATCCGAATTTAATCTTTTAAAACCATCATGAATAATTTTAGGTATATCTATAGGGTCATTATTTTTTCTTTAAAGTCATTATTAACATGTAAATTAACTTGCTCTCTTCAATCTTTAATGATAGAGTTTTTATGAAAAAGATATTCAATAGAATTTTAAGTAGCATAATAGTATTCAAACTAGTTAAAAAATAAAATATGAATTTTAAAATCATGTACGAATTCGTAAAATGTTTCTTGAACATTGGTTTAATCTTGTAGTAATGTCTAAAAAGCCATATTATTTTTTCTAAAGGGAATAAAACTTTTTGCCCCCCATACTATGACCGTTTTCACAGTTTACCATACAAACTATTACTTGTGATAAACCATCATACGAACTATGTGCAATTTGCAGTTTGCCCCCTAAACCGAAATTCTTGTGGTTTTGACCGGATGACGTGGCACAATCGGGTTGTGACACGTCATCCGGTTTTGGGCACAAAACCACCACAATTCCGGTTTAAGGGGCAAATTGTAAATCGCGCATAGTTTGTATGACGATTTGTCATAAATAATAGTTTGTACGGTAAACTGTAAAAAACGCAATAGTTTGAAGGGTAAAAAATAATTACCCATTTTCTAAATTATAATTAGTATAGAAATCATCATATAATAATTCTAATAGTTTCAAATTATTTTTCTATAATATTCTTAATTTCCTAGCCAATTATTCGAAGGATGTGGAAGCAGAGTTAGAAAAAGTAAATCTAAGAAAAAAGAATCCATTTCTAAAAGTATTAGTTTTTTGAATTATAAATTCTTGCGACAAACTTGATATATGACTAAGGGAACACACTCACGAAAAATTATTTTCACAAACCTAAATTTCCTAAATCAAGTATTACTATTTTCCGTAACTTTGATACCAATGATGACCCAAAGGACTAGCGGGGCGGGAAGGACACACACACACACACACAAATGCGCGTGCGCGCGCGCCCGCCCACCCACCCTCCTACACGCATATGATGTATATGTATCTTTTATGTAATATATCTAATAGTTTTAATTGATGTGCATTCATCTATTATGTAATGTATTTATATAATGATGTAAACTGATCTTATATATAATTTATCTACTAGTTTGATATACCTAGATATTGATGTACATTTATCTATTATGTAGCTCAATTAATATTTGATATAACGCATCTATTTAATCGATGTACTTATATATATAAATGCATCTTTATTTGTTATGTAAATGTACCTATATGTTGATGTATGATGTACCTATCGATCAAGTCCACCTTACTCATGTGAACCCTAATCTAAGATATAACAGTTGAGGTCAAATGTGTTGATGGGCAAAAAATATATGTGTGGCCTAGTAAAAAAAAATCTTACTATCTTATTTTTATCTGTTACTCTCTCAAAAAAGGATTGCCATTAACTTATAAGTAAGTAAGTTTTTATAAATTAATAGTCTTAAAGCTACTAAAATTTATTAATTTATTTAGATATTAAAATACTCTCTCCGTCCAATTCTATCTGTTACAATTGACCATTTTACGAAAATTAATAAAGATGACTGATATTATAATTATAGGTATCAAATGACCATAATATTATTTTGTTTAAAATAATTGAAAATATGAAATAATAAAGATAGAGATTTTAATTTTTATTGACAAAGTAAAAGGTAACAATAATTCTATCTTAAAAATATAAATGTGACAAATAGAACGAGACAAACATTTCCCAAATTGCAACAAAGAATGAGATTGAGGGAGTAATGAAATGCTACTTTAACAAACTTTTCCGGAGTCAGAATCCATAATGAATATTATTAAACAAGGCTACCAATTAATAAAGTAGTAAGTTATAATAAAGTAATTGAAAAAAAATAAACCTATTTGTTTGTTGATCTTCACCAAACTTGCAAAAAACTCAACAAAAATTCACAAAAAACTCATTTTTTTCTTATATTTTTCAATGCCAATTGATTTTCATATTTGATGTCAATCAAAATCATAATACTAGCCAATAAGTGTCATCAACAATCATTATTTCGATTTCACATTTGTATTCTTTCTCTATAATGGTTAAATAACACAACATTAGAATATCAGAAATGAAATTATGGACTTGGGACTTGGGACTAAGGCGATACAAGAGTTTAATGTGAAAATTACTCGGATAGTTTGATCTAACATCTGTTTCCCAATTTACACATGAAGCCAAATACCTTTTTTCCTGCTTTTCATTTTACTCCCTTCCGTGTCTGACCGCTGCGCTGCATGTGTAAACTGTAGATGATATCTTTGCAGCGAAAATCGCCGTAAAAAGGTATGATGTTTCGACTTCTTTTAGCTTTCTGAGCATGCTTTTTATTCTTCGAATTCCGATAATCGTTAAATAGTATTGAATCTTGCGTTTTTGTATCTGTCTATCTTTTTTGGGGGTTCCAATAATTTTGCTTTTTTGGGGGGTTCGAATAATTTTGATTTTTTTCCCGTTCGGTACTAATTGTTCTTCAAAATTCTGATTATTTACTGATAAAGATTTGTATTGTAGTTTGAATTTGTTGCCAAGTGATGGGATTTCTGGTTACTCGGCTAACTTCCTTTTGATGTTCAGGAAATTTTCTTATTCCTTTATATTTCTCTGTTTGTGAATGGCGTTTTTACAGGTTTAGTTTGTACTCAAGGGGATTGATGAATATTACTGAGGTAGATATCATGTATTGACACACTTGCCATTAAGTAGTTTATTCACTTTCGTTAGATGTGTAGCAGATATTTGAGAAGTGCATTTGGTTTCTTAGAGAAAAATGTCCGGTAATTTCTTTGCAGATGGAAGGCAGTGTAGGAATGATTTGAGGGTTCTATTTGGGGCAGGGGATTAAGAAAGACATCACAAGCAACATTTTCGAAAATGCAAAGAATATACTAACATATATGGAAATGTTTGGATTTATTTTGGGTGTGAGAGGGAAGTGCTTTGGGAAACGTATTGGAAATTGTTATGCATTAGGAGATAAATGTATGGGGATTGTAATGGATATTTAATTTCATAATGTGAATGTGTAAAGGGGGGTTTGAGCATAGACATAGCTTTTTGATATAAGATTTGTTTGAATTTCATTAAATCTGAAAAATGATTTCCCATGTGCATTGCACTAGCAAACAAAAAGAATTTCATAGCATTTCTAAACCAGATCGAGTAGAATTTCTCCAAATTCAACAAATAATAAGTCATCTATACATTTGTATGTGTGCAATTTTCAATCAGAATTTTTTTTTTCACTAGTTGCTGTGAGAAATTGTCCTTTAATCAATTAAAATCTCCAGTAAATATTGTCTCAGTTGCCTTTCTCAATAAACTGGAAATATCTGCATTTTAGTGCAATTTTGAATCCGTAAACTCAACGTTTCTGCTCTTTATCGATTCCCCTCCACCCCCCCAACGCGCACACACACACACACACACACACACACACACTAGTTGCTGTGAGAAAGTGTCCTTTAATCAATTAAAATTTTCAGCAAATATTGTCTCAGTTACCTTTCTCAATAAACTGGAATATCGGCATTTTAGTGCAATTTTGAATCCGTAAGCTCAACGTTTCTGCTCTTTATCGATTCCCCTTCCACCCCCACCCACACAAACTTGGCCATCGTGTTGCATCTCATGCATAGGTGATATTGATGACTATAAGTTCCAGTTAAACATTAAACTTTTACTTCTAAATATTCTCATTTATGAATGTTGCTAAAGGATGCTTCATTCTGGGTTCAATGTGAAAAAGTACAATGCCACTGATAATTGGTAAACATATTAGATAATTGTAACATCATTTTTGTAGATAAGATTATCTGATGTTTGCTGACTTGTACAGAATTAGAAGTATTAATAATTTGTTGGAACCATGTCGCTGTTATTCACTATTCTTTTTGAAAGCTTATTTCCGAGCTTTGTCTGTCACCTTTTATGCTCTGTCACAAAAAGAATAAATTCTGGCCCTTCACACGTCAGGAAATTGTCTTATTCAATGGACTCGAGACGAAATGTACCACCAGCATATGATGAACACATTATACATCAATCTGAAATGGCACGTCGTGAACAAATTCCTCGCCATGTGCTTTTAGAGGACAAATTAGCATCTCAGGCAGCAGAAATAGAACGACTCGCTAGGGACAATCACACACTGGCATCTAGTCACTTGGCCTTGAGGCAGGATCTTGTAGCTGCAAAACGGGAAACAGAGAAACTCAGAGAACATATAGGAAGTATCCAAAATGAAGGCGATATCGAAATTCGCATTCTGATGGACAAGATTGCGAAAATGGAAGCTGATATTAGAGCTGGTGAGAATATAAAGAAAGAAGTTGAAGAGGCCCGCGTTGAAGCACGGAACTTGGTGACGGAGAGGCTGGAGTTGACAACCAAGATCCAGCAGGCTACTATAGAATTGGACAATTGCCGTGCAAATGTTAAAAGGATCCCAGAAATGCATGCAAAACTTGATAGCTTGAGGCAAGAGCAGGATAAGTTACGGTGAGTGGACTAAGCTTTTCACGTTTATTATTTTGTATTAATTATCCCTTATCACTTGTGTGGCCCTGCAGTTGATCTCACAGTGTTTCTTTTCTTCATATTGGACTGTGTATTATTTATGACATTCTTATGCATCACAAAATGTTTGCAAGTCAGTGGGTTTAGGGTGTGACCGGATGCAATTGCATTTTTGGAAATTTTGAATATGAGAGAAAATAGTGATAAAAAAATATTGAAAGAAGAAAGAATTTTTTGCCAGTGAATAGATATGGGATGAAAATGTAATGATTAAAGTTGATTTAATATAAAAGTAATGATTGGATAAGATAGGTAGTTACATTCACGTGAGTGGATGAATAGTGAAATTTATTGGAAATGTGCAAAAATGATTAGTGATTGGATATATATATATATATATATATATATATATATATATATATATTTTGAAACACGAGTTGAAGATTTGAAGTGATTGGTGGATGAAAAAATGAATGGAGGAATGGTTTAATTTTTAAAAAATTCTAAAAAAATCTCAACTGGCAAAGATTCCCAGAATGAACTGAAATCTAAATTGCATCCTTAGCCATTTGGGATTATTTTCACTCTGTGTGTGTATGATTACTTAAATTTTACTAAATTCAAAAGAAATAATATGCCAAGTCACATTTAGAATAACTG
>BMAC01000400.1:655822-695488 GCA_014905375.1 Phtheirospermum japonicum
AATGTTAAGGCTTCTTTCGGGGGTAGTTAGGGTCACATACGTCCTTCCAACTTTCCGTATCTGTTCAGATCCCGAGAAACCCGCCTTTTGACCAGGGTTAATCATTGACATTATTGGTGTCGGTCCATATCCTGAGACGGTTACCACACTTGCACGTCTTCTCAAGTACTGTGCTACCGATAGGTCAACGATGTTTATCCTACCCAGCAACGGTTGGCGTTCCAGCTCATCACCTAGGGCACTATTCATCTGACAGACATTAAATGCGGGGATCCCATCAAATCCCTCTTTTCTCGATTTCCATTTTTTGAAATTATTATATTCTCTTTTATTCCCGCTATTCTCCCTCTTCTTCACTTTTCACACTTTCACTTTTTCTTGTTTCTTCAGTCGCTCTCACTTTTTGTATTTTCTCTCAGAGTAGCAGTGTAACTTCTTTCTCCATTCAGCATTTTCCGGCCAACTTCTCCACCAGGTATTCTCCGACCTCATATTACTTTTCCTATAATGTCAGTGTCATCTTCTTCCTCCGATGCTCTTCCCGTCAATTCTTCTCCTTCAACGGCGTCAGCCCCTTTATCCTCGCCGTCTTCCCCTTCGGCGGCCGCGGCGGCCGCCGCTTTCTCATCGTCATCCCTTGAATATCCGCCGCCTATCCCTGTCCACCCTAAAATCACATCCATCCTCAGTGATAAATCCGTTGAGGAGTTTCGCTATAGATACAAAATCCCGAAAAAGTTTGATCCATATAGCCCTTCGAAGGGCGTTCTGGCGTGTCAAGCGCCGGCCGGCCGCCTAAATTTCTACGCCGATCAATTTCAGGAGGGTTTGCGTCTACCCGTAAACCCCCTAATGCTGGAGATTGCCAGTTTGTATAAAATTCCAGTTTTCCAGTTCACTCCCAACTCTTTTAGGATTATCGTAGGGTATAACCTGGCCATGCGATATGCTGGGCTAGACCCCATGGCTCATATACCAGCTCTATCAAGCTAAGAGCTCCCATCCTGGCTGCTTTTACCGAAGCGCCAGACCTGGAGTTAAATTCTTGTATGGGCTTCCTTCCTCCAACAAAGCTTGGAGGAAGAAATTCATGTTTGTATACTTTGATGGAGATTGGGGTTTTGACCCCAAACCTATTGAGAAGCTACCATCTCAACCACATTTGTCCGTGGGAGACAGGTCTCCCCGACTGCAAAAGATAATCTCCACCCTCAACGAGAACGCTCTTCATCTATCCCAACTCCTTTTACCCTTTGTTCTAGACTTTTTCAACGAGCGAGTAGAGACAGGCCCTCTGACACGTGAAATTGTTAAAATCCCTTTTATACTGGCCTATCTCTCGTCATTACTTTTCGTAAATTTTTAATCTTCTTCTTCTTCTTCTTCTTCTTTTTTTTAGTAAACATGATGCAACGAATGATCGCGGCTCGCCAACAAGGGACAGAGGCTGCTCCAGAGCAGAGGCCTCAAGAAACAGGCCCTTCTTCCATGCCCTGAAGCAGGACTGGCAATCTACTCCGACTCAGGAGAGGACAGCAATGTCCCACTGGCGAAAAGTTCAAGGGCTACTCGTGGCATGACCACTCTCCCTCCACCAGTGCCATCTAACCCCAACTCCAACCTTTTCAATAACACTTCAGTCTTGAAGTGTTCTGGGGATGTAGCCCTCCAGTTCGTGCGAGGACAGTGCCCCACTTCTGACCGACGCGCACTGGAGAAGATGTCTGATCGCGAGCTGCTGGAATCATGGTGCCAGGATGAAGCTCGGGTTGGTTCCTTTTCCTCCACTCTTTATTTCCCTTCTCTATCTTATTTACCTTCTAAACCCCTTTTTGCTGTCAGGCGGTTGCCAAGAAAGCTGTTTTGTGTGCACGAGCTACTAGTTCCATGATGAAGTCCGATCTGATCAAGGAGCACAAGGCATTGCAGGAGAAAGAACAGCGTGTGCGTGCGCTGGCCAAGGAGCGAAGGAATGAGATAAAAAAACTTAAAGCGGAGATGGCCGAGATGAAGAAGGCTGAGGTGAAGGTGATCGAGATGGCTCGTGGTGAGGTGCGAGACGAGGCTCTGGCAGAGGCTATGAGCTTAGCAGATTGCGTCTTGGCTAAAGCTCGGGAGGGCTGGGAGACAGAATTCCTGAACTCTATAAAGGGTTTAAGATTGATCTAACACACCAGGGAGACAACCCAAAAGGCCTTCCTGGGATCCGAGGAGCTCTACAAATTGCTTGTCCCGGAGGCCATGGGCTACTATCACTTTGGCCTGGACGCACAGGCCGAATGGGCTTCAGATCAACCTGGTCTTCCATTTGACAGAAACCTGCCTCTGAAGACACCTCTCGAGCCGACCTCTTTCACCTACGCTCCCGAACAAGATCGTCTACATAAGCTTGGGGCGGCTGAGTTTGCTGAGCATGTTCTCGCCACGATTTGAACTCCTGAGCCAGAGCAGCCTCAACCAGATCAGTCCTTTACCTTGGCTCTTCCTGCATCCACTCCCTCCACCACCTTTGTCGGTCTGGGTGAGCTACCGGGAGGGGCCTCTCCTAGTGCTTTGGCAGAGGAAGCTGTGGAGAAGCTCGCGACTGAGTTGGACGCGGAGGCTGTAGTGTAGGCTGGCTTGTGTATGTGTTTTCTTGTTTAGACATATCTGTTTGTTGTTTGCCTGTGTGGCTGATCTGTTTTTCTATGCTCCTCTTGTATGTTGAACATTTTTTTTGTCGTGTAATAACTTTTCATATTCTAGGGTTTCCTGGTTTTCCGGAAACCCTAGTACTTTTATTCTCTATGGCACGTGCTTTGTTTTCTTTATATATGCGCATTTATGATTTGTTGTCTTTCAAATTCATTATGGCTTCTCCTTCCCTGCTTGAAGATCTTGATACTGTGAAGCGAAAAAACCTTTCTCTGTTTGCCGAAAATTTTAAACTCACAGACAAACTATCCGTCCTCCGGGAAAAAATCTCCTACATGTGCCGGCTCCTGGAGAGAAAAAGGCAGAAAAAGCGTCATTACAAGCGAGAATGGGCCGAGCTTCGCCAGCTGAATCATCAACTGCAGGAGGAAAGGGCTGATTTGACGGAGTCAGTAAGCCGGTTGACCGTTGCTGACAGCGAGGCTCATGCTATATCCGAGCGAGCTGACAGGTATCGCCAACGCTACCATGAGACCGAGCGTGATCTATGACGTGTTCGCCGAGTTCTAGATTCTGACCAGAGGGCTTCTGCTTCTCACGGATGAACATTTTTTGGGCTTTTTATGTTTCTGTTATTTTCTACATTTGTAATCAAATTTGCCAATTTTCCATCTATATAAGAAGGCGCACGTATTTGATGTATTCCCATAAATTTGTGATGGAACAAGAATCTTGTATCAAATACTTATGAAATATTTTTGTCGATCTTTAGCTAACTCTTGCTTTATTCTGTTTTTCAATCGAACCAAGTGAATTGGAGGCCTTTTACCTTAGCCAATCCTGGCTTTTCCTGGTAATCAGGCCAGAGACATTGTGGCACTCGCTCTTAATTAATCTTAGTTGGAAATACTGACAATCAGGTCAGGAATTTCATGGGCATCTGCCTTTTAGCCAATCGTGGTGTTTTAAAGTACTGATAATCAGGTCAGGATGGGCATCCGCCCTTAGCCAATCCTGTCTTAAACTGACAATCAGGTCAGGAAAATCGGGGCACCCGCCCTTAGCTAATCCTGGCTTAAACTAACAATCAGGTTAGGAAAATCGGGGCATCCGCCCTTAGCCAATCCTGGCTTAAACTAACAATCAGGTCAGGAAAATCGGGGCATCCGTCCTTAGCCAATCCTGGCTTAAATTGACAATCAGGTCAGGGAAATCGGGGCATCCTCCCTTAGCCAATCTTGGCTTAAACTGACAATTAGGTCAGGAAAATCGGGGCATCCGCCCTTAGCCAATCCTGACTTTTAAACCTGTATAAAGCAAAGAGGCATACGAAACAACACTGTTATAAATTTTTGGCTGTTTTTTCATACATAATATTTTCGTAAGTTAGCTATGTTTTAGGCTCGCGGTAGCTTGACCCCATCTAACTGCTCCAGTTCATACGCTCCGATTTTGATTGTTTGATTATCTATGAATTTAAAACGAAAGAACTATAAGTCAAACTAGGAAACTAAATTCAACTACTTGAACTAGAGAAATTATTCTAAATACTTAAACAAGATTAACTAGCATAAACGAACATCAATTATCTAGTAAACTAAATGAATTAACTAACAAGAATAATAACCCAGCACAAATTAAACTAAGATTACGAATTGCAATATCAAAAGTATCTCAGGTTCGAAGTATCAAACAACTTCAAGAACAATTATTGAAAAGCAGTTACTTAAATGCATAAATTAAACTACGAAAACGAAATAAAGGTTTAGAGTACTTATTAAACTAGAAAGCGTAGTAAATTCTCCAGCTACTCCGGAGGGGTGAATGATCTTTGTCGAAGAACGGATCGTGAACGGACAGTTGAAGCTTGGTGATCCACGAATCTTCAATCTTGATCACTTGTTGTTGTTGGGGTGAGGAGGGTGTTGTTCTCGAAMCTTATGATCAAGAATTCAGCGTATATGGGTATGAGTGTGTTTTGGGACGGACTTGGAAGGGTTTAAATAGATTTCTCTAGACTTGGAGCATAAGAAACCCTAAAATTCCCGATTCTGGGCCGTCGCGTCGACGAAGCGTCGATGGTGCGTCGACTGACGCGTGTTGGTGCTCGGCGTCGGTGCTGCCTGGCACGCGCGTCGGCTGGGCGGGTGCGTCGACGGTATGTGTCGACATCGACGCTTCAGCAAGTCGCGTCGACGTTGCGTTGACATAGATGCGTCGACATCGACGCTTCAGCAAGTAGCGTCGACGTTGCGTCGACATAGATGCGTCAACATCGATGCTTCAGCAAGTAGCATCGACGTTGTGTCAACGCTGCGTCGACTGACGCAGGTCAAAGACTCGCATCGACGGTCGCATCAGTCGACGCGGCTGCGCGTTTGCCTCCGTCTCCTTCTATCTGTTTGCTACTCGTTCACCGGAAAGCTCGTTCTCCATTTCGCGAGTATCAACTTCGTCTAATTATGTGCTGAACTCGTCCGGTACTTAGCTGTAAAGTGAAAAAATACAAATAATCACTTATTTGCATCAATCTAGATCAAAACGCGGTAAAATAAGCTGAGAGTACAAATATACAAAATCGAGCTTAAACTACCCAACTTATACCAAAACAAAAGGAAAAACAAGTTATAAACCTACTAAAAATAAGGACAAATATGTGCTAATCAGTAAACAAATGTGAAATGTTGGTCAATTTTCATCTGGGCACACCAGGACTTGATTCTGGCCCCCATGAACTGAGTGCCATTGTCTGAGACTAGAATCCGAGGGATGCCATATCGAAAGACTATGTTTTTCCACAAAAATCTCATTACCGCATCCTCTGTGATTTTCGCCAATGCTTCAGCCTCTACCCATTTGCTAAAATAATCGATAGCTACTATCAGGAACTTCTTTTGGGCGGGGGCTGTGGGAAAAGGTCCTACCAGGTTTATTCCCCATTTAGAGAATGGGCAGGGAGAGCTCATCGTCATGATCCCTTCCATCGGCCTATGTATTGAATCGAACTTTTTCGCGTTTAAAAATGAAAAGCTCATCCGCAAGAGAATGGAGCTATTGTAGGCGATAAGCTAACTCGAGTCGAATCACAAGGAAGACTAATCAAAAACTATTTCGGTGTTCGATTTTACGTACGTAGAAACGAAAATAAAAATTAAACTAAACTAAACTAAACACACGATCAAATAAAGTTTGAGGTTTTCTAACATCTACGATCAATAAAATTAAAAGATTTTAAATCGATCAATAAAAGCGAGGGTCTAGTGTGCCAGAATCGTCTCCACGATCGGGGTTGTCAATCCCGATACTTCTAAATTACCCTAAGCACACTAGACCGATAAACTTAGCCAACAAGCATCATCATGATCAACAACATAATTTCAGCCCAAGCATGAAACCAAAGCATGAACATGAAGACTTCAATACAAGCATGAATTATAAACATGAATTAACATCTAGAAAACATGTATAAGGATTATACTAAATTACGCTATTAAATTTCAACATCAAAGTACAACGAAATCCAAAGCTATACTATCATAACAAATAAGCCAAGTTCAGAAAACTTATTATCTAAGAAAACAGCAGCCATCGAACGATCTTCAGCGATGAGAATCGGCCTTGAACGACGGACGACATAGAAACGATGAAACTACAAACTATCTAACTCTAATTTTACGTGAATTGAAATGGTGGCATGAACCGAGGGTCTTCTGTATTATTCTGACCTTTCCCCCTCGTCCTAGCACTCTCAAAATGAAGAAACCACCGGCTTTTTATAGAATTTTGAAAATAACCGCTTAAACTGCCGGAGCATCGATGGTGCGTCGATCGACGCGAGCCAGGCTGCACGCGTCGACCAGGCAATGCGTCGATTGATGGAGCTAGGATCGACGCAACAGAACATTTGCGTCGACGGTGCGTCGGTCGACGCGGGCCAGGCTGCACGCGTCGACCAGGCAGTGCGTCGATCGACAGAGCTAGGTTCGACGCAAAAGAACATTTGCGTCGACGGTGCGTCGGTCGACGTGAGCCAGGCTGCGGCAGCTAGTGTCAGCATGACTCAGACACTGGGTAACCCAGTGTCAGACTGGTACCCAGTGTCAGTACAACACATTGCTTATCCAATCTTCGTCTTCTCTAGCTATAACACCAAAATAAAACAAAATTAGATTATTTCATATAAAATAAAGTAAAAACACATTAAACACCAAATGAGACAAAAAACATCAAAAGGAAAAAAATGATAAAAAGATAAACCTAAAATACGTAAAAGCACACAACACACGATGCAAAAATACACGAAAATCACATACAAATATGTACAAATCATGTATTAAGTGCGAGTTCTTCTGACACTTGTCGTAGGCTCGGACAAAATCCTCCGCTTCTTTTCTCAATTGTGGCCAAAAGTAGCTCGCTCGTAAGATTTTGCTTGACAAGGCTTTGGCACCCACGTGATTGCCACAACATCCTTCATGCACCTCTCTAAGGACATGAGTGCCCTCCCTTGAGCTTAGGCACCGTAAAAGGGGCTGCCTGAATCCCCTTCGAAACAGCTCTCCCTTAATCAAGCAAAACCGAGACGACCTGGTCTTCAACTTCATTGCCTCTTTCCTGCTCTCCGGCAACTCTCCCTTCTCCAGATATGCTTTGATAGGGGAGCGCCAATCTTCTCCTTCATACACTGAGCATACTTTCTCCTCTCCAAATTCCTGATCTGCCATTAATAGAGTGATCATTCTTTCCCGACAATCCACTGCTGAACTGGCCACTTTAGTCAAGTAGTCCGCTCTTGTATTTTCTTCTATGGGTATCTGGAGGACAGAGTTCCCATGTTTTTGGCTAAATCTCTAAATTGAGCTAGGTATCTTTGCATATGCTCATCCCTTGTTTCAAATTCTCCATATATCTGCCTACATACAAGCTTCGAATCAACTCTCGCACAAACCTGCTCTGCCCCCAAATCCTTGGCCATCTGGATTCCCCTCAAAAGAGCTTTGTACTCAGCTGCATTATTAGATAATGTATAGTTCATCCATATCGCGTACTCGGTGGTCACTCCAGTCGGGTCAGTCAATACCACGCCCGCACCACAACCTTGGTTTCCTATCGACCCATCCGTATAAATATTCCATTCTTTTCCCTTTTCAGGAGAGCTGGTCATTTCTTGCATGAAGTTAGCCAACGCTTGGGCTTTAATGGCTCTTCTTGCTTAGAAAGTTATATCAAATCCACTAAGTCCAATTATCCACTTGACCAACCGTCCTGATGCCTCTGTCTTATCCATGATAGTTTTTAACGGTAGGTTAGTTTGCACTATTATTCTGTGAGAGAGGAAATAAGGTCATAATTTGCGCGATGTGCTGACCAGGTCCAGCATTGCTCGCTCCACCTCCACATATCGAATTTTAAGCATCGTGCAACACTTTGCTCCAATAATATACCGACCTCTATATTTTGCCTTCCTCTCCGAGCAAGACCAAGTTCACGGCCTGCTGCCCAACAGATAAGTATAAAACTAAAGGCTCACCCTGAACTGGCTTAGTGAGCAAGGGCATGCTAGCTAGGTGCTCTTTCAACACCCGAAACACCTCCTCACGCTCATCACTCCATTGAAATCGTGCTTTCTTACACAAGGCCTGGAATAATGGTAAGCTTTTCTCAGCTGAGCGTGAGACAAATCTTCTCAAAGCATTAATTCGGCCCGCCAGGCACTGCATCTCTTTGACCTTCCTTGGAGCTTTCATGTCCATGATGGCTCTAACTTTTTCTGGGTTGGCCTCGATACCTTTTTCTGTGACCATATACCCCAGGAATTTACCAGCTCTGACCCCGAATGCACACTTTTTGGGATTGAGCTTCATCCTGTATCTTCTCAAGGTGATGAAGGTTTCCTTTAGGTCATCCACATGCGAGGCTTCCTTCACGCTCTTGACTAACATGTCATCGATGTAGGCCTCCATGTTTCTTCCCAGCTGGGCTTTGAACATCTTATCCACCAATTGCTGATACTGGCGCCTGCATTCTTGAGCTCAAATGGCATGACCACGTAGCAATAGGTTCCCTTCGGGGTTATAAAATTGACCCGCTTCTAGTCCTCCTCCGCTAGCCTGATCTGATGGTAACCTTAAGAGGCATCCATCATACTTAAAAGCTCGCAGCCAGACGTGGAATCAACCAACTAGTCTATCCTTGTCAAATGATAGTGATCCTTAGGGCAGGTCCGATTAAGATCCCTAAAATCTATGCACATACGCCAATCTTCTGTGGTCTTGGGGACCAACACCGCGTTGGAGATCCATTCGGGGAATTATATTTCTTGGATGTGCTTAGCTTTCAATAATTTCTCAACTTCAGCTTCAATGATTGCCTCCTTCTCAGGTCTAAAGTTGCACTTGCTCTGCTTATCTGGCTTTTCTCCAAGGCTGATATTGAGGTGGTGCTAGACAACTGCTGGATCTATTCCTATTAAATCTTGAGGAGACCGCGCAAAGACGTCAGCATTGCTTCTTAAAAATGTGACCAGGTCTACAAGAATTTCTGGGCTTAGGGTTGCTCCCACTCTCACAACCCTACTATCATCCCCCGGTACCACCTCTACCATCATCAAACCCTCCTCTCTCTGAGCCAGCTCTGGCGTCACGCTCTCCGTCCTAGCTCTCTTACTTTGTCTTTCCTCTTCATATTGTCGGATACACTTGGCATATGCTTGTCTGGATATATATTGATCACCCCTGACCTCACCTGTTCCGTCTTGAGCTAGGAGCTTCAACTTCATATGGTACACTGAGATCACCGCCTGAAATTGGCTCAGGGAGGGTCGTCCCAGCATAACACTGTATGAAGAAGGTGCATCCACTACCAAGAACCACACTATCTTAGTTATCCTATATAGCTCTTACCCTAAGGTTACCAAAAGCCTCACTTCCCCTAAAGGCTTCAAAGCTCCCCCTGCAAATCCTACCAACGAAGTTGTCACCTCCTCCATTTCCACATCCGGTTTCAACTTTCTATAGCAATCATAGAACAGGATATCAGCCAAGTTCCTAGTATCCACAA
Source organism: Phtheirospermum japonicum (assembly GCA_014905375.1). Classification (NCBI taxonomy): domain Eukaryota; kingdom Viridiplantae; phylum Streptophyta; class Magnoliopsida; order Lamiales; family Orobanchaceae; genus Phtheirospermum; species Phtheirospermum japonicum. Next base: position 665,516 of record BMAC01000400.1, read on the forward strand.
ATACTCGCCTCACATTATAATTTTTAATAATGGCTGTTATCACTAGGGCATCCATGTGGGGAGCCAAGATGCCATTCTCATCCTCTGATCCGAAACATATGCTTTGGCTTGGGGCTATCTAACCAACCTCTCGTAATTTCCTAACCAGGTCTTTTGCAACTTGGACATAATTATTCTGGGTTCGTCTAGAGTGTTCATCCCACTCCCCTCCTGTGATCATTAGGACTTCCCCTCGAATGACTTGGGCTTGATCATCTCGCCTCCCATTACTTCGTCCATTATCCTACTCATGTTTGTTCCCTTGAGGCCGATCGCGCTTTCGTGAGTCAAACCTGGACTCCTCTCTTCTCATTCGCACATACTCTTTGAGGTGCCCGACCTGCACCATTCTCTCTAACTCATCCTTTAGATGAGTGCACTGATCTGTGTCATGGAAATATTCATTATGGAATCTATAGAATCGGTCGGATCTTTCTTTTCGCGGTTTTTGAGAGTAAGTTTTAGGCCATTGGAGATCAGGGTGCCTCTAATGCTTGCAAAATCTCTCCCTGAGGTGTCGCCAGCGGTGTGTACCTGTCGAAACGAGGTTGTCCTACTGCCAGGTCTGGCCTTGGCTTTTTCAATGGTACTCTTTCCTCCCTATCAGGTCTGTCTCTTCTCTTCTCTCCCTCTTCCTTGATCTTTAAGGCCTCCTCCAAGTGAATGTCTTTCTCTGCCCGCTCCAAGAGTTCTCCGAATTTCAGTGCTCGCTTCCCGACCAGCGACTGGAAAAACTCTCCTCTCCTGAGCCCCTGTGCCAACGCGTTAACTAGGAGCTCTTCCAAGGCTGATGGTACCTCGAGTTTTGCATTTGTGAATTGGTTGATGTACGCGTATAGGTTTTCATTTTCCTTTTGCTTGAGGTTGAATAATTCCAACGACATTTTCTGATATTTCCGACAGCTGGTAAATTGATGCAGGAAAGCCGAGCTGAATTCGTCGAAATTGCTGATAGAGCGCGGCGGTAATTGGCTGAACCAGAGCTGGGCTGATTTTGTAAAGGTTGTTGGAAAGACCCGCCACATGACCGCGTCTGAGAATTTGTGCAAAGTCGTCGCGATCTCAAATTGGCTCAGGTGATCCCACGGGTCTGTCGTCCCGTTCTATTCAAAGCCCATGGATCTGTAAGAGTCTGGCACGTCATCGCGCATAACTGCCTCCGTAAACGGTGTACCCCTCAGCGCCGGTATTGCATCTGTGCTCGCCATCTTCATTTTGAAATCCCTGACCTCTCTCTGCAGATTTTGCATTTGTTCAGTGAGGTCCGGGTTAGTTTGGCTTAAAGTTTCACTTTTAGAAGTGGAAAAATTCTCTTCCTCATCCTGTAGAGGAGTTCGGACCGTGCGCTGGGTGTGCAGTGGTTCTGAATCCGGTGGGGGAACTGTCTGGGATGGGGGCGTCAAGAATTCTGTGAACTTCCTTTCGACAGCCACCTCCAAAGCTTTACCGATGAGATCGGACAATTTCCTGAGAAAGACATCATTCAGCGGTCCACCGTTAGCTTGTGCAGATCTACCAGGGGGTTGCGTGATGCTTGTCCCGGCTGTTGCTGATGCTCTTGTCTCTGCTAGCTCTGTCGCCAATGGTCCCGTGGGTTTTGGCATACCCCACGGTGCGGCAGAGCTTGGTGTACCACCAACTCCGCCACCAGATTTCGTCAGAGCCCCGCCGAATCCATGTGTTATTCTCACGTCTTAGCTTTGAACCTTTTCCCACATACGACACTATCTTGGGGGGGAGGAGTTGATATGACCTGAATGAGCAGACCTGGATTGGGGTAGACCTGATTCGTGATCGCTAGGAAAAGAACTATGAGACCTGACCAGCCCTGCCCTGGAGCAGACCTGAGCTGAATCTCCCAGAGAAGGCCATGGAAATACATTGAGAAAAGGAGGGAATTATCCTATCCCAGGATAAGCCTGGTCTGGTATATATTCCCAATCAGAATCATAAGAGGTCAAACTTAGGGAAGATCAGGCGCTCTGGTCTCCCAGAAGGGGACAAGTGGGACCACTTGTCACAATTGGTTACGCAACGGCCCGAGATTCATGACCTTTGTTTCCGAGATCCCAGAAGGGGTCCCCGCTAGGGAAAGCTATAAATACCTCATCCCCAACGCTGAAAGAGGTATGATATTCTGGTGCATTCCTTTCATTGCTAACTAGAACCTCAAATACGCTTGTCTGACTTAAGCATCGGAGAGGTTTCCACCGAAAAACTCCGGTGGTCCTTTTCTGACGTGTTTGTGGGTGCAAGTCAAGCATGGGTCAAGTGAAGGCTTGATCTCAGGCGTGGTCAAATTTTCGAGTGAAACAGTGTAGTAATTATACCATAATCATGATGCTTTTTAAAAATCGTATTTATATGATTATATTTTCACAATATTTTTCTTATACTTTTGTTAAAGTGTCGCTAAATATATTTAGATAATAACATTTTCTTGTAGGCCTCGCAATGTATAAGAGATTACCAACATTTTTTATTATTATTCTCGTATTTACAAATAATAGCAGACAAAATTAGAATAATAAAAATCCTGCCCTGTCTTTCTTCTTCCCACTCTCTTTCTTTTCTATTTTTCCCCCAAATCTCCCAAAAATCACGACCTAAAAAAAAAAACTCATCTTCTCATTTCAATCACTAGTTTCTAGCATCTCCTCGGTGTTTTTAATTAAACGGTAAGTTACTTTGCTGAATGTTTTTTTTGATATTTTATTTCTTTGGTGTTTGGATTGAAATTTAGACAATGAAACTTGAAATTTAGTAGTTAGTAGTTAGTACCAAGTAGGTAGGTGAATTATTGTGTATTATAATTATAAATTTATGGTTCCTATTTTTAGTTATTGTTAATCTGTGGCTATTTCTATATTACCTAATTTTCTGGTAATTTATATTTAATTTTTCATAAAATTTTATGATTTACGATTCCACTCACCGATTCGATGTTCAAATCTTCCACCAGTTCGATCCAAGAATATGATTTAACAACCTTGATTATACCCACTACCATGATACTTTAAAAAAAAAAAGCATGCTTATGTTATGACATTTTCGTAAAAGTATCATCATTTAGAACAAGTTTGGGCGACACTTTTACAAAAGCGTCAATATTCTTTCAAAGGTTTGTCGATACTTTTATTCAAGTGTCGTTAACTGAATTAAAATAATAGCAAGTTTAAAGAAAATTTCGAGCTCAGATTTAAAAAAAGGCAATATGTGTACATATTAAAGCTGTCGAGCCGAAAATGCAAATAAGGGAAGCTACTCGAAAATAAACTTACTAAAGGCAAAATATACTGAAGTAAAATTCGGCCGACCAGGACAAGCCGACCATAATTCATTTAAATTAAAAGGTTAGAGTACATCAAGATCGACCGCCCAAAAGTGACGCGCTGACGAAGGAACAAAGAAAACAACCAAACCAAAAAACATAAACTAATCGTCACCATCCTCATCATCACCTTCCTGCCCATCGCCGAGCTTAGCATCCATGTAATCACCCTCACCGCCCCCCATTCCGTACTCCACCATCTTCTTAGCAATGTGCTTCTCAAAGTCAGGGATGGAGGCCCCATTTTTCAGCATTTGGAGGGCTTCCTCCATGGTGGACAGGTAGGAGGCACTCATCATTGGCCCGAGGGTCTCGGTCTTAACTCCTCGGCACCGAAGACATTTCCCCTAGAAAATGCCTCCCCCCCCTCCCGAAAGTGATCCTTGACCAGATCGACATGGCTCTGGACCAGCTCGGCACGCTGGGCCTTCAGGGTATCCAGGTCGGACAGGGTCCGCTGAGTTGCACTCAGCGCAACTTCGGCGGACTGCTCCGCTCTATTGGCCCTGGCCATCCAAGTGTCGGGATCAAAGATAAGATTGGTACACTGGTTTTGAGACTTCTATAGAGCAGCGTGATCCTGCTAAAGCCGAGCATGATCCCTTTGGAGGTCAAAAAAGTCCCAGCGCACCAACTTCATCGAGACGGTTCATCTCTGAAAACTCCATCCGTCTGTCCCCATTAAAGCAGCTCTATTCAAATCGGGACTTCAACTACGAGCAGCGCTGTTCAAGAGCTCAGAAAAGAGATACCCCACAGCCGAGCTCAGCCGAGCCGTCGGTGCAACCGTCGATCGACACCGAGAAGCGATGAGTAGGAAAGGCCGAGCAAATGAGCTCAATACTTGGTCTCATTCTGGTCGACAGTTTGAAAATAGACCATGCAGATTCGCCCGATGGATTGAACAGAAAGTACCGACCAGAAAAAATTCAAATACCAGGCTGACCAATAAAAAAGGGGGGAAAGACTCGACACCCAATTGTCTGCAGAAAAAAAATAAAATTCGACTCACTAGGAATAGCAGGTCCAAGTTGAGATCGAAGAGGAGAATCATTGAGACCCGCCCTCTGAAGTTTAGCCTTGGTCAGCACGTTCTTATAATGCCTTGGTTCTTGGTCAGAATCTAAAATATTGAACAAACGGAAGAAGAACTCCTTGCTAGGAGTTGCCAGCCGGCGGTAAGCTAAAAACAAGAGAATAATGAGGGATTAGATCGAAATAAGGAAAGAATTTCTGGTGCCATACTAACCAAATTTCTTAAAGGAATTTGGGGGTGTATAAAGCGAGCCATCAGAGTTCTTTGTCTGCTAATCCCTCCGATGTAAAAACACTATGGTTCCCAAATGTGAACGGTGTCGGGGAGCCCCATCACGAGGTGCTTGAACTTTACAGACTGAACTGAGGAATAATAGAACAAGGACTTGCCTACATCGGACGCATTGAAAAGATAAAGCCATCGAAGCTCCTCGAGGGTGGGGGCCGACCAACCATTATCGTTGAAGAGCACAAACAAGCCAAAAACCCGGGCTACGGATAGGGGGTGAAGTTGGAAGATGGGCAATCCTAAATCATTGAGAACATCAGTGAGAAGCCGAGGGAGTGGGAACAAAACCCCAAAACGAAGGCTGTCCATGAACAAGGTGGTGCAAGAAGCCGATGGACAATGAATCTGCTCGGCGTCGTAAGGGAGGAACAGATAGACGGACCCGGGCACACTGTAACTATTTTGATACACGACTAGGTTACTATCGACTAGCATGCTCTGCTCAATGGCTATGCCGAGCATAGTATCGTCTCAGTCGCGAGGGGCAGGCCTCTTCAAATGGCCAACCGGGGTACGCTCACCGGGTCGATCCGACCAGGATGCCAAGGTTTTGGGAGGCATCGACCTCTCACTGGCCTTAGACGTCCGGGATTTTTTAGCCCGTGGCGCTCGTTGGGTATCGTCATTATTCTGGTCGGGAAGGTCATCCAGGGGATCGAGCGAATCAGAGCCGATCCCGAAATCATCACTTGCCGCTCTGTTTCGATACGGGCTTAGACTCCGCGTCCAAGCTGACCACCAATTATTTCATCTTGGGGATCTTCAGTTAAACCATAACGATGTTCTGGATAAAATCCGCTTCGAGGATCGAATTCACAGCCTTGTCCAAATCTCCCTCGAGCCCAAACGGTTGGCCTTGACCAAAATGAGGATAATCGCTGAGATGATTGTACTCACCCGAGAATTGCTCAAAGGCGAAAGGTCGCCCCTGACCGAAGATATCCCCCGTACCGAAACTCATGTACTAGTCGAACTCGGATCTGCCGTCTAGGCCCGTTTGAGGCCCTGACTGACCGCTGCCCTGGCTAGCCTTCTCGAACACCCAAGAGCCATCCAAAAAGTAACCCGGACTGTCAGACATGGACAAGACTCAAAATAAAGGAAAATAAAATTATCTTGAAAAACAGGGAAGGCCGAAGTGTAGGAATGAAATGAGCGAAGGCTAACAATGAAGCTGTCCGAGTGGAAGGATTGAAGACGCAAGACACGAGTATACATTTGCTGATAACTATAGGGAGAAAGGAAAAGTGGGGTTGAATGTGAAAGAATGAGGAGAAAATGAAAGCCCAAAGGATTATTTATAAGGAGAGGGAGTTTAATCATAAGGCACAAGAGTCCGAAAGATGCTAGGAGACAAAAAACTGCAAAAAAGCTTCCACCTAGGTAAACACGATGGTCAAACTCCTCGAGAAGCGGAGACGATTGGACCGAACACCCATGCTTTGACCAGCTCAGTTTTTTGTGGACGACCAAGACTCAATGAGCCCGAACCCGCCTACACGTATTCGAATCCGTGCTCAAGGGCTTGTTGATGGTCGATGTCATCCTAAAGGCCACGATGAAATAAAGACCGATCCCTACCGAACACATCTAGGCTGAGGTGAACCGCCCGGCGTGGCAAGCCCACCGAACACGCCCATTACGTGCCGATGAGCACATTGGCCGAGCATGGCGAGGGACCTAGCCACCTGCCGAGGGCTCTTGCCGAGTACTCCGAGCAGGAGTTTCCGAGTAAAAACCACCGAGGGCGCCGGGTGGTCCTGACCAGCTGCCGAGATGGAATGGCCAAGCTTCCGAGCTCGGACACGCCGTCGACCACTCCATCGATCGACGCCGTTCAACCAAGCCTTGCACCATCAATCTTTCGAGAAGGAATGGCCGAGTTTCCGAGCTTGGCCCGACCGTCAACCCCACCGTCGATCGACGCCAGCTGCCACATTGCTAACAACCTCAGCTGTCGTGCCGCTGACGGCCTCGATTGCCATATTGCTGACAACCTTGATTGTCGCCATGGGAGACCGCCTTTGACCAGTCAAGTTACCGAACGAGCCCATACCGTTGACCGAACTCCATCGATCAATGCCAGGCATCGATGCTTAGCCGCCGACAGCTCCCGCGCAGGATGCCGGGCTGCCGAGCTGAGTAGCATTGTCGGCCAGCCTCCGTCGATCCACGGTGAGCAACGACGCCAAGAGGAAAGAGCCGAGCAGGATGCGGTCCCGCCGAGTAAGGCAGTGCCATTAGCCAGGCCTCGTCGGATGATGCTGGGCACCGACGCTGAGACGGATGCGATCCCGCCGAGCAGGGTAGTGCCGTCAGCTAGGCCCCGTCGGCCAACGTCGGGCGACGATGCCGAGCATCAAGTACCGAGAAGGATCCCCCGCTGACAACAGAACGTCCGAGTCGGTCAGTGTTAGAGTAGATTTAGTGGTTTTGAAAATAAAGGTTCATTTGGCTTGATATTATTGGAGTTCGATTGATAAGTAGAATCAATTGTGTTTTTAGCTTGAAACAATTAAAGGAAATGCGAATAAAAGGAAATTAAAACAATTTAAAGCAATTAAGACTAATGAAACACATAAATAGCTAGATAGGAATGGAAAGTGCAAGTTGGTCGGATGCCTCGGTCGTATTCCTAAATTGAGAATGCAAAGCAATAATGAAAATAAGCAAGAACAAGCAAGTTCATTAAGTACAACTAGACTAGCCTAGAGTACAACCATGCTTGCATGAACATAAAATCTCAAATAATGCAAATTGACAAATTTTGAAAACACCAATGTAAATAGAGACAAAAGTTGACGTCAAAGTTTAAATATTTACGAAAAATAACAAGTATCAAAGAGTAGATCTAGGATTTAGCATGAAACAATGCATGAAAATAAGATCCTAAATAAAGCATGTGAAATACTTAAAATAAAAACAATCCAAGACTCGATCTATGATCTATACGTGTCATTCATCTAGATTCCATGGACGATTTATAAGATCTAACAAGAAATCAAGGAGCTAAGGCAAAAAACATAAAATTGAAGAACATGCATGAAATTGAAGAACAAAGCATGAAAATAAAAGAAAGCTTACTTGAATTAAAGGGAAGGAGTAACAAGCTTGAATTAAATTGCATCAAAGTAAAATCTAAGGGAGTACTTGAATTCTTAGGCTTACAAACCCAAGGCAAAGCTTGAAATTAAATCTAAGATTTAGAGCTTAAAAATTAATCTAAAACCCTAAGAGAGAGAAAGTAGATCTAAAAACTAGAGAGAAATTAACCCCAAACCCATGCAAGGGTGGGGGTGAGAGCTTATTCCTTTGTTGGGGCAAAAACGTTAAAAATGCCAAAAATCCCGAGAGTCACTGCGATGCAATCGATCGACTGCAGGCTCAGTTGATCGCTTGCCTTGCTTCCAAGAGGTTGGCTACTACCGAGCAGTCAATTTTGGAGCTTTTGGTCGACCTGTGGTCAGTCGATCGACCACCAGTCGATGTGGTCTGTCCTCAGTCAATTCGGTAGTCAATTTGGGCTGCTTCTGGCTCGGTTTTCTCGTTTCCGCACGAATATTGGGCCTCAATGCCTTGCCTCGAACCGAAGTGTTTGAAGGAACGTCTTGGCACAAATCTAATTCAATTAGACACCTACAAAACAAGAATTTTGAACGTAAAAACCCAAGAATCGCACAAACATCACCAACATTGAATAAATGAAGCTTAAAACGTTGAAACAAGAAAATAACCTAAAAACCTAATGAAACTCGACTTAAAACTACTAAAAACAACTCTAAACCCTAAATAAAATCATAGAAAAATTACCACAATTACATGCAAAACAACCACCCACACTCATCGGTTTGTTCATCCTTGAACAACGAAAAGAATCGAGAATGTACATGTAATGAACATTATGTAAAAAAAAAAAAAAAATCCTTGTGCTTATCCTTATTAATATGATGAAAGTATCAACATAAACTCGTTATCGTCAGCATTGCTCGTATTACTCTTTCTCAAATGAAAACCAAATCAATGACTTCCTCTCAAATGGGATTTTAAGGGTGTTTGCTCAATTCGCTCAAGTGTTTGTTATATAGGACGCGTATACGCTCAAATCGGATAATGCATGCACCTCGTTGATTCGTTCATTTTTGTTACACTTTTGTACATATCTTGAGTCATGTTTAAGTCTTTTTACCGTCTTCTTAGGTCAAGAATAAGCTATTTTGCATGATTTTGCGTTATTTGGCCTTTCACTTAGCTTTTCGACTTTTTATGCTATAATTGGTCATTTCGGACAATTTTTCTTGTTTTTCTCTTTCAGCTGAATCACTTGACAAAAACTGGGAGATGAAGACGAAGAATCAGCGCTCGAAGTAGCCAAAAGAACACCTATCCGATCGGATGAGCTCAATGACAGACCAGATTGACTTTCAAAACACGCACCGATCGGATAAGCGCTATGTCCGACCGGATGAGAGGATAAAAGTTTTCATCCGATCAGACTCATGAACAATCCGATCAGATTCATACGTTACAAATGCAGATTTTTGGGGTTCTTCCGTTATGAAATGGTTTTTGAGCCTTTAAAACTCAGAAATTCTCAGAAAAGACCCATCCTTTCACCCCTAAGACTTGATCATATACATTGGAAGAGAGAATTGACAACTTTCTCAACCTTTGACTTATAGCCCTTATGACAATCTTATTTAGAAGTTCGATTGGTTTGTGATAACCACTGGAGACAGAGGCTCATGACAAGCTTCCCGGATTCATCGAGGTTCATTTCATTTCCCGGAATAGCTAGATTTGGCAAAGACTCATCATAGTAATTTGATTGAGTTTTCTCACGAATTCTCTAAACTTTTATCTCGTTAATTAGTTTGGTGATTCATGTTAGATAGTGATCTTTTGATAAAATGTTTGGATATTTCTTATGAATCGTTTATGATTGAATTTTTATGAATGATTTGGTGAAGGGTTCTTTAATGACAATTTAGTTGATTCGTATCATCTCAATTTGATAATTGGTGTGGTTTGTTTTAATTAGAATTACGTTTGGATAATGTTTTGTGAATGCATATCTATTGTTCGATGAATTATGTGAATGAGATTTATGGAACGGTCTTTAGATCAAGTAATAATAATTATCATTGAGTTTGTGAATCGATTAAACTATTCTTGCAGAGAGCTTTACGCCCTCGAAGCAAGATAGGTTCATCTAGTTTTCTTAAAATCAAGTTCTTCCAAAATTTTCAGAACAAAACCCCTCTTTGATCGTGTGTTTAGAAATAGTACTTGTGTTTTGATTATAATAAACATTGTTGACTCCGTATTTCCACTCCTCGAGAGAATCGACCCGATTTAACTTGATAATATACGAGTGACCCCGTTCTCTTGCGGGCGAACTAACTTGTATTCAAACGTAAACACGCATGGTTAATTTGGATTTTAATTTTGAAACACAAAAGTTGGGGACTCAAAATTTGGCGCCGTTGTCGGGGAGTGGCAAAGGTGTTAACGAAGTTTATTCGTGTTTAATTTCTGTTTGTTACATTTGTTTTTTTTACCACTGAATACTTTGAGATTGTTTGTTGTTTGTGCAAGATCGTAGAGGCCTAAGAGGTGAACTTACGCCATTCATGGATAACATCGAACGAGTGGGGAAACCAAGGCGGCTTTTTCCTTCCCCCGATGGGAACCAATCCGAAGCAACTCAAGCCATCATGTCGACAAATCCACTTAATGACAGTCGAGGAAACGGAGGGAGAGGAGGAAGATAAAATGGTCGAGGGAGAGGACAAGACAATCAAGTTTCTCCTCACGAACAACCATATGGCATGCCACTCGAAGATGACATGCAAAATCAAGATCAAAATCCACAGAATGATGTCCAGAATGAAGATGCACGAACACTTGCTCAAATTGAAAATCAAGAGCATGATCGTGACGAAGAACCAAGAGGACACGAAGTCCTTGAACATGTCAACCCACCGGCGCACAACAGGATACCACAACCCCATGATGACCGCTGAGTTACGTGGCCAGAACAACCAGTCGATCGAATGCCACAACATTTCTGAAACCGAGAAGAGGCCCGAGCTTTCAACGCATGGGCTATTAAGAGATTCGAAGAAAATTATGTTGGAAATGGTGGATCCAAGACCCGAAATAACTAACAAAATCATTTTAAATTTGAGAATCGAGCACGAGGACCAAATCATCCAGGAAACGGAAGGAATGAACAAATGTACCGTGTTTGGCAAAATGACAAGTACGACCAACATTATGAAGATGAGCAATACAATGTGAACAATGTTGGAGAAAGAAACTTTCGTGGAGGCCGAGGGCAATGATATCCAAACAAATGCGGACAAGGAGACCTCGTGTGCTCAATCATTGGTCCATATAGTTCGGCTATCGTCTTAGGCCCAGCAACATGAGACTATGAATTCAAGTCTAACATTGTCAAACAATTACCAACCGTCTATGGCATGGCGAACGAGGACCCGCTTAACTTTATTCGAGAATTTTATGCGGCGGTGTCCGGAATTCCAGCATTTGGATTAAACAAGAATCAACTTAAGATGAGGTGTTTTCCGAGTAGCTTGAAGAATAAGGCCGAATAGTGGGTTTTGTCATTGCAACCCAATTCCCTAACTAATTGGGATATGGTGTCTAAGAAGTTCGTGGGAAGATCTTATTCGGCTCAAAAAGCTAAGGAGAGAAATCACCAATTTCGAGCAAATGGATGGAGAGTCATTCCACGAAGCGTGGGAAAGATATAAAGGACTTCTACAAGAATGCCCACATCACAAAAATAGTCCCGAAATGGTCAACAACTATTTCCACGAAGGATTGTTGCCAAACTTTAAGCAACAAGTTAAGAACAAGGTCGGCAACTTTGGGACTCAACCGTAATGGAGGCATGGGATTTGTTCGAACTTTTGGGGGAGAAATCAAGGCAAACGAGTTCCAGACCAAGGAAAATTAGAGTGAACGAAGTTTCGACATCAAAAGGGGAGAGTAGAAAACTTGAGGAGCTTACAAAACAATTTGCGTTGTTGGCTTGAATGATGACACGCGAGAAGGAAACGACGCACCCGTCACATGAAACATGTGGAGTTTATGGATCATTTGAACATGGATCCAACACGTGTGACGCTACATTTGATGAAGATAAGGAAGAAGAAGTGAACGCCGTGCAAGAATTCCAATCCAACAATAAATTTGGTTAAAAGTTCACCAAAACTTACAACTCGTACAATCCAACTATACGAGATCATCCGAACCTCAGGTACGGACTGGGAAGTCCAAATTACGTACCACCGCCCAAACAAACGGATCCTCAATATTTGGCACCACCACCACCAAACAAAAGTCAAGGAGGACCGAGCAATTACAACTCCTATCAGAACAAAAGGCAAGGTGGTTATCAACAATGTTTTCCACAAAGACAAGGTCAACTACAACAACAACAAGCCCCGATACCCCAAGATTCCGACGAAGAGTTGCGACTTAAGAGGCAAAGGCAAGATTTAGAAACACTACGCAATCGGGAAGAAACCCTTCGAACCATCGAGGAAAATAATAGAACAAAGAAACAAATGGACAAGCTAGAGATGATGATAGGGCAACTTTCCGCATCCGTGGTGAAACTCGGAGCCAACCCCACGAAACTCTCCAGTCAACCCGAGTAATCAATGGCCGTACATGTGCGACGAGGAGGTAAGAAAGTCAATAATGGAATCAGAGTGACGGAAGGGGAGGATCATGATGACGAACGTATTTTGAAGGGAAAATCAGCCAAGGAATCTGACCGGATAGCCCAAAAGTCCGATCGGAAAGATGGGCAGAAAGATTTATCCGACCGGACAGGCTAAAACCCCGATCGGACTAAAGGATAAGAAATTTTGTCCGATCGGACTGGGCAAAATTCCGATCGGACTGGAGGCCAGAAAGTTTTATCTGACCGGACGAAGCATAATTCCAATCGGACCGGAGGACAGGATATTTTGTCCGATTGGACTGGAGAGGATATCCAGTCGGATGAAACCCATACGCAGGAGAATCTGATCATTCTCAAACAGCAACGAGTCATCAGGGATTTTGTACCATTTCCTAACAGACTCAAGCCAGCAAAAGAGAGCAAGAAATTCATGGAACTCTACAACATGTTGAAGAACGTGAATGTAAACTTAACACTGATTGATGTGATCAAGTTAATGCCGGGGTACGTGAAATTTTTCAAAGAACTAGCATCAAAAGAGAGGAAGCTAGAGGCAAATGAAAGAATAGTTTTGTCAAAAGAAGTGAGTGCGGTTTGCAACCAACCACTACCATCGAAAGTGGGTGACCTAGGGAGTTCTTGCATCACGATAACTCTTGGGGATGGGCAAAAAGCTAGAGGAATGCTCGATTTAGGGGCAGGGGTCAACTTGATGCCCTACGCCCTTTACAAATAGTTCAACCTTAGGGAGATGAAACCAATTAGCTTAAGACTTCAGTTAGCCGACCGATCAGTGCGACATCCTCTTGGAGTAGTCGAGGACATTTTGGTAGAAGCCGATACCTTAGTAGTCCCCGTGGACTTTGTGATATTAGCCATTGGAATAATTTCAAAATCGAGAAAGGAGCACATGGTTCTTCTTGGTAGACCTTTCATGGCAACATCACACACCTTAATCAATGTGGGCCGAGGAAAAATGACACTTTCGGTGTTTGATGAATCAGCATTCCTTCACATTCAAAGCATTCCTTCACATTCAATGGAGCACGATTGTTCTTATCTTGATTCAGTGGATCAATGCGTGGAAGAATTGTTCGGCATCACACCTTTTGAGGAATGGAATGTCGAGGACGACAATTTTAATACGGAGGAGGTGGTCGACTTATTTGCGATTGACGAGGAGCACGTGAGTGAAATGTCTATTTAACCCGTGTTAGAACCTAAAATGGAGTTGAAACCACTTTCGAGCCACCTCAAGTATGTTTTTCTCTAAGAAAACGAGAGAAAACCCGTGATAATTTTCGTTGAACTAGCCAAGCATGAAGAAAAAGAATTGATCGAGGTACTTAAAAAGTACAAACAAGCAATTGGGTGGAGCATCATAGACATTAGAGGAACAAGTCTGGTGATGTGCATGCATCAGATTGAGCTAGAAGAAGGAGCAAGACCAATAAGGGACGGACAAAGACGCTTGAACCCGACGCTTCAGGAGGTATTTAAAAAGGAAAATTTTAAACTCATCGAAGAAGGAATTATCTACCTCGTATCCGATAGTGAGTGGATCAGCCCAGTGCACGTCGTTCCAAATAAAGGAGGCATAACAATTGTGGAATATGAGAAGGGAGAGGTTGTTTCAACGCGCTTAACCACCAGGTGGCGCATGTGCATTGATTACCGAAAACTTAATGCATCAACAAGAAAGGATCACTTCCCACTTCCATTCATGGATCAAATGCTCGATAAACTGGTAGGGCACGAATACTATTACTTTTTGGACGGCCTTTCAGGATATTATCACATAGCAATAGCTCCAGAAGATCAAAAGAAGACCACATTTACGTGTCATTTTGGCACGTATGCTTACGGGAGGATGCCATTTGGATTATGCAACACACCAGCAAGATTCCAGAGATGCATGCTATCCATCTTCACCGAGTTCATTGACGACTTCCTCGAAGTCTTCATTGAGGATTTTTTGGTATATGGATCATCTTTCTCTCATTGCTTAAATAATTTATTTAAAGTACTTGAAAGATGTGTAGAGTCTTGTTTAACGTTAAGTTGGGAGAAATCAAACTTTATGGTAAAAAGTGGGATTGTGCTTGGGCATGTTGTGTCAAGTAAGAGGTTAGAAGTTGATAAAGCCAAAATTGATGTTATTGAAACCCTCCCACCACCTAAATATGTGAAGGGAATTAGAAGTTTCCTAGGGCACGCGAGATTTTATCAGCGTTTCATAAAAGATTTTTCTAAAATTTGCCGCCCGTTGTGTAAATTGTTAAATAAAGATGTGCCTTTTGAGTTTGATGATAAATGTCTTGATGATTTTAACACATTGAAAGAAAAACTCACACAGGAACCGGTTGTAGTTGCACCCGACTGGTCACTACCATTTGAGATTATGTGTGACGCGTCTAACGACGCGGTAGGGGCTGTTTCGGGGCAATGAGTCGATAAATTGCTAAGGGTGATCTATTATGCTAGTCTCATGCTAAATAGTGCACAACGTAATTACACCACCACTGAACGTGAACTATTTACTGTAGTGTTTTCATTAGATAAATTTTGTTCTTATATTGTGGGGTCAAAAGTAATTGTGCATACCGATCATGCGGCCTTACGCCACTTATTTGTTAAAATCCAAAGTAAACCAAGGTTGATTCGTTGGGTTCTTCTTTTGCAAGAGTTCGACGTTGAAATCAAGGATAGAAAAGGATGTGAAAACGTGGTTGCCGATCATTTATATCGCATGTTAGAGATAGTGAGTCTATCAAACTTGATATTGTAGATGATATTTTTCCTTATGAGGATGTTAACTCTGTTGAAAACATTGGCGAGCCTTGGTATGATGATTTTGCCAATTATCTTGCATGAAATATACTCCCTAACAACCTTTCTGCCCAAGAGAGGAAGAGATTTTTATCTAAATGCAGGAGTTTCTTTTGGGATGACCCATACCTGTATAAACGGTGCAAGGATGGACTTTATCGGAGGTGTATACCGGGCAAAGAAAAAATGGATGTGTTGAGGTTTTGTCATGACGAAGGAGGGCATTTCGGAAGCCAGAAGACAACATTTAAAGTCCTCCAATCCAGTTTATATTAGTCCTCACTATTCGCCGACGCACACCATTACTGCAAGATATGCGATAATTGCCAAAGATCGGGCTCAATAGGGAAGAAGAACGAGATGCCATTGGTTCCGAATCAAGTAATCGAAGTCTTCGATGTATGGGGCATCGATTTCATGGGACCCTTTCCGGAGAGTGGAGAGTATGAGTACATTCTTGTTGGAGTTTATTATGTATCTAAATGGGTGGAAACGATACCAACCCGGAAGGCTAACTCCGAGATCGTTCTCAAGTTCTTACACGAGAACATTTTCAGCCGTTTTGGAGTGCCAAGAGCAATCATAAGTGACAGAGGTAGTCACTTCTGTAACCATGCTTTCGACCGGTTGATGAGCAAATACGGCGTGCGACATAAAGTAGCAACCCTCTATCATCCACAAACGTCAGGACAAGTGGAAACAAGTAATCGACAAATTAAGGGCATTCTGGAGAAGACATTGAAGCCAAACTGTAGAGATTGGGTGATGAAAATCGTTGATGCATTATGGGCGTATCGAACAGCCCACAAAATGGTTTTGGGCATGAGTCCTTTTCGATTGGTTTATGGAAAGGCTTGTCATCTTCCGGTTGAGTTAGCACACAAGGCGGAATGGGCAATACGAAAACCAAACATGGATGTGAACGAGGCTGGTGAATTTCGAAAGTTGGAATTGAGTGAGTTGGAGGGGATAAGAAACGACTCTTTTGAGATGGTGTGGGCAAGCAAGCAAAAGATGAAAGATATGCACGACAAAAAGCTTGTTCCAAAGGAATTGGAGGTAGGAAAACTAGCCTTACTATTTAACTCACGTTTCAAATTTTTTCCAGGAAAACTAAAGTCGAAATGGAGTGGGACATACTTGATCACTAATATCCAATAATTCGGAGATGTCACTTTGTACGACAATGATTCTAGAGTTTGAAAATTAATCTAAAACCCTAAGAGAGAGAAAGTAGATCTAAAAACTAGAGAGAAATTAACCCCAAACCCATGCAAGGGTGGGGGTGAGAGCTTATTCCTTTGTTGGGGCAAGATGTGGGGTTTATATAGTTATTTGTAAGGGAAAAAACGTCAAAAACGCCAAGAATCCCGAGAGTCACTACGATGCAGTCGATAGACTTCCCTGCTTCCAAGAGGTTGGCTACTGCCGAGAAGTCGATTTTGGATCTTTCAGTCATTCCGTGGTCAGTCGATCGACCACCATTCGATCTGGGTTGTCAGTCGATCGACCACCATTCGATCTGGGTTGTCCTCAGTCGATTCGGAAGTCGATTTGGGCTGCTTCTTGCTCGGTTTTCTCGTTTCGACACGGATTTTGGGCCTCAATACCTTGCCTCGAACCTAAGAATTTTCCGGAACATCTTGGCACGAATCTAATTCAATTAGCCACCTACAAAACAAGAATTTTGAACGTAAAAACCCAAGAATCACACAAACATCACCAATATCAGATGAATGAATTTTAAAACGTTAAAACAAGAAAATAACCTAAAAATCTAATGAAACTCGACTCAAAACTACTAAAAACAACTCTAAACCCTAATTAAAAATACATAAAAATTACCACAATTACATGCAAAATAGTCAGCGTCGTCGGCCGACGTCGAGCAGAAAGTGCCGAGCAGAATTCGTCCTCTTGACGCGTACGCGGCATGTTCAGTCCACTTTCGGTCATTTGCTGAGCCGGTAATGCCGAGCTGAAGTACTAGACCGACGTCTCCGCATTCAGTTGTTGAGTAAGATAGTTGAGTTTGGCACTAAGTCGGTGGAAAATAGCTGAGGTCGGCACTGAGGCGGTTGAAATGTGTACAGAGAATTTGAGAAACCAATAGAAAAGAGACAGGTGTCCAATTAGGGTTTTAAGAGGAAACTATAAATAGCCTCTCGAAAAGAGAGAGAGAGAGAGGATTTTTCCAGTTTTTTAGAGAGGGAAACATATAGAAAGTTAGTGAAAGAAAGACTTGTATGAAGAGAACAATCATGAAAAAGGATTCGGTTAAGGCCAATCCGACCTGAAATTAAGGAATAAAAATCTAGCAATTTTTCCTACTTATCATTCTTCCTATATTTTGGTATTATTATTGCTTAGACTACTTTTAATCTAAACAACAGAGCCATTTTCATACGCTTGTTGAAAAAAGGTGTAAACATAAGCTATGCGAAAATGACACGAGCGTAAAATTTGATGTTTTTAAAATTTACAAGACAAACTTGAGTTTGACTTAGCATTGCACTTTACCCCTTTTTAGTATTGAAAACTTCTCAAACACCCCTTATATTTGTAAAAATAGTACTAGTATCCACTTTTAATTGGTCATAAACTTCTGACCCAAAGTTTGATGGAGTTGAATTATATATCATTGGAAAGATAAGAAAAAGATCTAAACTATTTATATTTACTATAGATCCTAATTCGGATGTTTAAAATGGTAAAAATCCCAATTCTATGATCCATCAAGGGCCTATACTGGGCTGTATTAGGGAGCTCCTTTGAAAAGAAAATAAAGTGTGCGAGACTCTGATGTGGCAAGTCTTAAAGTTGAGTCCATAACTCTTTCAAAATAATTCTATTAAGTTGATTTAAGCATCAATAGAAAACTAAGAGGCTGTTATACATTTCAGATGAGACACTAGGAGCTTCTATGATTGTTTAGGACTCCAAATCACCACCACCGCCGAACGTGTTGTTCAAGTCATGGGTGACACTCCTGCTGTGTTTCCCTTGCATTTCACCCCATTTCCCCTCAAATGGATATATATGTGCCATTTCACTCTCATTACACACAATCTTTTCCTTAGACATTTTTAAGATTAGTTTATTTTTTCTCCAAGTTTGTGAGACGTTTTCTCCCCAAAACATTGTTCATGGATCTACAATTTATTTCCCGTTATTTTCACTCAAGATTGAAGCTTTATTTTGTTCCTTTAATTGCTGTAAGTGCTCTTAATTTCCTTTAGTTACTCTTTAATTGCTTTAAATCCCATTTTTAAATGTTTTCCTTTAAATCAAATTTTTTTATATTTAGTTTATAATTCTTGCATTTTTAATTCCTGTTTTAATTCTTAAAACCAAAAACCCAAAATCTGATGGGTTTATTAAATAAATAATACATTTTTTTATTTAAAATTACAAAAATAGTACACTTTAAAAATTCTTTACGTTTTTGGATCGGGACGCCTTTCCAAAGGGCGTCCCGGGTATTTTCTAGACGGTACATATACGTAACCGTTATAGAAAATGAACCCGGGACGCCATTCCCAAAGGCTTCCCGGGTGTAAACTGACATTCCTAAACTTTTGGGGCTGAAATAAAAAAAAAATACTGGGGGGGCGGGACGCCCTTCCCAGTGGCGTCCCGGGTTGGTTTTGGGAGTGGCATCCCGGGCTAAATTGCAAAATACGAATATTGTAACACTAACCCTAACCCTAACCCATACATACTATTTATTTATATTAAGTTATTTTTGATTATTTAATTATTTATATTAAGTTATTTTTGATTATTTAATTATTTATATTAATTTGTAATTTATTTATAATATTTTAGGTAAAATAAATAAACATATCATAATTATATCATATTGATATAATTATGATATGTTTATTTATTTTACCTAAAATATTATACATTAATTACAAATTAATATAAATAATTAAATAATCAAAAATAACTTAATATAAATAACTTAATATAATTTTTAATTTAATCTTCGTTGTTGTTGTATCTTAATTTTATTGTGTTTTTTTTTTTATTTTCGATGTAATATTTCTTGTTTTATTTTGATCTTGTCGTATTTTTTATTTTGATATAAAATTTCTTGTAATTTTTAGATATAATTATGATATGTTTATTTATTTTACCTAAAATATTATAAAGAAATTACAAATTAATATAAATAATTAAATAATCAAAAATAACTTAATATAAATAAATAGTATGTATGGGTTAGGGTTAAGTTAGAGTTAGGGTTACAATATTCGTATTTTGCAATTTAGCTCGGGACGCCACTCCCAAAGGCGTCCCGCCCCCCCAGTATTTTTTTTTCATTTGAGCCCAAAAATAGAAATTTCGAGCAAAAATACCCGGGACGCCCTTGAAAAAGGCGTCCCGGCCCAAAAACGTAAAGATTTTTGAAAGTATACTATTTCTGTAATTTTGAATAAAAAATATATTATTTATTTAATAAACCCAAATCTGATCGTGTGTTTATAGGAAAAGTTGACAGTGCCTTTAAGACACCATACCCCCACCCCCTCCTACATTTACAGCCGTAGATCTTTTAATGTAAAAAACTTAAAATTGATCTAGTTGTTACAATTGAGCCCCATGAATTGAGAAATGGTGCCGTGAAGGCACCGTAGAAGTTCCCGTGTTTATAATATATTCTTTCATTTCTTATTTTCTCTTTTATAACTATACCCAAGAATCACAATCTCTTAGCCTTTCACGTGAGATATGACTTGAGTCATCTCACCACACTACAATCGACCATGTACTCTTCCGAACGATCTTCAAAATTCTTATTTCATAATACATTTGTTATTGAATTAGAACCTTTTTTATTAACAAAAGTGATTCTAATGGTGGTGAATAATTCGAAGATTAAGGTCCATATATTTATATAAAATGGAGGTTGATAAATTATATTTTTAATGTGGCTCGTCCATCCTGGCCTTCAATTAGGATGACGCCTTGGTTTCCAACCTTTTAATATGGAAATTAAAATTAACCTAAAATGAGATAACATACATAGAATAAAATAGAAAACATGTTGAACTAAATAACAAAATACTGACATAGCAATAAAAATGTGATAATCGGTTAAGGTTAACCGCCAGTTAATAACCGGTTGACCGATTACGATTAACCGTTGACCGGCGATCACGGTTATAACCGCAACCGTCAACCGGAGGCCGACGGTTAGGTTATGGTTAACTTGACCGGCTAACCGTAACCGTCGGTTACAACCGCCGATTAACCGGAATTTTTTCAAAAAAAAAAGTTTCCAGTGACCAGTCGATCGACTGGTCACTAGATTAGCCATTGAAAATCAACGGCTGAGATCAACTAGCCGTTGATGATCAACGACCGAAATTTGAATGGAAAACTAGCTGTTGTCGGTTAACCGGTCTAACCGCCGGTTAACCGATCTAACCGAACCGGTTAACGGATAGTTTTTCAATTTTTTTAACATATTTCGACACCAATAAATACCCCACTCCCCAAACCAAATCTCACACCAATTCATCTCTAATTCTTCTTCTTCTTCTCTTATATTTTCAAGTTGCAAGTCAAGTTGCTAATTTGTTTCAAAAATAATATCAATAATATTCTTAATTCTCTTTTATAATATTACGTTGACAAGCTCTTCTCGTAATTTCAATACCAACACTTCAACCTCTTCTCGCCGAGGTTGAGGATCTCGACGGCAATCTTCGTCCGTTGCCGGAGATTATGTTGAGAACCTATATAATAAAATTAACTTTGACTCGCAAAATCAAACCAATTTTGAAGAGAATTTACCTAGCTCCGACGAATCCGAATTGCCGGCCACCGTCAATTTGGATGAAGATGAGGAGGGAGCGGATGATATGCCACCGCGTCAATCAAAACCGAGGGAATTTATTTCCCCCATATCCCGATTGCATTTCACAATAATGATGATCAACGGCGAATCTCGAGCGCAATACAATTATTCCTCGACTCATTACGCCATCAGTACTAAAATAATAGAGGCTACGAGTCGCTCAAATACCACATGCAGAAGAAGCATCCCGACAAAAAAGGCGTGGAAAGCTCTCAAACACAATTAAACTTCTCATCTTCATCTACCGCCGGCGTTGGGACCGACGGCCAAAGTACTAGTTCTTCTAGTTTATTTCAATATACCGAAAGTGGTCATAGAAAGTTTCTTGCAAAATTTATTTCCGTTTTGAGTCTTCCTTTTAATCATGCCCATAGTAGTCATTTTGAAGATTATACTAGGGGTGTATTTAATCCATCTAGAACTAGGATTTCATGAAATGAATTAACTCGCGATATTGAAAAAATGGCCGGTGAGTATAAATTGAATTTGATTTCACTATTTGATAGTATGCCTCATAGTGTCTCTATATGTTCGGATATTTGGACGGATCCCTTTCATAATCATAATTATATGGGAATTACTTGCCATAAGATTGATAATTTTTAGACTTTGCAAAAACGTTTAATTGCATATAAAAAGTTTGATAGTCAGCATACAATGGTGAATATTTCGCGCAAAATAGCCACTGTTTTGTCCGAGTATCATTTAGGTAACAACATTTTTTCAATTTTATTTGATAATGCCGCCGCTAATACGGCTAGTTTAGATTTTTTAAAAACTTTTTGTCAACCCGTTTTTCTCTCATGTTAGATGCATTTGTCATATTTTGAATTTATGTGTTCAAGATGATTTAACTCTTTTTAAATCTAAAATTCAATCGATTAGGAGTGTTATATATTATCTACGTTCCCACGATTCGCTTCAAAAAAATGGCAAAAATTTTGCCGAACAAATGATCTGCATCTAAAATTTTTTGCAAACGATGTGCCAAATCGTTGGAACTCTACTTATAAATTGCTTAATGATTCTTATCAATATAGAGATGCATTGTGTGCATTTTTTGGTAATCAAGATGTCGATTTTGTTTTATTTTTTGCATATGTGGGATGATTGTTATAATATGATGTCCCTTTTAAAAACTTGTTGATCAATGTATTCAAATTGTACTTTTTAGTACTGCTTTACTCGATAACTCTGAATTAGGTGAATGTATTGCTAGTATGTTGAGTAAATGGGTCAATTATTTCTTGTACATTCCCGACACTTTTTGATTGCAAAAATTTTAGACCCGGATTATCGGATGGAGGGTTTACAAAATTTACTTAAAGTTTATTACGATGCGTTAGGACCTTTTTAAGAAGTTTCAAATATTGAGACTCCTAGCCCTCTTAGTGTTGCTCACCAAGCACAACAATCTTTAATTCAACTTTTTCAAGATTACAATGAATCTTCTAGTGATGTTAATGTGTCCCCTTCCCCCACCACTTCTAATACAAGACCTAACGACCCTCGACAAGATCTAGCCCCATATATAAGGATAATTAAGGATACTAAGCGAAAACGATAAAGTGCTAGTGCTAGTCGATCGATGGAATTAGACAGTTATTTAGGGGCTTTTGAACTGACTTCGATTCCAAAAAAGCCCGATGGTATTACTAACGATCTTGTGAAGTGTTGGTCGAAAGTGGCCAGTATTTTTCCTACACTCTCTAGGATTGCCAAGGAGTTTCTTGTCGTTCCTGTTTCAACAGTTTTTGTTTAACAGGCCTTCAGCACAGGAGGCTATATGTTAGATGAGCGTCGGTCTACCTTAACAGCCAAAAATCTTGAAAACAAAATGTTGATGAACGATTGGGTGAAAGCCGAAAAATGAGAACAAGAAATGCAATTGGATGAAGGTAAAGAGAGCGACTATTACGATACTACTTCGAGAAGCAACGACAACGACGAATAGGTAAGTAGGTAAATGAGGTAAGTATAAGAAATATGTGGACTTTGACTCCTTTTTGAGGATACGCAGGCAATTTAAATCTAATATTAAAATTTAAAATTTAATTTTAATTTCTAATATTAGAATTAAAATCAAGTCCTTTTTTTAACTTATATTTTTCAAAAATAAAAAATCAAACTACGTGGACTTTGATTCCTTTACGAGGATACGTAAGCATTAGAATTAAAATCAAGTCCTTTTTCTAAACTTATTTTTTTTCCAAAAAAACAAAAACGATCGACTGCTATGAAGTCGATCGACTACTTTTCGGTCGATCGACCGAGTTTCAGTCGATCGATAGAACTTCAGTCGATCGAATGCTGGATCGACTGCATTCGCAAAATCAAAACTCACTATCCTTTCGTCGATCCAGCAGTCGAGCAACTGCTTTTTAAAAAAATAAAATAAAAACCTACGGTTAACAGTCGGTTTTCCGCTTAACTGCCGGTTCGGTTAATTGGTTTAACCGTAACCTTAACCGGTTCTCAGCTGGTTAGGTTACGGTTAGTGTTGAACCGGTTAATTTAACCAGACAGTTATTAACCGGTTCAACACGTCTATTTATAACTATACCCAAGAATCGCAACCTCTTAGCCTTTATACAACTTGAGTCATCTCATCACATTACAATCGACCACGAACACTTCCGGATAGTACATTTGTTATTAAATTAGAACATTTTTTATTAACAAAAGTGATTCTAATGGGGGTGAATAATTCGAAGATTAAGGCCCATATATTTATAGAAAATGGAGGTTGATAAATTATAGTTTTAATGTGGCTTATCCATATTGGCCTTCAATTAGGATGACACCACGGTTTCCAACCTTTTAATATGGAAATTAAAATTAACCTAAAATGAGATAACATACACAGAATAAAATAGAATGCATGTTGAACTAAATAACAAAATACGGACATAGCAATAAGATCGTGATGAAAATACATGAAAAATAAATACAAGTAAAAGAAAAAAAAAGGAACTTCTCATACTCAAAAATTTATTCCTATTGATATACTTAACTAATTAGGTTGATTTGTTAAGTATCTTCCAAATTTATATTATTTCTAATTATTATTAGTATTATTGTTGTTGTTTATGTTACCGTTATTATTATTTATTTTGAAAAGTTAAAAAGTTAAGCTCAATGTATTTAGACTGGATCGGTAAGCATCCAAGCTACATTTAGTATTACACCCCCCCTTTCCCCATATATATATATATATATATATATATACACATAGGGGTGGGTTCAAATGGGAACCATGTCCTTATTTGCGAATCTGCAAACTAGTGCTTTTATTATATACCAGCAGTACTTTTATTATACAATCCTAATGTTTTTAATCAAATAAGAAAATATAAAAAAAATATGATCTATCCATTTAATTTGATATAAGGCTCATAATTGACCTTAGGTTCACAAATAAGGATATGGTTCTCATTTGAACCTAATCATATATATATATATATATATATATATATATATATATATATATATATATATATATATATATATATATATATAGGATTAGGTTCAAATGAGAACCACGTACGTCATTATGTGTGAACCTTGGTCTAATTCTAGGCCATTAGATTAAATGAGATGAGCGTCTAGGATTTATCATTAGAATTGACTTGATATATGAAGTAAGGGGCATGTTAGTCTTTCATCTAATGTGCAGTTACGCAAGATCCCATAAGTTAAGGTTCTCCAATTTATCATTATTATACATATGATATTAACATTAGGTCCTTAGATCAATTCAACCAAAAGAAAAGAATAATAATAAGAACACGAGAGCCAAAAATAAAATTGTCCAATTTGGAAAAAAGAGCACATAAATTTATTTTCAGTATGGGTGTATTTGTTTTCTTTAAATGGGTCAACAATTTGACAACAACAACAAAAGTAGGAAAATCTCATGTCCATTTTTCCATTCCACAGATCTTTTTCCATTCCAATTCTTCAGCCCGGGCGAGATTCTTCGCCATGAATGGTTTGACCCATTTCTTTTGGCCTGAAAGAATGGTTATCGAGCAACCTGCCGCTTTGAGCTGTATTATTTACTAACGCCAATCCCGCCGCGAACGTGTCACCATGTGCCGTATCCTTGCCAACTGTTACTTCACTGTCCAAAGCACCATCCAGATTTCTGGTGGCTACTTTGTGCTTTTTTGGTTCATCCGACTTATCTGCAATTCTGAGAAATAAATACATAGCAATACAAACTCATATACAAACAACTACTGCACAAATACATCCAATGCACTGTCAAATACTAATCAACAAAATATTTTAAAAAACATCACTAATTAAGCAATTTAAACAGAAACTAAAAGCACTGTACATATTTAATGCAGCAATATATACATACATATATTTAAAACACCACATACATAAGTGAAAGCAAAAAAAATATTATTTACAAAAAACATGACAACATCATCAAATATACACATTCAAAGCACCATCATCTCCAATGCACCATCAAACATGATCGAAAGCATTATAAACATCAAAAATGATTGAAAGCACTAAAAACATATATTAAAACAAATGGTTCACAGAAACTGCCAACACTATCCATATAAAATTAAAGGACAGTACGTATAGACCAAAAGCACTACAAAACATAGCATGAAATAACTAGTGGAAGATGAAAGCACTGAAAACACATCCCCAAAATCATTACTATATACAAAACACTATTTCCCCAGCATTACACATATTAAAAAATATAGCCAATACACACCATTTCAAGAAAATATAATAAAACATACATCTTGAAATCACTATTGGTATTCATGGTAACACTATGGGTATATTCGAAACACTATAGCAAGAATCCAAAAGCACTAACTAACATACTGTGAAAAACAACTCATAAATTAAAGCACTGTACATACAGACTAAAAGCACTGCAAACATATTATGGAATATAGTGAAATATGAAGCACTGTTAACATATTCCAAAAGTATTAGTACAAACAAATCTTTATTTCACAAATAGTGGATTAAAGCACAGAAAGAGGATTAAGAAATTTATAGAAATTTTAGCGGTCCCAAGGGTATTAATTTATAAAGGTTTTACTGTACTAAACCAATTAAATAGCTTACGCGTCAAATAAAAACATGAGGCATGCATCCATATACGAAGGAGAATTATAAGATTCTCAACGTCTACCACAAAAAAGATAAAACACTGACGTGCCCACTGTCTTCTATTTTATAATTCATCTGCAATAAGAGGATAATAGGAAGCATTCCTTAAGGATATGATGATTTTATAAGAATACCTTTTCATCCTTCTAGAAACCTGACCTTGTTCTTTGGAAAGAACAAAGTCGCTAGCTTTCAGACGAATAGTATATGAGGGGCAGCATGTTTTCTCCATGTCAGGTTTATACAAGAAACATCCAGATCGTCTCCAGACTCTGTCAAGGAGAGCTACAGAGAAGAAAACTCTGAGAAAACTCATTTTGATCTAGTTAAAGATTAAATTGGGAAATATACAAGGAACACAAAACTCTTAATAAACACAAAATCCGTACCTAGGGCCAATAATCAGAACTCAAACGCAGCAAGGATATCCTGACAAATTATTCAAATTATGGAAATTACGTAAACTAGACTAACAAAATATAGATCATTGTTAACGTCAAAGGAATTTATTATAGTAAATGAAAAAAAATAAAAAAAATCCAGAATACTGACTTTGATACACATACTATAAAACTATAGTTAATAAACCCCATCAAAAAAATATACTAAAAAATAAAACTTCAAAGCACTACGGTTATTTATGGAAGCACTCTAGGGCGTATTCAAAACACTGTATCAAGCATTCGAAAGCCCTAATACAAATACTGCTGAAATCACTGTGGGGTATGAAGCACTGGAAAACATTTCTAAGAATCAAATTTACTGGAAACAAAATCGGCATCGCCTTCTTCATGCCGCAAAAACAAAATTAAAAAATTAAGAAGACGACAATCAAAATTGAGTACATGAATTCCATCAAAAAAGTGGGTTAACTGGAAATTGGGATATTCAACTATAGTGGAATTTTTTTTCAAATTTGTTCTACTTTCTAGGGTTCATATACAAAATTCGATTCTAGGGTTGAAGTTTGTACCTGCTGCGCCAACCACCGCCATACGCCGATGACCTCTAGACCGCCGCCTATCGTTTTCCATCGGAAAGCCTTAAACTTTTTTCTCGAGGCGCAAAAGTCAGAATTCTCTCCTCCGGTTATCCACACCATAAGCCAGACACCCTTTGCCAGAAATGTTTTTTTGCTTGAATGCATGATACAGGAAGTGTTATTTGCCTTTTGGAGTTCCAAATATCATGGTCTAATTAAATGGTAAGATTCCTATAATGTTTTTATAGGCCTAAATTGCCCCTCTTAATTAATTCGACCGCGTGTGGATTTCAATTTTCCCATTTTTAAGCAGAAATTCTCAATTAAATATAACCATTGGATTAACTAAATCTATGGTGCAGATGAGTCCCTAGGTTCACATATAACGACGGGTTCCCATTTGAACCCAACCCTATATATATATATATATAGGATTGGTTTCAAATTAGAACCATGTCCTTATTTGTGAACCCCTAAGATCAATTATGAGCCTTAGATCAAATTAAATGGATGGATCAAATTTTTCGTATTTTTCCTTAGAGAGATTTGTTCACTTAATATTATTAAAAAACTTTTTGTAAACCTGCGTAATACGCGGACATATATAAGAAATGTATAAAAACATATCTATCAAAAAATTTATTAAGTTCAGAAAATGAATTATTAATATCAAAAAGAAAAAATATTGTTCACTTTAAATTCTGGAAAACTTTCTTGCAGACTACATTAACTTGTTTTATTCACAATGATATCATTTTCACCGGAACAAAGAATTTTTGACCCTTTCCGAATTTTAATCTAGAAATTACGACATAAAGTTGACCGTGACTGAACACTGGTCTTTGCAAGATAATAATTAGTAATTAGTGATAATAAATTAAAATACAATATCCTACGGTAATACCATAATTACTCTTTGATGTAGCGTATCAGTTGGACATTGTTCATCATTTAGATGTGTCATGTAGTTGATTTACAAAAAGTCTATTTACATGTTAGGATTACATTGGTCAGCAATTCATAACTACATACTACAATTATAGTGCAAGAACAATTTGTAATTTTTTTTCTCAAAACTTATTTAGATGATTAGAAACTCTAAAAGTGAATATTACTAAACTTTTATCATAAATATAGTATATTTAAATTATTTTCGTAATTCAAATTGAGAAAGAAGTGTTACTGTATTAGCAAACCAATTGATTTACAAATGCAAAAATAAGGAAAAAAATCAACTTGATCTAAATAATTTATATATGATTCATAATTAAAGAACTTAATACGCAAATTCCTAATTGACATATTTTGATTTGAGACTTGACACTCTTTTGGTACTGTTTCACCATTTTATACAATCAGGGGCCGCTTGGTTGAGCGATTCGGAAGAGCTCATAGTTTATTCACCCACAATCAGCTCCTTTATACTACTTGGTAAAGGTTTCTAATCAGCTTATAGCTGATTAGGCCTAAAAAGCCCCATTTCGGAAAAAAGTTACAAATTTGTAACTTTTTCTAATCATTTGATAATTGATTGGAGAAAACTTCATTTTTATCATTTTCCTTTATAAAGTACTTTTTTTATATACTAACATATTATTTTATATTTCCACCTAGATATAAATTTTTAGATATAATGGAATATTTATTAATTAAATTAAATATTTTGGCTTCATTGTTTATTTTTTTAGTAAACCTTTATTTTTATTATAAATTTATAAAATATTAATTTTATTATAATAACATATTATTTTATAGCTCTGCATAAATATTATTTTTATACATAAGGATTTTATTACTTATCAATATAATCACTTTGGTTTCATTGTTTATATTTTTTTTCTCTTATATTTTTACAAGGTTTTTATTCATTTATTATTATATTTATATTTTTCATGATTTTTATATATATATTTTTTTATCTCGCAGTTATGTCTATAATTGTAAATTAACCTTCATTTAGCTAATATACCAATCAATATTTTATTATCAGCTATCAGTTATCAGCCACCAGCTATAAGCTGCTCAAATTAGTTCAACTAAGCAGACCCTCAATTTGATTAAATTACTTCTCTTTTTTTAATAAGTGAAACCATTATATGAGTCTAATAATTATACTTATAGAACATAACAACCAAATCATATCCCCACTGATTTACAATAAGATTCTTTTCCAAATGATTGATTTTGGGTAAGACTTGTTTCATTAATCTTAATATTTTATAATAAGTATCAATACTCAACTTTTGATAAGTAATTAACCGAATTCAATGCTTTGTCTTCTCAAAGTAATTCGTAATATATTTGGAATTAATTAAATTTTAAAAATCACCCATAATACATGCACGCACTTGAATGTAATTAAAATCTTCAATTTTTGTTTTCATGTCTATATTTAAGGTCAAGAATTCAAATACTCTATTTTCATATAATTAAATACGGAATGAGTGTTTTGAATTTTTATTTGTCAATTACTATTTAAGCATGAGATTGATATAATTAAGACAATTAATCTTTTAATTAAATATGCAATTCTCCTTACATGAGTTATTATTAAAAAATGAAGTTGATGTTTTACCCAAACCTATTGAGAATGAAACATATATTTAAATTTTGATATTAGGTTTGGATGACACATAAGCAAACGAAGCACCAAAAATCTTTTTTAACCAAACAAAACATGTGAAACATGCACATAAGTTAGGAGAATTTTGCATTAATATATATA
>BMAC01000400.1:705998-738715 GCA_014905375.1 Phtheirospermum japonicum
GAACTCTAACCACCCCACACTTAGAACCTAGCAATGTCCTCATTGCGTATTTAAGCTAAGAAAAGTAGTAAAAAGGTGTAGGGAAAAGAGAACGCCCCTATGTCCGAGCTTGTGTCGTCGTGGTTGTGCAAAGGTCGTCGCCAGGAGCCGAGGCAAGCAACAAGCTATTTACAAGGTAAGGTAAGTCTGGAAAATTTGCACAAAAGTTAACTATTTACAAAAACGAAAATCTTTTTGAGTTTTTGAATTTCCTAATTTGTTTGGATTTTATTTTTCAAATTTGTTTTAAATTTTGAGAATATATTCAAATGAAATGAAATTAAACTATATACAAAAACGAAAACAATTAAAAGGAGATTTTTTTTTTTTTACAAGAGTCGAGACGAGAAATAAAAGAACATAATTGAAAGATAAACAAAATAACACATAAAAACAATAAATAAATAAAATAAACAAAGGATAATCTAGGAGATTTAACGACGTCTCCTATTTTCGCCCTCGCCGCCGTCATCATCGTCGTCGTCCTCGAACCGACGTATCCGACTATCAACCAAAAGGAGCCGGCTATGGAGGCCGCGGAAAGCTCGGTCGTTTCTTGCCTTGGTCAAAATAGGAAAACACAGCCTGTTGGAAATCGTTCCAACCCATCTCAGGACCCGAGCCGGTGCTCGGGACTCCGTACTGTGGGATTGCCGCATGGCTCGTGCTCGCTCCAAAATGTGTGCCCGAACCGGTGTTCGGGACGTCACCAGCCTCGCCTTGTTCATTCTCCCGGTGGCTTTGGCATCTAGGATCTGGGTTCGCCAGGTTCATCGGGACGCTCGGCGTTTTGAACGCCAACCCCATAAGATCGACCCTTCTCATGTTGGCTACCTTGGCCTCAAACCCGAAGTAGCGGGCAAGAACGGTGATCATCGGCCCCATGCTGACTCGGGCGATGCTTCCTCCCCTCGTCTTCCGTATCCCACGAATCTGTCCACGGATAAACGGAAAAAATGGGACCGGATGTCCATTGCACAGGCACCAAAGCACGTAAAGCTCGTGCTGAGTGAGGTTGATGCTCTCATGTTTGCCCATCAGGACGTGGGCAAAGAACTTGTAGGCCCCGAGTAGTGCCAAGTCGGTGATTGCCGAGGCCGAGTAACGATCCCGGGTACCACGACCACCCGTGATGCTTCCCCAAAATTCCTCCGGACTAAAACAGTGCAGCCGCGTGGAAGAAAACTGTTGGCAATTAAGCCCGAGCAACTCTTGGAGCACCCCTTGATCGATCCGGTGCTCAATTCCCCCAAAACGGACATTAAAACCCCCATCGTCGGTTTCCTGGTATGTGGTGAAGAACTCGAGCACTAGCTCCCGATAAGCCGGTGCCCGGAAAGACGCGAACAATCGGTCGTTCATTGCATCGATGAAATGGAGCAGTCGGGTGCCAAACCCGTCAAAGTCCCCGTTCGCCACCCACTCGTCTAAACGCTCTATATTGATGAAGCGCGGGGTAGCGAAATGTCGTTGGGATAGATTTTGAAAAAGCTCCCCCTCGTATGTGGAGTAGATAGGGAAGGGGGCACCGTAAACTCCGGCGATATTGGGGTTTTGGGGCTCGTTGAGAATTTTGTCATCGGAGTGGCCATCCATGGTAAAAGGTGGAAATAGGAACGAAAGTAGACGGATTTTGTAGTGGAGGGTTCCAAAAATCGAAAGGAACAAAGAACGATGGAAAAATGAGAAAAATCAAACCAAATGCTCACTGGGGCATTTCGTCGAACACTTGGTGGGCAAGCTTTTTGAGGATGAAATCAAACGAAAATGGCTCCCAATTCCTACTCAAAAACGCAACCAACACTAACCAAGTTCCCCAAGAGATCGTTTAAGCGAATTACCTTGAATAATTGGTTCGAAAACGGAACGAAGAATCGAACTATTCCCAAGGAGAATTTTGAATGGAGAGAGGAAGAGAAAAATTGGATTTCCCCGCGTAACTTGCCGCTGTCGATCGACACTCCCTTTTTTTATATTTCTGTTTTCCTTCTCTTTTTTTTTTCCGCCCCTTTTTCTCTCGGTCGATATGTGGTGGGGGGGTTTGGGCAAGATCGACTGCTATATATAGATCCGCAGGGCTCTGGGCAGTCCGAGCAGTCGATCGACTGCCCTCCTCGGTCGATCGACTGCAGTCGATCGACTGCCGACAGTCGATCGACTGATATTGTCAAAACCTTGAAAAATTCTGGAATCCAGTCGATTTCGTCGTGTCGGTCGATCGTGCGCCAGTCGATCGACTAGGTATGCAGTCGATCGACTGCATTCCAGTAGCCAATCTCCATTTTCGATCCTCTTTTCTCCCAAGACTCCAGGACTGGACCTACACAAACCCAAAAACTCCATTAACACTACTTAAAGATAGAATATACACAAAATTAAAAGAAAAACAAGAAAAGAGTTAGAAAAGGTTAGAAAGTCGTGGGTTGCCTCCTACGAAGCGCGTTTGGTTAACGTCGTTCGCTCGACGGTTATACAAAATGTTATCCAGGATCCAAGAAGAGGTGACGATCATGCCACGCCTTGGTGTTCTCGAGTAGACACACCGGGTGATCAAAATCACCAAGGCGGGTGCGTCGGGCAAGCCAGAAGATCGAGACATCAAGAACGTGGGCTTGCTTCGGTGGTCATAAGGGTGAGTAGTCGACCACCCAAACGTGATCATCCCAAAATGGGTCGACGTATTTCTCCATCTCCCCGACCGTCATCTCCTCTCTCTCAAATTTAGAAATAGTCGTAGTCGGGCACGAGAGAGTAGGACCCCGCACATCTTCCTCGTTTAAAGTAGATAAGCTTGACAATCCAAGTGCCATCGGAGACCCCAAAGATAACACCCTCTAACTTTCCACTACAACCTCTTCACAATACCCGAGAGGGGTTACGTTGTCTTCCGACCCATTCTCCTCGTCCTCTGAATCCACCTCATAGAGCTCCTCTTTCGAAAGATCGTCAAATCTCGAATTGCCATCAATGACCGTGGGCACCACCACATCAAAGATGGGTATCTCGTCTAGGGACGATTTCTTAAACTCATCCACGTCATTGGTAATTCTCTTAGCGTGAGTCTTCGTGCGAGCGAGGCGTTCCATGAGTTCGGCTAAGAGAGACTCCACGTCCGAGAGTTGGGACGTAGACGAATCTTGAAAGAGTGAGGCATAAGGGTCATCGCTCGGAGTATATGAGCTCAAGGTGGGTAGATTGTAAGAACCGTAGCTCGAAGAATCGGAATCATAGATCGATGGAGCATATGAGTCAAAATGGGGGTAAGAAGAAGGAAGGGCGAGTGGAACATATGGATCGTCAAAACCTGGATCAAAAAGATCAAGAGTCGATGCATACGGATCTATGCTCGGGTTATGGCGATATGAAAATGGAGGTGAATGTGGAGGATTTGGGTCATAATGATCGAAAGAGTAGATTCATTGATTTGGTTTAAGTTTTTATAACTAAACTTTAAATTGAAATAGAAGTTTTAAAAGCATTAAAATGTGAAAAGGGAATTAAAGCTTATTTAAAAATGATTAATCTAAACTAGCTAACTAAGAAAGCTTATAATTTGAATTAAGGAAAAGGGAGGGAAAGTTAAAGTCTTGCTTATTTGAAAAAGTCAACAACATTAATTTAACAAAACTCAAGGTTTAAGAAGGTATGTTTTATAAAGGCTTCTAAAAAGTTGAGAAATTGATCTAAACTAGCAAACAACTTAAAAGTATAAGTTCAAAAGTTCAAAAGCTCAAAAGCTATAAAATGAAAAGTAAGGAAAACTGAGAATCTAACAACAACTACTCTACGATCCACACACCAAAACAAAGATTAAAGCAATAACATGAAAACAAAACAAGATAAATAGAGAAATACTACCAAATATATGAATCCACAAAAGCTTGAAAAGGAAAGCTTGATCGTCAACAATGGCTATAGCACTTGAAGGATTCTTCACCAAAGAAAATGAAAAACAAAAGCTTCAACACCTTCCTAGATGAAGATCTAAACACCTCTTAAACTATTACTAATTACTAGGAATCAATACATAATTAAAATGGAAAAGGAAAATGTGAAGAAGAGTTTTTGGGAGTAAAATCCCTGAACCCGAGATTTGCTGCAAGTTGCTTCCTGGTGAAATGACGTTGGTTCTTTTTATCCTTCACGCAGTGGCAAATATGTCCAAAAGCAGTGGAAAATCTGCTTTTGAGTCGATCGACTGTAAAGCAGCCGATCGACAGGCAGTCGATCGGTCATGTCGGCAGTCGATCGATTACGCTGTCCAAAACGGCCAAGTCCCTGGAATGCAGTCGATCTTGGGATTTCAGTCGAACAACTAGAAAGCCAGTCGATCGACTGCACTTCCAGTCGGTCGACTAGATTGCTGCACCCGGCTCGATTTCTCATTCTTTTTACGTCCGCCGGTTTATCGAGCCTCGTCCGTTGCGCTTCCTTGCTTGTCCGTCGATTCCTGAGTCGAGTGAAAATGATCCCAAACGAGCGTGGGCCCCGCTTGGACATCCTACGGCCAAGAAAAAAATGAAAGATTGAAAAATTACGAAAACTAATAAAAAAACGTACAAAAACTAAGAAAGCCTAGAAATAATGAAAAAAGGCCAACTCGACTCCTAAAACACCTAAAAGCAAGCGAAACACACGCAACGTGATACAAAAACGGTAACAAAAATATGTACAAAAATATGCACATCAGCATACGAGCAAAAGAGGTGCTTGWGCTGGTTCATACTGATGTATGCGAACCTTTTCCTACTTAAGTTAGAGGTGGTTATTCATACTTCATTACTTTTACTGATGAMTTCTCTAGGTTTGGACATGTGTATCTTTTGAAGCACAAGTCAGAGGCTTTTGAGAAGTTTAAGGAGTATAAGTTAGAAGTTGAGAAACAAGTTGAAAAGAGTATTAAGACTCTTCGATCAGATCGAGGAGGAGAATACTTGAGTAAAGAATTTCTCGATTACTTAAAACTTCATGGAGTCCAATAGCAATGGACGCCTCCTGGAACACCAAAAAGGAATGGTATTTCTGAAAGGAGAAATCAAACCTTATTAGATATGGTTAGATCCATGGTGAGTTTCTCAGATCTTCTGACATACCTATGGGGGTATGCTTTACTGAACTCAATCTATGTTCTGAATAAAGTTCCATCGAAGTCAGTAAATAAAACTCCATATGAGTTATGGCATGGAAGGAAGCCATCACTTACGCACATGCGAACCTGGGGTTGCCATGCATATGTAAAGGAGATGCTTACTGACAAGTTGGAATCTAAAAGTGAGAAATATTATTTTGTGGGGTATCCTAAATAAACACGAGTATACTATTTCTATCTTCCTGGAGAACATAAGGTCATTGTTTCCAGGCAAGCGAATTTCCTTGAGGAAGACTATGTCTACAAGGAAAGAAGTCGAAATAAGGTAGAACTTGAAGAAATTCAAGAACCACAAAGTGACATGGAGGTTGAAAACTTGTCTAATGACCTAGACAAGAATTCAGTAGGAGCTTCTGGTCATTTCTATGGTGAAGATTTGTCACTTAGAGGACAATCTTTAGCCAGTGGGAGCATTGATAGAATTGATGCAGTAATGCAAAATTTATCATCGCAACCAATGGAAGACCAAGCAATGGCTGCACAACTCCCTCCTCAAGAAGTTCATATTGATGACACTTCTGAGGAATCTCAATATGCTGAACATCCAGCACAGAAGAACCTTCTCATGATCAGAACACTCAAAACACTCAAACTCATGATAACCAACTTCGTAAGTCTTCTAGGATTCATAGGCGATCGGAAAGACTAAACCTCCTTGTATAGGGTCAATGTGACATGGAAATTCCGGACGATGATGAACCTAGAACTTACACTGAGTCTATGTTAGACATTGACTCAAAGAGGTGGCTTGAAGCCATGAAATCAGAAATGGACTCGATGTACACAAATCAAGTTTGGAACTTGGTTGAATTTCTAGTTGGAGTTAGACCCATTGGATGCAAATGGGTCTTCAAGAGGAAGATCGATGCAAATGGTAAGGTACAAACCTACAAGGCTAGGTTGGTATCAAAAGGTTATAGTCAACGATAAGGAATTGACTATGATGAAACCTTTTTTCCAGTTGCGAAAATCAAGTCCATTAGGATTTTACTTGCTATAGCTGCATACTATGATTACCATATTTGGCAGATGGATGTTAAAACCGCTTTCCTTAATGGTGAATTGACCGAGGAAGTGTATATGATACAACCAGAGGGTTTTACATCTGAATCGAAACCCGAAGCGGTATGCAAGCTACAAAAGTCTATTATGGACTTAAACAAGCCTCTAGATGTTGGAACATTTGTTTTGACAAAGCAATCAAATCATTTGATTTTGTCAGAAATAAAGAAGATCCATGCATTTATAGTAAACGCATTGGAGGGAGTATGGTTTTTATTATTTTATATGTTGAT
Organism: Phtheirospermum japonicum; assembly: GCA_014905375.1. Taxonomy (NCBI): domain Eukaryota; kingdom Viridiplantae; phylum Streptophyta; class Magnoliopsida; order Lamiales; family Orobanchaceae; genus Phtheirospermum; species Phtheirospermum japonicum. The sequence goes on from BMAC01000400.1 coordinate 712,482, forward strand.
GACATATTGATAATTGGAAATGATACCCTTGTCATGCATTCAGTAAAAGATTGGTTGTCCAGCACCTTCATGATGAAGGACTTGGGTGAAGCTTGTTATATTCTTGGAATTAAGATCTACCGGGATAGACCTAATAGAATATTGAGGCTTTCACAGTCCATATTCATAGATAAAGTGCTAAGACGATTCTCTATGGAAAATTCCAACAGGGGACTTATTCCAATAGGTCATGGAATCAAGTTATCAAAGAAGGATGGTCCTTCTACTGATAAGGAACTTGAGCGCATGAAAAATATCCCATATGCTTTAGCAATAGGATCAATCATGTATGTCATGATTTGCACAAGGCCAGATGTGGCTTATGCACTTAGTATGACTGGCAAACTTCAGCACAATCCTGGGGAAGAACGCTGGAAAGCAGTCGAGAATATTCTTAAGTATCTTAGAAGAACTAAAGAATACTTCTTAGACTATAGTGGACAAAGGACACTGGCAGTTACTGCGTATACTGCGTAAATAGACCATGATAATCTTAAGTCATATTTGATATACCTTCTTTTCAATGATAAGGTAGTAAGTTGGAATAGTTCCAAGCAAACTACTGTCGTTGATTCGGTAAAACGAAGCTGAGTACATTGCTGCATAAGAGGCAACTAAAGAAGCTGTCTTGATAAACAAATTCTTAAGGAATTAGGGGTAGTTCCTAGCACTAATATCGTTGTATTGTGAAAACATTGGTGCCATTGCGCTAACAAGGAACAGTGTTTCACGAACAGTAACAAGCATGTACTAAGACGCAACCACTTGATCAGGGAGATAGTGGAGACAAGAGAAATAAAAATTGAGTGTGCTCAAAGCCATCATGTTCTGGGTAACATGATAAGAATTTCGTAAACCTGAATATTGGATATATAGGTGATTGGATCTAGGTCAAGTGGGAGATTGAAAGTATGAATGTCCTAGAGACAATTAGATTTAAAGACATTATACTTGATCATAATTATTATATATATCGTAATATATATGGCATTTCATTTATTGAATTATTATTTTGATTGTTTTTGATTATTCATATAAATATTCCCGTAGAGTTAATGTTGTATTTGATATGGTGAGATGTCACTGATAAAACATTACTCTTAAAATAGCCACGACTAACGATTATCAAGATTGGGATATTGATAATATAATATATGTCGGCATGTGGTCTGCATCACATTTTAGAGAATGCAGTAAGTCTCACGACTGCGAATAATAGTTATTCGTGATGGACACATGGATACTTTGGAGAGTATTGGTAAACCCTACTGATAAGTTATTTATTGTATGTCTATAAACTTATCAGTGTATAAAGCGTGTGATAATCCTTCGACTTGAGGTCAATACCCACCTTATTTGTTGAGTGGTGTACTTTGACCATGACCAAAGCTTGCACTCCTTTTGGGGTAGATACGGCTTGTGTTGGGTGCACCATGATGTAAATGAAGGTGGTAGTTGAGCCAAGAAAGAATTTATTCCTCGATTGGAATCTCGAGAGAGATCACTCATAATCTCTATATTAGGTCGACTAAATTCATTGGTCAATGCAAAAGACATATTCAATATAGTGATTGAGTATGGTCTAGTTGTCGACTAATAAAAATGAGATAAATTGATTAAGCCATTGAGATAGAAACTTGGATAAATCTTAAGCTTAATCGAGTGATTTGGAATGAAATGAATTTCACCAAAGCTTTGTATAAAGGTTATAATTCGCTGAGTTCAAGTGAATGTTCTTTATATATTGAGTTCGTCCAGCTAAGCCGTCTAGGAGTTTTGTTTGGATCATCATTGGATTGATGTCATATGCAAAGGCCTATAGGGTCACACTATATGCGATTAGTTTTCCGATTTAAGAGTGTATCAAGAAAGTATTAAATATTCAATTTAGAATTGTAATAATTAATTGTTAATAATTATGATGTTAATTTCTATTTGATAGAAATTATTTAATTAAATTCAATTGGATTTGGATTTAATTATCTATGTTATATTAATAAAGGTACTTGGGTTAAAATTGTTTTAGGCCCATGTCTTGGACAGTCCAACTCTTTTTAGGATTAGGGTTCTCTTATGTACCTAGTATAAATATAACATAAAGTCATAAAATGAAACAATGAAAAACAAGAGAGACACGGAGAGTTTTTTAGAAAACATAAATCCTAATTTTGAGATTGGGAGTTCTTGAGCTTTCGTGAGATTTCCTAACTTTCTTCACGATAGCAATACACTGGAGTTGGATCTTGCAGTCGGAGAATTAATCGCGTGGATACCTTAGTGTTGAATTCGAACCTGAATTTACTATAAAATCTTGCAGTCGGAGAATTAATCGCGTGGATACCTTAGTGTTGAACTCGGACCTGGATTTACTGTAAGGGTTTCATGCTTTTATCTCGTTTATGTATCGTATAAATATATTCGTTCACAGGATGGAGCTGTTGGATCTACAAATTTTTAAACTTACGCTGCACGAGCATGGTGTTCGTCTCTACGAATTCCAACAAAGTGTACCCAAAAAAAAAAAAGAGGAGGCAAAGTTTCAAATCGGAGTTTGGGAGGTAAAAAAACTTTTCTCTAGGTTTTGAACCAACCCAAATTATATAAAAAAACTACTAAACTTCTTGGTATTTACTTGAAACTTTTTGACTTTTCTTCTTATTAACTAAAAAAAATATAGCCTTTATACGATAGGCTTTTCAAACCTATTGTCAAAGTTCTTTTTTCAAGTAACTTTGACGCCTATAATTAATAAAAAGATAATACCTACACCAAACAAATGATTTAATCAAGTTAACCAACATAATATTTTCAACTCTCACATCTCACAAAAATTGAAATTTTCATAAAGCTTTTTGAGAGCATAAAATGAGCTCATGGATAACAAAAAACGGGAATAAAAAGCTCAATTTGGCTGCCTAGGGATTATTTTACTTTAATAGCTTTCATAAATGGATATGGCCAAAATCGGGTTTCAAGAATATGCCTGAATCAATTTCTAGTCTTCCGTACACTATACAACGTCCAGACAGAAAATTTAGAGTAAGTTATAAAGAGATACAAACATGATAGATAATTTTCAAAAGAAGAAAGTTGATTGTTCATAATTATCAATCAAAGAGGACCAAATCTAACAAGCATATCATTCTTTCACAATAAAAAGCCAAGGTTTTTCAGTAAGGCATGAGAATCACGTTCAAGCATGTGTTTTTATAAATATAAATAACTTATTTGAAAATCAACTCATTTTGAGCACATCATCAACTATTTCACAAAAAGTCCACACAAATGCACTTTTCAACAAATAATAAATATTATTATCGACCCAAATATCCTTAATTCAACTTTATTTATAATAAAAGAATTGCATGCAAATAAAATGACATATAATAAACATAAAAATGAAATAAAAATAACTAATGCAACCCTATATGAAATGTAGAATGATTACATGAACAAAGTAAACCGCACTTCCACCCCCTAAACTTATTTGTTACTATGTAGTAATAAGTTTGAAAAAGAAAGAGTGGTTTACTTTGTTCGAAACTCACAAAATCTATGACGAGTCAGAGGAGAAAGCAGTTCTGAGTTGTGCTAGCTAATATGGGAGTTATCCATAAATTGCATCATCCTCATTATCTGCAACACACTTTTTTTAATCTATTGCACATCTCCCTGCATCTCAACGTGGCTTTGATGTATCTCATCCATCCGGTCCTCCGACCTCATAATCTGATTGGAGTCGTGCTCCACTCCTGACTGGCATCATGAGGTCCCTACATCATCATCATTGGGCCTGAGTCATTCATGTGGTCACTCAAGAGCCCTCGTGATCTCCCATTGTTCGTGCGAATCGTGGTTCCAATTTTTTCTATTTCGGAGGTCGTCGGGTGAAGTGAGTGTCGAATTTGGGAGCGGGAAATCATCTTTTTCTCTTTGATGGACAAGATATAGACCCTCGAGATTCTCAAGTGTCCAAGATCCAACTCAGTTTTCCCTTGGACAATTTTGTAATTCATGTATCGAATGTGAAATTTTTTGGGAATTGGTATGATGAAACAACAATGTATATGGGCCCATTCTTGTTGTTTGGCTGGTTAAAAAATTGCTTGATATGGGCCCGCACGACATTGAACGTTGATCCCGATAGCATAAACCATAATGCCACCAACTCTTGTTTTCGTACACCTCCATCTTCAAAATGGGTGAGTGTCATTGATGATATCACCCATTCAATTTATCAAAAAATGAGTTTCAAATATCTGAGGCCTTGGAGGTCTTCAAGTTAATATTCAGGCCTCGTTCACTCATTATCCTGCTAATTTTGGCCCAAAACTCATTCCAGTGGTATTTCATCATATCATAATCGCGAAATCTTCCATTAGGGAGGTTGAGAAGCTCCATAATTTGGGCTAAGGTAAGATGGTCAATCGAAAAGAGATTGCCTCTAGATCTTTCATCGTTCTCACCCTCTCAACTTTAAGGGTACTCAAGAATTAAAACATCAATTTCTCGTACATTGTCCACCTGAACATCATCTAACTATTATTCCACCCAATTTGACTAAGAAGTCAATTCACACTGTCCTCGATCCCGCTCTCTTGCATGTATGCCAGGCTTGCATACTTAGCTTGGAGCCCCAATTTTCTAATCCAGTTCCACTTTCTTGTCTCTTAAGCGAGGTTAATAGTAACTCACAAACTCTGGATTGGTCCTTGGGTTTGGTACATATTCCTCTTTTTCATCATATGTGAAAAGAGGAAAGGATGGTGATGATGGAGTCGGATCCCTTACTTGGAGTGCTCAAGAGGAGTTGTCTCCTCACCAGTTTACGGTGCGTCATGAAGCTATTTCCTACAATCAAAGACTTCAATTCAATTTGACCTCGAGTATAATAAAAACTTTTTGATTTATCTAATTCAAAACAAAACTGACCATTCACGATTAAAAGTTATTCATTCTCATCAGATATACTCACCATGGACTCATTTAACCCCAATAAATGCTCAAATATGATAAACATGCATATTTTCAAGTAAAATTCAAAAAAGTTCCAATTGATCATCGTATCTATATACATCCTTCAACCATATGTAAAAAAAACCCCATATATCCCATATTTCAAACTCAAGGTTACAACATTAAGGAATACTAGTAATTCATACTTCTACAATAATAAAATCACATACAATTTCAATTACCAAGCATGCATATTATGTGTTCAACGAAATTCCTCAAAGAATATTAAATTCTAATTTAAAATCTTGAAGTATCCTAACCACATAATAAAGTAAAGTTATCAACATAATTGATTATAAGCTTCAATAAACAAGTGTACATGCATAAATTCACCCAATTTTGAAAAATCCCACAATTCAAAAATGAAGAACCCTAATTGGGAAATTGGAGAATTCATACCTTGCTTTTGGATTTACATTATGAAATGGAAATACATTGATGTAGTGTTATGTTTAGAACACAAATTTGATGAGTTTTCTGAAGAAAGATGAAATTCATTCCAATGGGGTTGAGAAGGTGTTCACAATCGAGAATGAAGAATGAGAAGTAAGATTTTTTTTTTCTAAATTTTCTATTTTAAAATGTATTCTACGACTCATTTGTGACTTGATTCATAGTCATTAATGTGGTTTCAAATACATATATTGAGAAAGGTCTAAAGTATTGACCTAGTTCGTGTTCGCAACTCAGATCTTGAACGCTTACCTAAAAAATGGCTTCCAGTATCGACCTGATTTGTAGTCGTGACTAGGTCAGAAAATGCAATTCTTTTCCAAAATATTTTATATAAATACTACCTAAGTACCTGCTATCATTGGGTTTCCTCCTATACTGATGCGACCAAAAAGTTTGGTTCACCAAGAAAATAGAATGCTAACCCCAAATACGTGCTAGACGACCTGATAGACCTCCACACAGCTCCTGGTTACTTGATCAACCTGCAAAATAGAACCCAAGTTGGACAGTCCCGGCGTAGGCCCTCTGATGCTTAAGTCAGATACTTTATAAGAGCAGTATGCGAGAGCTCAAACTGTAGGTTGTAAAATCAAGATATAGATAAAAGTGAGGCCTGTGTCCTCTTTATATAGATAAGAGACGTGTTTCCAATCTAGGGTCCCCGTCTTCTATTAAAACCATAATAACATAAATAGTGACCGACTTAGAATTAAGATTTCTCCTGTATGCTAAGTTACCACAGATATTAGAACTCTCATTACATTACCATAATGACCATGAGCCCATAACCATACTATGCCTTTAGTCCGCCGGGACCCCATACCATAATCCATATCAGCCCACCAAGGCCCAAAACCTTATAAACCAAAAAGTTCAACCCTCACTACCGAGCTGTTATAATACCATTTACCTAATAAGAGCTCACCACCCTCGTATAAGATCTCGCCACTCCCAAAATAGCTCTCTCCCCTAATAAAAAGATTGCCCCTTCTAAAAGGGAGGTCTCCCCATAAATCCCTATAAACCTGCATGGTTATTGACATGGATATTTGATGTCGTATCACCTAGTCCTCCACATTCTACTTGATTGAGATAAGAAATCAAGTGTAATGTAATCATGAGCAACCCCTAAACTCAATCCTATATACCTCTTAGTAAAAGCGTAAAAACCATCAATCATCACCTCAGACTTACGAACATTAAATGCATACTGCCATTATGTTGGACACGTGTTGAATGCTTATTTCCTTGTAATATATTAATTCTTGTGGGCCAAAAAATGAAAGACCCACAATAAACCCTACCAACCTTCACGTTACCCCAAAAAACCTCTCTGTCTTCTCAAATTTACGCCGCTACAAATACAAGCAACCTTTCACCTCCTCAAAAGTCCATGAGTGGTGATCCAAGTTTTTATTCCTCTCTTTACAGTGAACCCCAACCAGTTCCCACAGAATGGAAGGACGTGAAACCTCCCCAAGAGGCAGTGCCCACAGAGAAAAACTGCCCTTCTCTCCACCAACATTGCTCAGCCTTCTCAAATAGTGGACAAAGTTTCCTTGCGATGTAATGAAACATACAGAGTCAGAGAGGGTGTACTCTTAAGTTGGCATCAACCAACGACCTCTACAAATAACCAGACTTTAATTTGGTAGGCTTAACATATCATAGATCTTTGTCGTTCTATAACTTGCAAAAATAAATAATAACCCACTTTCTTTTTTCTATAGAGCGCCTAATAATTGACTGTAGCTCCTCGATCTCGGAGGATGTAGTTATAATTTAACCAGACTCAACCCCTTCCAAGACCTCCGCAGATAGCACTGTAAATACCAAAGATGAAGTGGAGCTCGCCCTAGCTGCTAGGAACAAGTCGGTGGAGGTCGCCGACTCTGATGATCAACTGCCCCTGCATGCGTCAGTGCCCAAACATTTCTGCGCTTTTCCCAGGTAACATATCCATTTAATATCTCATCATATGCTAATTGTATATCTCAGTGTATTTCTAATTCATCTACGATACATCTACGACCTCTGATGACCTCCATTATCCAGCCACATAATAACTGCCAACTCTGAGGGAGGAAATAAATGGAAAGAGGCGTGTAACGAGCTGACAGCCTATGCCGATAGACAAACTAAACACTATCTTTAACGCACGGAGAGTTGGATGATCAAATGGCGGCCCAGGGAGAAGAACCGAATATCACAAAATATCAGCTGGAAACAATGAAAGCTGAGGCCGCCCAACTCGGAAAGCGTCAAGTGGAGTTAGAAGGGCTTTGTTAGAGAACGAGCAGGAGGTTGTTGTGGCACGCACGCAAGGAGTCACTGAAGATCTTCGGACATTTTTGCAAAGCAAGGCGGTTCAGAAGTTCATAAAGACTTATAGAAGTAGCCTGATTGCGACCTACCGTCATACGACAACCTTCCTGCAAAAGGTTGGAAATGAACCTAAATTGTGGTTCAAAACTAATGTCGTGCGAGTTGATTCGAACTTTCCGCCCCTATTTTTTATTTAACTTTATCAAGCTTAAAAAGTTCGCTCTCAAGAGTACGAGGTCACTTGTAGTTGGCAAGTTGAATTGAGTCGAATCTCTCGAGAAAAACTAATCAGAGGTTCCTTTTGTGTTTGTTTTCATGAATAAGAAAATAGCAAAAAACTAATTTTAAACACTGCGATTCAAGACGTTTATTAAAACGATGAACAATTAAAATGAATTAAATTAACAACAATAATTTAACAAAGAAAAACTCGCTCTTTCCTATGGGACTTATTAATCAACACAGAGATATCATACAAGTACACAAAGTCAAACTATTCCTATTTTAACCTACTTATACCTCTGCTTAATTAATACCTCCAACAATCTTATGTTGGTCAAATAGTAAACTAGACTCCCTTTAGTTTATTTTGAACAACATCATTGAACTCTCTTCAATCTAGTGCTGTCAATTTCTTGTTGAGTAGTACTGTGGTTTTTGTGTTTTATAAAACCTCAACTAGCTTGAATAAACGATATCAAGCATTTATAGAACTAAACTAAACCTCTCGATATTTTTTCTCTCCATGAAAATCATGTGTAAACAATATACGCAAGAAGAAATTTAAAGATCTTCAGAGATGATGTCTCTTCAAGGAATGAATCTCCAAAGATCTTCCCTTATCATGAATGATCAAAACCTAAGAGAACTTATGAAAGAATCTAAAAATATCTTTCCTTAACTTGAAGAAATGCATGCCAAGAGAGTTGATTCATGTAAAGAAGTATCTTCAAATGTCTTTCCTTAACCTTGCATGGTTAACTTGTCTTTCTTTCCAAACTAACTTGATTGATTACTTCTTTCAATAAATAGGTCTTCTTTCCTAGTTGAGTTCTTTTAATCAAGATATCCTCACTAATATATTTCTATTAATTAATATCAATCATCCTAAACCACAATAGAATCAAGAAAACATAATCACAATGGACTTGGACTGTTAGTTCAGTTAGTCAATAATGAAAGTTAACTGTTGGAACAACGAATATGGACACAAATTGGGACTTGGACTATTAGTTCAATTAGTCAATATGGAAAGTTAGCTATAGGAAAAAAAAAATTGGACACAATCATCAAAACTTACTCATGATCAATTATGCCAATTGATAAATCCAAGAAGATTGGTTACCGAGAATATGGAGTACTAACCTTGAATTGGAGATCTGCGACCTGAAATAGCTTCCAACCACGTAACAACGACCTGATAAGCCTCCAAAAAGCCTCTTGGCGACCTAGATGATCCTGCAAAATAGCACCTCCAGCCAAGGCGGGGGGCGGCCCCGGCGAAGGTCCTCCGATGCTTAAGTTAGATAGTGTGAGAGATAATTTGAGAGATCAATCCGTCATTAAAACAATCTATCAATTAAGAGAGGTATGCACCCCTTTTATAGAGACAAGAGAAGTCCTCCCCAAGCCAGAGTTACCTTCTCCAAACATAATTCCATAAATACCACAACTGACTTAGAATTAGGATTCCTCCTATATGACAAGTTCTCATAAACAATAAATCTCTCATTAAATTATCAGAATAGGCCTCTACCATACAGTCCACCGGGACCCCACAATACCATTCATATTAGCCCATTCGGGCCTAATATTTATAAAGCCCATGACCGAGCTAAAAGATAGTGTCCAACACACAAGCATAAGACGTCACGACCCTATATGAGAATTCATCCTCATACCCCAGGTCGCTACTCTTCAAACCAGCTCGCCCACTTCTCCGAAGAAACCATCCAGCTCGCTCGCCTCCCAGAAGAAACACCCTTTCCAGGAAATGAGGTCGCTTACCACAAATACTCACATATATCAAATAATATTACGTATGGACATTTTGGTCCATATCAGCTAGTCCCCCATGTTCTAGCTGATTGAGGCATGAAATCAGGTAGGACATGTAAAATAAAAAGTTAAAGGAACAATCATCAACAAACAAAGCATAAACACACATAAATCACCTCACCATCAAACCAAAATTCTAGAATAACCCAGCTCAACATACCGAGCTATAACATCAATCATCCCATAAGAATTTACCACATAAAACCGTGAGCTCCAAAAGATCAGCTCGCTGAGCTCGCTCATCGTCCAAGAAGACATACATGCGAGTCCCCAGACCCATACCTGACGACCTAAAACCATACAGCTTTCCCTCGGTAGCCTGAAGTTATAACCGAGCACGATAATACAAGAAAATGTAATCATATGCTTTTGAAAATTCAGAACACCATAAGTCAGTTACTCGACCTAAAACAGGTCGATCAAAAATTCATTCCATCCCACAAACCATAATCATTACTTAAGCATCGCCTTATAACAATAACCATTTCATTAGCTCGCCAAGACCCAACATCATAGTCCATAATAGCCCATCAAGGCCCAAGATTGTGTTAACCATAAAGGCATAAAAACCCATAAAACCATAAATCATAAAGATATCATCGACCTAAAATAGGTCGGTCAGAAAACCATTGCACCCAAAAATCACCGCTGACCTAAAAACCACTCAGTCTCCCATGTTTAAACGAAATAGACCATATTAATTCAAAAATATATCAAATAAACCACTCCAAACCCAAAATAAAGCAATACCAAATCTCACAACAGTTTTAAGTTCCCCAATAAACAAGAAAATCCCCCATATGCTAACCAAATAGACAAACCAAACCAAATCAATCAATTAAACCATGTCAAATAAACTAAACCAAATAAACTCAAATCAACCAAATAAACTCGCTAACCCATATTAGCAAAATAAACCTGAATCGCACATAGGTCGCACGAATTCATAATCAATCACACTCATACTTCATACCCTCATAAGACCATGAGATTCGAAAGAATAGTCAAACCATGACTTATACACAATCAAATAGAGCTAAATTCAGCTTGTATATAAAACATATTAGCTCGCACAGAAACAACCATCCATAACACAACACAACAGCCCGAAAAAGATATGTAAATCAGACATACTCTTCCCAAATCATAAGTAAAATATCATAACCACTTAACCATAAATAAGTATAGATCGCCAAACACAACTCTCAAAACACAAAAACACAACTCTCAAAACACAAACTCCGTACGAGAGAAGTGCCCTTCGGTCCGGAGTTACCTTCTCTCGCCACAAACTTCACAACTTCTCATTACAAAAACACAACTTCTCAACACTACCTCTCATCACAAACACAACTTCTCAACACTACCTCTCATCACAAACACAACTTCTCAACACTACCTCTCATCACAAACACAACTTCTCAACACAACTTCTCATCACAAACACACAACTTCTCATCACAAACACACAACTTCTCACCACTAAAACACAACTTCTCATCACAAACACACAACTTCTCACCACTAAAACACAAGTTCTCAACACTATTTCACAAACACTGACTTCTCATCACAAAAACACACAACTTCTCACCACTAAAACACAACTTCTCAACACTACTTCATAAACACTGACTTCTCATCACAAAAAACACAACTTTCCATTGCCAACTTCATACGGGAGAAGTACCCTCCGGTCCAGAGTTACCTTCTCCCGCCACAAAAATGCAAATTTCACTATGGGAGAGGTGTCTCAACACAAGAGTTACCCTCTTCCATCATCGCCGACCTAAAAGAAGCGTCAGCCCACTGAAACAATAACTCTCACTATGGGAGAGGTGCCCTCCTCACAAGAGTTACCCTCTCCCATCATCCCAACCTAAAAGAAGCGTCAGCCCACTGAAATAACAACTATCGTGAAGAGAGAGGTGCCTCCACACAAGAGTTACCCTCTCCCATCATCGCCCACCTAAAAGAAGCGTTAGCCCACTGAAACAACAACTCTCGCGACGAGAGAGGTGCCCTACACACAAGAGTTACCCTCTCCCATCATCGCCGACCTAAAAGAATCGTCAGCTTACTGAAACACCAACTCTCGCAACGAGAGACGTGCCCTCCAAAAAGAGTTACCCTCTCCTGCCCAAAACATATTATCTCCGCCCTCTAGGAATAATACTTCTTCAAATGATTCACATTCCAACTTCTACGCAAGATTTTTCCACTCGTATCCTCAAGTATATAATCTCCTCCTTGCAACACTTTTACCACCTTGAATGGGCCCACCCAAGTTGGCTCCAACTTCTAAGTCATACATAATGCATCAGCTCGCCGACCTGAAAAAAGCGATGCTTGACCCTTTTATTAAAAGCAGCTTGTACCCTTTGTCTATAATGCTCAACCCGAGCTGCAACCCTATCTCGTATTTCATCAATTGTTTCGATCGCTCCTCGAGCTAACCTCTCATTCTCCTCCACATTGAATGTTATCAAGCGCTGCAAGCCTCCCACTATCTCCGCTGGAATAACCGCATCCATACCGTAAACCAAACTGAACGGCGACTCTCCAGTGGAAGTTCGGGGAGTTGTTCAATAAGCCCATAGGACCGAGGCGAGCTCTTCCTCCCAGAGTCCCCCTGCCTTTTCCAGTTGCAACTTAAGTCCCTGCACAATTATACGATTAGTAACTTCAACCTGCCCATTAGTTTGGGGATGTGCCACAGAAGCAAATCGCTGCTTCATTCCCATCTCCTTGCACCAGTTTCGAATTTTTCTCCCATTAATCTGGGTTCCATTGTCAGACACCAACACTCGCGGCACACTAAACCTGCAAAATATATTGTTAAAAATAAAATCCATCATATGCTGCTCGCTTATCCCTGTAACGGCCTCGGCCTCCGTCCACTTCGTAAAATAATTAATCGCCACCACCATATACTCCTTGTTGCCCGGGGTCTTTAGAAAAGGACCCACAATATCAATTCTTCACTTCGCAAATGGGCATGGCGAGCTCATAACCATCATCTCTTCTACCGGTATATGGATAACCGGTGCATGCATTTGGCATCTCTTACACGTTCGCACCAGATCGCTATCCATAGCCTTCATTACTGGCCAAAAGAAACCAGCCCGCTATGTTATGCCCACCAGTGCTTTGCTTTTCGCATGATCGCCACAATATCCCTCATGTATCCCCTTCAACACTTCCAATCCTCGATCCTTAGCTAAACACTTCAGGAAAGGTCTAAAGTGCGACCTTTTGTACAACTCTTCGTGTATCACACAAAAGCGAGTTGCTGTTCTAGCCTCCTTTGTTGTCAATCTCTCTGCGCCCTCCCTTGCTTTGACAAGGACATACCATATAGGTGTGCGTCAATCATCTTTCACCTCGAGCTCCATAACCTCTTTCCCTTGTTCCCCGCTACTATGGCCCAACTCCATCAATGTGACTTTCCGAGTATCACAAGTCCCCAGTGCACCTGCTATCTGAGCGAGCTGATCAACTCGAGTGTTTTCAGCTCGCGGTAAATGCTCCAGTTTAAACTCTTCAAAGCGTGCTGCCTCTTCGCATTAGTTTACTCATTTCCGAGTTACATATCGGGCAACCCACAAATTAACCTTAAATTAGTACGAACTAAGCTGGCCCTGCACCCAAATCCATTAGCATAATCATAGAAAGTATCATCCGAATATCGCAACCTTACTCGCACCAGTAACATGTTAATCAAACATTTTTAAAAATCAAATGTTTCCCTTTCCCACAACCACAAACATCATATCACCATCAAGCCATATAGGATCAAACAAAACTGACGCAAGAAATTCCAGCACACATATACCAACTTTAAAGATTAAACTGCTTTAGTAGGTAATGAATTTGAGAACACAATATATATAAATGGAAAGCCCTGCAAGTCTAGTTGCCAACACAAAAATCGGATCTCAGAAAAGATCATCCAACAGTGAGTTATGACCATTTACAGGAGTGTGGCAGTGTAGTATTTTCATACGGGAATGTGAAAGAATAAGCAATTCTTAGTGTGTTTTCATGATCCTACTCATTCAAATACCTTGGGAGTTGATAAACACTTAATCTTTAGTCAAAAGTCATCTTGCTTATCTCTAAAAACATAAGCATATCCTCATAACCATATAAAATCAAATAAGTACTCCCCAAACAAGTGTTAAACCACATGAATCAATCTTCCACTTTCAACAAAAACATTAGTAGCACATTAACCCAAATATATCCAAGCACTCAAATCCCATTAAAAGCCCCAAGCATAATTGTCCTACTAATTACAAATTTTAAGCCTCATCCAAACTCATAATTAATTGTGTGACACCAAAAGAACCTGAATGTCACACGCATACGATCGGACCCATAAAATCGAGCAAACAAGCTAATGTATATAAAAGATACATCCACCAAACCAAATAATAGAAAACTTATCTTTTCCTTTGAATGCCACCAGGCCCATTCATCTCATTAAATCAACATAGAGATTTCCAATTATATTCCGTAGCTATAAATCTTGTACCTCCCTGTTCAGGGGGCAAACTGGACAACGGTCTGGTTCCCTTATCGCCTTGGATTTTGAGCAACAAAATAAATCAACCTTAGACCCGCAACCTCATCGATAGTTGTCATTTAAGCATCGCAACCTTTATTCGCGTCCACAATTATGAAATTAACCAAATACTAGAATCAATTGGTCAAATAATTGGTGGATTTCAAATAAACATGATAATAATGACCGTAGCATGTAAACACACAATTCTTATGTAGACCATCCACATAATTAATTGTTATTAATCACATAATCATATAAGAGCTTCAACAATCCTGAATAGAAATTTAAATTAAAAACCTGACTAATAAACAAGTCCCAACCATTTCGAATACTTATAGTAAATCAAACAAAATTCCCACAACAAGTATATACATTCAGGCGACAATTACTACAATATTCTCATACTTATATTCATGTAACCAGGTATGTCCGAAATAATTATCATGATACAAAATGCATGGGTCGACAATGACTAATTTGCCCTCGAATTTATACATCAAACCTAGCATCTTCGTCAAAATCCGGAGAGTACAAAATCAAAAACTTCAATCTAATAATTCCCAGATTCCGTAATACTCGATCACATTAACCACTACTAAAACAAAACAAATGTCACATGTAAATACGACATGTGATTACGTCAACCAGGCATAAATAATATATTTGATATTTTTATGCATATTGATTACCAATCATCACACCATACTCAATAATTAAACAATAAGTCTACCACCATGTAAATTAAGTCAATAAGCAAGTATCCATATGACAACCAAATCAATCAACCAAACCATACCATCATCCTTTAAACACATCTAAAAGAAAATAAATATTTATCTCAATTTTTGTTGCATTCGGTTGATACGCGACCTCATCGTCTTAGACTCCGAGCAACAAAATAAATCGACCTTGAATATTTGGACACGCGACCTCATCACGTTTGTTTGTGTTGACCATTCTCGGGTTAAGGTCCAGACAACACATAGAGTAACCCTCAAAAATAAATATTAATACAAACTCAACAAATAAACCTTACTCAGTCCGTTAGTATATGATCATAAAAATAATCAATAAATAAAACGCAAGCATCACAACCCCTTACTCGTGCTCACAAATCTTTCTCCACCACTATTCATATTTAACCACTATATATCGTACATATTTTATCCAAAATTCAACTTCATCCAATCGGTTATATTGCGCATAACTTAATTTTTAAAAGAAACTAGACAAACAGTTTTCGTGAAACAGGATCAGCTCTATTCAAAATCCATTATAAATATTTTCCGAATTCAAATTAAAATCTTCACCATTCAGATTGAACTTCAATATGTTTATAATAATATATCAAGATTTTGGCTCGATCCAACAGTTTTATTATGCACAATCGTATTTTAAAAATTGCTGCGCATAATTTTCCAAAAATAAAATCTGCTTCACTCGAAAATTTATATATATTCCCTCACAACTCCATATCCAATCTCCATCATTCAGAAAGTAATTTGAAAGGTCTTTGAGGTTTTGTAAAATTTTCAACACGATCCAACGGTTGAAATGTTAGAAATAATTTTTCAGATTTAGAGCGCAGTCAGATTTTAGACTTACAAAAATTGTGTATCCTCACGTCTTTTGCTCAAGGACTCGATGTCCCTCTTTCCCACAGACGGTGCCACTTTATAAATCCAAAAAGATTGGTTACCAAGAATATGGGGTACTAACCTCGAATTTGAGATCAGCGACCTGAAATAGCTTCCAACCACGTCACAACGATCTGATAAGTCTCCAAAAAGCCTCTTGGCGACCCAGCTGATACTGCAAAATAGCACCTCCAGCCAAGGCGGGGGGCGGCCCCGGCGAAGGTCCTCCGATGCTTAAGTTAGATAGTGTGAGAGATAATTTGAGATATCATCCATCATCAAAACAATATATCAATTAAGAGAGGTATGCACCCCTTTTATAGAGACAAGAGAAGTCCTCCCCAAGCCAGGGTTACCTTCTCCTAACATAATTCCATAAATACCACAACTGACTTAGAATTATGATTCCTCCTATATGCCAAGTTTTCATAAACAATAAATCTCTCATTAAATTATCAGAATAGGCCTGAGCCTGTTATTCTTACCATACAGTCTACCGGGACCCTACAATATAATTCATATTAGGCCATTCGGGCCTAATATTTATAAAGCCCATAATCGAGCTAAAAGATAACGTCCCACACACAAGCATAAGAGGTCACGACCCTATATGAGAACTCATCCTCATACTCCAGGTCACTACTCTTCAAACCCGCTCGCCCACTTCTCTGAAGAAACCATCCAGCTCGCTCACCTCCCAGAAGAAATACCCTTTCCAGGAAATGAGGTCGCTTACCACAAATACTCACATATATCAAATAATATTACTGATGGACATTTTGGTCCGTATCACCAATTACACTACTTTACAACCTGCTTAAATTTCTGAATCGTCACATTATCTAAGCTAATCCTTACTTCTAATTTTTAAAGTTTATTTATTGAACCGAAATAGTTGTATATGTTTGAAACATCATTTAATATCATTAGAATCTTCAACTATATCATCCAAAACGTACCCACATACACGAAGTTTTTCAAAGAGTTTACATCTAAGAAGTGATGGTTCGAGGACAACGAGAAGTGTTTGTCGAACACAACGAGCATCGTTTATAGCAACCCTCTTCCACCTATGTAGGGATGTTTTTGTATAAAGATCACTCTTGGGAATGGCAAGGAAACACAAGGGATGCTAGACCTCGACGTGGGTATTAATTTGATGCCCTTCTCCATATTTAAACAATTGGAGTTGGACGATCTAAAGAAAACGAGGATATGTTTGGAATTGGCCTACCAATCAGTCCAGTACCCGAAGGGGGTAATCGAAGATGTGTTGGTGCAAGTAGGAGGCCTCATAGTCGTCGTGGATTTTGTGATCTTGTATATTGGAGAAGTGAGCAACGAAAGCCGTGGGCACACGATCTTGCTTGGATGACCATTCATGGCAACTATGAATGCCTTGATAGACTTGAAGAATTGGAAGTTGATGTTCTTGTTTTTGGGGGAAGAATTTTTCAATCCACGACTTTAGTGTCATTACCCCTTCCTCTTTTCAAGCTGATTGTTCGATGGTTGACCCAATATAAGAAATAGATGAGGAGGCTGATGAGGAAGTTGTGGATGAAGTCACCGAGGAAGACGAGTGGCTAACGCTTCAATCGGAAGGGGTGATGGAGATATTCGAGGTATCAAGCGTGGAACCGGTTCCTACACCAGATCCGAATCTCAAGACCTTTCAAAGTCATCTCAAGTACGTTTACTTGAAAGATGGAGAAACAAAACCTTTGATTATCTTCGCCGAGCTTTCCGCGTGTGACGAGGCATGATTGATTGAAGTGTTGAATAAGAACAAGAAGGCTATAGGGTGGAGCCTTAGCCATATAAAGTTGATAAGCCCCTCTACGTGCATGCATTGAATCGATCTTGAAGACGAAGCGAAACTATCGAGAGAGTGCCAACGTCGATTGAACCCGAATTTGATGGAGGTAGTGAAGGGCGAGATTCTAAAACTCGTGGCCGAGGGCCTAATTTTTCTATTGGAGATAGTGAGTGGGTTATTCTTGTCCACATGGTTCCGAAGAAGAGTGAAGTTACCGTAATCGAGAATGATCGTGGTGAGCTTGTTTCGACTCGTGCAAGCACTGGGTGGCAGATGTGTATCGATTTCCGGAAGCTTAATGCTGCCCACTTACGTTCATCGACCAAATGTGGGATAAGCTCGTGGGTCATCACTCTTATTGGTTTCTCGATGGGCTATCCGAGTATTACCAAATTGCCATCTCACCGGAGGATCAATCCAAGACAACGTTCACTTGCCCCTTTGGCACGTACGCCTTCCAACGCATGCCTTTCGGATTGTGCAATGCACCCTTTACTTTTCAAAGGTGCATGATTTGGATTTTCTCCAATATGATCGACAAGTACATGGAGGTTTTTATTGATGACTTTTCCATCTACGGCTCCACATTCGACGAATGTCTATACCACTTGCCAAGTATTTTGGAGAGGTGTGTCGAGAGCAACCTTACATTGAGTTGGGAAAAGGGACACTTTATGGTGAGAAGTGGGCTAGTTTTAGGACATGTGGTATCATCAAAGGGGATTTAAGGTTACAAGGCAAAGATCGACGTGATTGAGAAGCTCCCACCACCGATCAACGTGAAGGGAGTTCTAATCTTTCTCGGACATGCGGGATTTAATAGGTGATTCATCAAGGACTCCTCGAAACATAGCCGCCCTTTGTGCCATTTGCTTAGCGCCGACGTTCCATTTGTGTTTGATGATGTACTACTACAGAAAGGGAATTCTCCGGCTCCTCATCCAGATGGTTTTGGAAAATCGCCGTTAAATATGTTTCTACGGCGGTTTTCCAGAAAACCGATGTTAAATCCATTAAAATCATCGTAGAATCGTACATTTACGTCAGTTCACATATAACCACCATAGAATAGGTGAGTTATTACGGCGGTTATTTATGAACCGACGTAAAAACTTGAGGCCAACTTATTTTAACGTCAGTTCACGCCGTAAAAACTCACACATTCTACGGTGGATATATTAGAACCACCGTATAAAGTGGATATTAACGGTGGTTTGTTGAAAACTTCCGTAAAATGTATAAGTATGTTTTTATAGGCACACAGAGTAACGGTGGTTTATTGATAACCGTCGTAGAATGTATAATTAATTTTCTTTTTGACACACGGATTTATCCCTTCGTTTTAACCCCATTTTCTAACACTTAGCACTAACAAGAAAATTGAGCCTCCCAAATTTGAAAGCGGCCAAGACTCACAAATCTCCAGCTTCACCACGTCGGCCTCCTATTCACGGGTCCAGTCCCAGACCGCCCAAGCTCCGCCTTGACCATGACGACCTCCTCTTCTTCGGCCAGCTGCACAAGTTTCAGGTTAGTTGTTTTTTCTTCGGCTCAAGTCCTTTTCATCGAAATCAAATACCAAGTCCTTAAAATCCTGCAATTCTTCGGATTCCAGATCAATTGAGCTCTTTTGTTTCATCATTTCAGATAAAATTGAAAAAGCTCTGATCCTTTTTTATTTGAAATTTGGATGCGAATAATTTGAGATTCCTATCATTTAGCTAGGTTAAGGTAAAATTGGGGATTTGCCTTGAAACCGATGTGTTGTAACAATATTATGTGAGGGGAAGATAATACGTTTGATGATTTAAAAGGTTTTTTGTTTCAAGATTAGTGAATGTTTTTAGTACCTTTATGAGAGTTGTCCCGTGCAGAAAGTTAAAATGATTTTAGCTATGACTCTCTGTTTATATACAGTATTTCGTGTGGTGTGTATGGATTAATACTAAAATGCTGGAATTTTTCGTTCGACTGGACTTCTGGGATGATTGGTTAAGGAGCTTGATCTAATGTTTTCATTTTTGCAATAAGGTTGAAATTAAACTAGTACGTTTTGACGGCGTATTCGAGACCGTCGTCGTAATCGTTGGTGAAGTCTGAGTAGGAGCTATTGAGGTAGTTGAAACGCTGAAAGTACCTTTTCAGATTAGCCAAGCCGTCGGCTTTCTCGCCTTTTTTGCAGCCGAATAATTTATTAAAGTCGTCCAGAGCTTCATATATGTACTATATATAATATCTCTCTCTCTCTCTCTTTCTCTCCCTCTCTCTCTCTCTCTCTATATATATATATATATGTTTGTGTTTTTTCATTGTTTTTCTTTTTTCTTTTTAAATTTAAAAAGGGTGGAAATGAATAAATAGCTGGATCTGCCGATTTTGAGTGGAAAAATCGATTTTGTGAAATTACGGTGTTGTATTTGATGGGTTAGGGTTTAGGAATGAAGTTGGTCATGGATTTGATTATGTGAAATGATTATTGATTATTTTTCTAATTTGGGCTGATTTGACAAAATCTTAATTTCAATTTTTTTTTTAATTTATTGTTAAACGGTGAGGATGCTGCAAAGGAGGCTTTGGTGTACAATTACAAGCATGCTGCAAGTGGCTTTTCTTCTAAGCTAACTAATCAGCTTTCTGAGCTCTCAATTAAGTTTTTTTTAACCGATTAAATAATTGCCAGAAACTAGATTGTTCTGTGTTTGTGCTTGGATTATAAGTTTTTAAATTTATTACACAAGTGTTCATGAATTTAATTTAATAAATGTCCAAACATTATTAGGAGATTAAGCCTTCTACTTTTGTTAAACAAACGAATCCTCATTTCTATATGTACTATATGACTAACTCAGAGCTTCATAAGAATAAAGAAGAGCGAATGAATTATGGGAAACGACTACGGTATCGTGAAGGTACCATACCTCCCACCCCTGCATTTACATCCCTTAAATCTATTATTATTTATAACCATTTTTTGATCTAATGGTTCTAATTAGGTGGGGAATGGTACATTCACGGCACCGTAGAATCCCCCTGAATTATGATATGTAATACATGTTTTATATTACATATCACAATTTTCTTTTGAAATGTTGCCGTGTTTCTTATAAGTTATATATGCTTAATTTTTTGAAATGCACATAACCGCAGCAGTATATACTGTATACCTCTAATGATGCTGCCATAAAAAGTTTAATTGTATATATACCAACGCATGATTTGGTTTTGTAGCTAGGGAAATTAAATATGTGATAACAAACGGATTATTAGTACTTTGAGCCACAACATTATCGTCTGGGAAATGTCACAATTTTATTAACAATAGTGTTTTCATGAGCCTAAAAGCTAATTAAGTATTTCAAAGATGTTTGGGAGCTAATATGATGTTTTAAAATTAAATACATGTATTTTATAAACTAAGAATTACACAATGTAAAGAAGATTATATTAGCTAGCTAGTTTTCAATTAAGTTCAGACAACCTATATATATATATATATATATATATATATATTAGTGTGAAAATCCACATATTACGCGGGCATATCGAGTAATTACATAAAGAATAATAAAATTTATCAATTAATAAATATCGAATAAATCAAGTAAATAAATTGTACCAAAAATAAAATTTATTTCTCGTTTTAAATTTTGAAAGACTTCTTTATAAACTACATTACATGTCTTATTGACAATGATGCCATCTTCGTTGCAGCAAAAAATCTTCAAACCTTTACGACTCTTAACTCGAGATATCGCAATATAAAGCTGACCGTGACTAAAAACCTGTCTTGTCAAATACAACCCAACATTGGAAAGAATTTGCCCCTGACTCTTGTTTATAGTCATTGCGAAATATACAATGAGTGGAAATTGTCTTCTTTGGAATTTGAAAGGCACCCTACTATCAGAGGGATTCAATGTCATTCGTGAAATATATATCTTGGTCCCAATATTGTTGCCTGATAGAATCCTTCGTGGAAAATACACCATAATTATTAAACTACATATTGTTATATATGCATTTTATTATATAAATTATTCATAGATAGTTTGATATGTAATATATTAGACATAGATACACTTATTTTATGGCAATATATGGAATATTTTTGTGAGCTTACTTATACATGTTTATATTTGATTGTGTCAAATTATTCAAATAATATATATAGAAGAAAACTTATAAAAAGTATTTATTATCAAAAGAAATAAATTTATTATATAATTAAGTTCTTGGATCATGGGAAGTCAATATATATATATATATATAAAGAGAGAGAGATTTTCTTTTATCTGAGAATTTCTTTTATTTTCCTATAATTATTTTTATTTTATGTTTTGAATCTCTTAGAAAATAGAAAATCTTTTTTTTGTAGATTTGTTAGTCAACTATTTGATTAGTTTGTATAATCTTCCTTCTATTTGTTTAAATTGAATCCAATGATTTTAAATATTTTTATATGATAAAATATAAGATTTTTCTTTCACATAATACAATCTTTTTTTATATTATAGTAATTAGATAAAGACTTAGGAGTTAGAATAGTGCACACAATAAAATAAATATGTAAAGGTGGTAATATATATTTTATAAATAAATAGGGTTCTATATAATTAAATTATAGGATGTAAAGTAATTGATTTCATATGCATTATCCATTGTTTGCGACTCTACTTTTATGGGTTGAACAGCAGCAGCAAGTTCCAAAGCATGCCTTAGCTCCAAATTTCTATTGGTTTCTACTTACAGTTGCACCTACAACACATGATGGAAATATTATTTCTATACCTTATGAATAAAATAGATCCCTATCATTGTATTGGTTATGGTATACCAGACCGTATGAGATTCTTCGCAGACCAAAGGGATCATTAGTGGAGCTTGGCTGACAACCAACATCAAACAATCTGACAAGGCTTTCCAACCTACATAGAAGAAAGTGAGAAAAGTAAATAAAAGAAAGAACAATAAGAGAAAAGGCTCGCACCAGAAGACATAATCCGACTAACACTTGATCCAGTTAGAATTATCTAACAGAATTATCAAACATTGGCAGAAGTGCATCTAGAATAAAGGGAAAATATCATATACCAGTTTATCATTTCTTAGGACAAAAGGGCCATAAAAGAAACAATAGAAAATATCAGTATGATAGTTTAAATGAATGAGAGAAGACTAAAAAAAAAAAAAAGATCAATGAATAGAGGCTAAACATCAAAACATCTAAGAGGACATAATTACTCTGTTGTACTAAACTCCTGATTAAGTTCCTAGCACTCTAAATTTTTTATACTCATTTGATAGCTTTATCTTTGACAAAATGAATGAAGGGGATCCTAATTAAGTTTTTAATTCTAAGAGGCCATATTAATGATACCATATACAATATTCACAACGAACTTTCTACCTCGATGGTAGATGCATGATCTCTGCTAATCGAACCATGTGCATTCACTGAATTCTTTTCTATTGCTGCCTGAAATTCTTCATACTTTTTCTGCCTACACACACAATAACGAAAATTCAGGCAAAAATCCAAAAAGTAAAATCTAATAACAAATTTAAGGGAGTTAATTGGGTAACAAACCTCGACAATCTTCCTATCAGCCGCGAACTCACTGCTGCCACTGAACTTCTCATTACCACTACCCTTAACTGCAAAATAGGGCTCCAGGCACCTGAAACTCAACTCATACTTTTCCTACAGAAAGGAATCCAAAATCTCAAAAATTTCTAGGCTTCTCTCATGGCCTGCAAGGCCACGTGAGAGCCACCATCGTCCTGGAGATAAACGGCGAGGTTTTCGGGCGGTTAGTTGAACATCATAGCCGGAATCACGGTGTTCATCACCCCCATAGAGGGCTCCTTGCTCGGATCGACCGTGCATATGAACACATAGACCGGCGGGAGCTTCTCGTAAAATGTGAAATATTGTTGAACCCTTTCTAGACCAGCTTATTTCTCTGTGTCAATTTCCCCTTAAACGTAGCCAGAAGAGCCAGGCAATTAAGGGACTTTAAAGCCTTTTTCCTAGACAGAACTCTTTTGCGTAGCCTATTATTTAAAATTTTCAAACACAAGTGTAATTAATAAACTTCAAAGCATTATCCATGTTATGTGATAAAGTCGCATTAACTAATTAACTCTGTATTAACTAACACACATACCATATATCAATGAAGATCTCTCTAAAAAATAACAAAAACTCAAAATCTCATCAAAGAAATATAACAGCTAAACATAAAATAAAATAAAATAAAATAAAAACAAAAAGACAGAAAGAAAGAAATAGGACAAAAAAAAACTAATATCCACACGATCGATCGAAGAAGCTCAACGAAATTACATCGATTGGAAAAACCTTATTATTATTAATCCATGAAAACAACACATCCAAGAACCAAGTTAATCGATCTTCAACATGCAGCAACTACTACGTACTGTAATATCACAATCACATGCAATTATCCACGAAAATGACTCAAAAATACAAAAAAAATTTAAAAAAAAATGAATCCAACAGATACGTAACAATGAACACCTGAATCTTTCTACACAGTCCAAGAAACTCATAAAAATCTAGTACTTGAATCAAATAAAAGAAACTCAGTGACTCATGAACACATTAACCATATTAATGGATAAAAAATAATTCACCCAACCCAATTGCAGAAATACAAAAAATGTTTAAAAACAAAGAAACTTACTCGGCCATAATGATCGATTGGATCAGTTTCGGTGGACCTATAGTCATCCGTTGATACATCGCCCTTGCTCACCAAACCTTCCGATTGTAGAAAAACAAATGAATATGGTACCAGAGGTCAATCAACTCACGATTAAAATTTTTGTTACATGGATTGTTAAAAATCCAAGTTCTACGATCCCCAACAAAACAGAATTATCACGATTAACCAAATGCATATAAGAGATGAATAAGTAAAACACTCACATTAAAAAAAACTTTTGTTTAAGTCATATGAAGATCTTCCAAGCTTTTATCAGCATCAATACACATCAAGGAATTCTGCCCAAACAAACAAAGTCAGTGGCAAAACCAAAATCACTCATCAAACCTCTCATATCTCAAGTACGGAAATGAACCCTCACACTTCAATATAGAGTAAAAACATTTCCAACTATACATACCATATCTTCTTCATCAGCATTGGGCGAAATTCCAGCACCAAAAACACCACTCTTTGTTATTTCGTAGTCATTTTTGCCCTCCACAGCTAAAACATTGTTTACAGTAGCCAATGAGGTCTACTTGTTGTCAGCAGTACCCATCTCCTACTGAAATGTAATCTTTCATCTCAAAAAAAATGGAAAAGAAAGAAATATAGCATGATGTGCTTACAGAATTATCTTTACTACTTAATAAGCAAAAKWAAAGGTATTATAAGCAAAATTGTTATTAAATAATAAAGAGAACAAATTATATAGGTTTAACCATGGCAACATTCAGTTTCATCAGATTATTGCTTGTTGTTTGACATTAGTTCTTCTAACCATTCACCCGAATCATCACATGAATCATATGCAATCAAAATGATGAATATAAAACTACTCACGACTAAATACATAAAAAAAGGAAAAATAAAATGAAGCGAGACACTCCCATTAATCAAACCTTCTATTCTAGGCTCCTCCATGTCATGCACTATTCCAACATCTACCAAGATTTTATCTGTTCATCAGCCCACGTCATATAATTCTACCCAAACAACAAATCCAAGTAAACAACATAAAAATCACTCCTCATGAAAACCTCTTGAATTTATTAGAAGCATTTTCGACTATATATACATACCATCGATCCACTCTTAGGCACTTCTTCATTATTATACCATCAACAACATTGTCAATAAAAATAATCAAGCTTTCCCGTGATAAAATGCAATCATTCATTTCTTAAAAAAAGTTAAAAAAAATAAAATTCATGTAATAGATTAACTTCAGGATCGACTTAATTACAACCTTGGAGAACTTAGGAATAATAATGGGTCGGATTAACTTCAGTATCGGCTGAATTACAACCATGAAGAACTTGGGAATATTCATGAATCAGATTAATTTCAGTATCTTGTAACGCTTCGGGTTAAAACTTGTTCAAATTGAAAAATTGTAATTCAACAGAAAAATAAGTACCTTGATGATTCAAAGCAGGGAGAACACCAACCCATATCAACCCAAAATAAATAAACTCTAAACAAAATCTCATCTTTTCAAAGATGAGCATCTCGTAAAAATCTAATCTTTGAATTTTATTTGAGCCATAAGTAAATTAATTCTTCGAGTTGAGATCAGCGCG
>BMAC01000400.1:757215-770371 GCA_014905375.1 Phtheirospermum japonicum
ATTAACTAGCTAATTAATAATTAAAACTAATTAAATATAAACCTAATTTAAAACTTGGAAACAGACTTCAGGAAACTAATAAATTAAACTAATACCTATAAACTAACAGATTGCATGAAAATCAAATTCTAAATAACTAAACTGACCGCTAAAGGTTACTGTTAAAGGTTGGAGTAACCTTTAGCTGTAACCTTTAACAAATCTGAAATAAACTGTGAACCGCTAAGGGTTACTGTTAAAGGTTGGAGTAACCTTTAGCTGTAACCTTTAACAACTCAGACTTATCAAACTGTGAACCTGCACGCATGAACTGATTCCCAACCAACAGAATACCACACATCCAATATATAGCATGAAATACTGAATATAAACTAAGAATAATAAACTAAATAAGATCAATGAATTCAAACGGAAAATGTACGTAAACTAAATAATATTCGAAAACTTGAAACTAAAGATTTAAAACTATGAAACTAATTAAAAGTTGAGAGTACTTGTTCTAGTTACTGGAAATCGAAAGATCTTCGGCTATTCCGAAGATTGGACGCAGCGAACCGAGCTTTTATGAATGAACGGCGTTGAACGGCTTCGAGAACTCATCTTCGTCGCTTCTTTGGTTGCTCCGTGATCGTAGCGTGTTGTTGTTGTTCTCCGTCTCCAAAACCCTAGGATTAATGTCTCTTTTTAGGGTTAGAACACGCACATACAGACCTAGATGCTCGAAATTCGGATTAAGGAGGGTATTTATAGATTGTTTCGCGAACTGGGCCGAAAAATCTATTTCTGGGCTTCCTGGGCCCTCTAACGGTTGGTTGCTAACGGTTGGTGCAACCTTTAGTAGCAACCGTTAGGTGTATATTATTTTTTTGCATTTCTGGCCGACGACAACGGTTGTAAGGAAACCGTTCTGGAAAGTTACCGTTAGCTCTGAATTCAGCATTCTAACCGTTAGTAACAGCTAACGGTTGGAGTGTAACCGTTAGCCTCAATCAACATCGGTTTCAGCAGAATAGCCCTTCTAAAAAGTCTGTCAGCTTCAATTCTTGCTACTTCTTCACCGGAAAGCTCGATCTTTGAATCTCGATCATCATAAATCATCTCTAACGTGCTGAACTCTTCCGGTTACTTAGCTATAAAGTGAAAAAAAATCATAAATAATCACTTTTTTGCATCAATCTAGATCAAAAAGCGGTAAAATAAGTTGGAAGTCTAAATATATGAAATTAAGCTAAATCTATCCAACTTATACCAAAAATAATAAGAAAAAGCAATTAAAATACAAACTAAAATCAAGACAATTACATGCTAATCAACTGCCCCACCGAAGCTGGGCCCAACAGGGCATATAAAAAGAAGAAAACAAAAAAAAACTAGGAAGAAAAAAAAAACTGCAGAGAAGAAAAAAAAAGAGAGAGACAAGAAACTCCCACTTTCACTCTCCATTTCTTCCATTTCCAGTCACCACCGCAAACTCTGGCAAACCTCCATCCACTGGCAACCCAACAGCCCGCAGTGGCCTAGTTTCTTTTCTTTGAAATCCCTCGTGTGTTTTTCTTTTCCATTTTATCTCATTTTTGAGGTACTTCACTTCGAGCTCACTTGCGATTTTAGATTTATTGGCGCATTTCGTTGTCTTGTTTGGTTTTGATTTAAGAATTGGTAGTTTTATTCTTCAATTTGTATTGAATCCCCTTCTTCGGAACTACGCCCAACAAGTGTTGGATAAAATGCCTCAATGATTGTTTTAGACTAAAAATCCCTCCTTTTCAAGTTGTGTCCCTTTCACGTTCTTGCACTCTAGTTTAACCTCGAATGTCAACCCTTCACACCGTTCACATGGCCTATGCCTACCATGTCAATCCTCTCGTCCACAACCACGCGCCCCATTCCCCATCTATTCTATTTGGAGGTCGAGGGGTAGCTTTACCAATATCTCACCCAACGGAACTTGGCTGTTCCACGCTTTATTAGCCTCTAGAACTTAGAAGAGTGGAGGGCTAACAAGGATTACCAAGGTTTCAGGGCTCGTTTGCTCCAATTCATTGATGACCTAAGTGGTTTCAGGTTTGAGAGATCATGCTCGAGTTCTTCACCTCCTACCGGGGTCGCGAGTCCACAGTATTCACATGTCGGATTGGGGGACACGAACGCGTAATCACCCGAGCGGTGCTCCAAGAGGTCCTCGGGATTGATTGCCAAGTATGGAGGGATAAGAGGCCTGATGATTTTGCCGAGATGCCAAGTTCACCTCGATGCCCTTTTTTGTCACCATATACCCCAAAATTTTGCCTGGCCGAACACTATATGCACACTTCTTTGGGTTAAGACGCATGCCATATTACATCAATATGGTAAAAGCCCTCCTCAAGTCCTCCACATGTGAGTCCGCCTTCTTGCTTTTCACCAGTATGTCATCTACACAGACCTCCATGGTTGACCCCAACAAATCTCTGAACATCTTGTCCACCAGCCTTTGGTAGGTTTCCCTTTTATTCTTCAATCTGAATGGCATAGAAACAAAAAATATGTACCATTCGAGGTGACAAATCTCACCTTGGGTTGGTTCTCCTTTGCCAATGGAATCTGATGGTACCCCTGCGACGCATCCATCATGCTCAGCATTTCGCAACCTGAGGTTGAGTCGACCATTTAGTCGATATGCAGTAATGGATAATGATCCTTTGGGAAGGCTTTGCTCAAATCTCAAAAATCAACACACATCCTCCGCTTCTGTTCGGGCTTCGGTACCATCAGAACATTGGATAGATATTCCGGGAATTTGATCATTCTAATGTGGCCATCCTTTAATAACTTTTGCAACTCTTCCTCCATCACCTTGTCCATCTCCGCACCAAAATGTCTCATTTTTTTCCATATAGGTCGCGCCTCTGGATCTACATTCAAATGGTGCTACGTGACCTCGGGATATACTCTTGGCAGTTCTTCATTTATAAAAGAGAAGACGTCCCGGAATTCTCTCAACAAAGCAATTAACTCCTCCATCACCCTTTCCCCTATTTTAGTTCCTATCTTGGTCGTACACTCTAGTCTGCCTTCCTCCAGTGTAATCTCCATGAGTTCCTCATGAAGTCGAAAAAATTTCTCCTCTTCTCTCATCTTCTTGGAGCTAAGTATCCCTTCTTGCCCATCACCACTTCTTTCTCGCTTCCCTTCACTCATTCCCATTCGCACAGTCATCTGGTAACAAGATCGGGCAACCCATTATTCTGATATTACTTCGCTCACCTTATCCTCTGCTGGATACTTTATGCTAATGTGTTAGGTGGAAGTAACCGCCAAGAATTAGTTAAGAGCTGGTCGCCCCAATATAACATTATATGTCGAATTCCCTTTGATGATCAAAAACTTCAGGTCCTTCTTCACCCTTATCTCACCTTTTCTTCCCCATGCCACTGGAAGTACCAACTCTCCTTCGGTGACAACCTACAAGCCATTAAAAGCGTAATAGGAGTTTTAATAGGTCTTACCTTTGTATTAAAATCTATCTAATCTAAGCACTCTTGGTATATGATATTAACCGAGCTCCCATTGTCCAGAAACACCCGTCCAACTTCATACCCTTCTACCTCGGCCTCAATCACGAGTGCGTCATTATGTTCCACTTGCAAACCGCATCGTTCATCTTGAACAAAGGAAATCACGGGTTCCGATGCTGGGGATGGCCTAATAATGGAAATGACCCCACATGGTCCAGGGCGGGCTACCTTCACGTGTCTTTTTCGTGCATTATTTGTGTCTCCATTTGCCAGCCCACCTGATATCATGTTTATTCCCCCCTATATTCCTGTGGTTCTTCCTCAATCGGTTCATTATTCTTCTTCCGATCGTGGTTGTCCCTCTGCCTACACTGGCGAAGGTCCTCCTGGAGGTGGCGGGGGTAGTTGTTGCCCCTACTCTCGAGATTTCTTATCGTTGTATATTACCTCTTTTAAGTGTCCCACTTTAATTAAGCTTTCAATCTCCTCCTTTAAATGCATGCACCACTCACTTGAATGACCGTAATTACTATGAAACCTGCAAAACAACTGAGGTTTTGGGTTAGTAGGAGTTGGTGTGTAGCCCTCCGTCCACCTAATATCGTCAGGTACTTGGTGATCCATAATCTTGAACACCCTTGCTGGTGGGTACGCCAAGGGTGTGAAGTCCTATTCGCTCCATATTCTTCCTCCACTTCTTGTTGCCCATCTACCATCCACTCCAGTTGTTAAGAGCGCCCAAGTAGCTCACCTTGAATCCCTCCGAGGCTCTGACCTCCTAAGAGCTATTCGTTCTAGCTCTGCAACCTCTTGCCCAAAGCGTAACTTATGATCCTCTTCAGTCTCCTCTATGTGTATGTATTTTGCGCACCTATCCAGAACCTCCTCATATGTACGTGCATATCACTTAGCCACTGATTTATGTAGGTCCTCCCTTCTCAATCCTTGGTGCAACGCCACCACCTTCATTTCATCCGTGGCTGCGGGCACCTCCAAGGTGGCATAATAAACTGATCTATATAACTTTTTAAGCTTTGACCAGGTCGATGGACCATTGAAAAAAGGGATTGCGTTGTTTTCATGTGTATTTTAGAACTAGCAAAATGTTTTAGTAAGGTCGATCTCATGACCTGTAAGTTGGTAATTCTACCTGGTGTTAGTTGATGAAACCAGTCTTGTGAAATCCCTCTTAAAGTAGATAATAAGGCATTTCATGCTACAACATCTGTGTATTGCCTTAACACCACCTCATTCTCAAAACTTTGCACATGGTGGGTGGGGTCCGACGTCCCCTCATAATAGAAATCAAATCCTTTGTATCCCAGGGGTAATGCCACTCTTAATATCCTTTCTGAGAATGGATGGCCTTTAGACTCTTCACTTCATGCTCCCGCGACCTTCCCTCTGTAAGGCTCATACTGCTTCCTGCATATCTCTTAACGCACGGGAGGCTGGCGTCGCTTCATCTTCATCTTCTTCCATATCTCACTGGGCATGTTGTTTATAAGCCCTCTTTTGCGACGTACTACCCAAGAACTACATATCATCATCGTCGTCCTCATCAGATGACCATGGGTATCCGATCATGTATCGCCCCCTTTTTGCGCTTCAGATTAGCTCGGGACTTACCTCCATGGTTCCCTTTCCCTGCTTTTCTGTTGACCTTGTGTTAATTGTTCGGGCTTGTATTCCTCATCCTCCTTGCTATCACCTTTGCCCGCCAAGATTCCCTCTAACTTCTCTAGTTTTCTCGGAGGCACCAACCCTATCATTCACTCGATGAATCCCTTGTCGACGTGACAAGTTCTCCTTTTTGGTAACTCCTTCCACTCTTTTGTTCCTGAATGGCCTTCTACTTGATTATTTTCGAAGTCTTTTTCTTACTTGCTTCTCCTAATTAATCCACCTTTTCTTTCCGTGGTGATGTTGGTGGTGTTGTCGTGGTCGCTTGGTTATTTATTCTGCTTTGAGGTGGTGTTTGTTCCTCCTCGGTTTGTTTCCCTTTGTCCACGTCTTTTGTTTTGCTTGCCTCCAAATAAAACTTCAAATTTTGAGGTGTGATATTTCTTCCCTTCATGTTGCGATTGTACAAATTCTCACGTCTTTTGCTCAAGGACTCGATGTCCCTCTTTCCCACAGACGGAACAACTTGATGTGACCAAAAAGATTGGTTCACCATGATAATAGAATGCTAACCTCGAATACGTGTTCAACGACCTGATAGAACTCTAGAAAGCTCCTGGCGACCTGATCAAACCTGCAAAACAGAACCTAAGCTAGGCAGGGTAGCCCCGGTATAGGCCCTTCGATGCTTAAGTATAATATTGTTCGAGAGAAATATGTGAGAGCTCAAAACATAGGATATAAAATCAACTTAGAGATAAAAGTGAGTCCTAAGTCCTCTTTTTATAAATAAGAGACGTATTCCCAATCTAGGGTTCATGTCTCCTATTAAAACTTCAATATCATAAATAGCGACCGACTTAGAATTAGGATTTCTCATATATGCTAAGTTACCATAGATATTAAAACTCTCGTAAATTACCGTAATAATCAGAGGCCAATAACCATGTCCATAATTTTAGTCCATTGGGACCCCATACCATAATCCATATCAGCCCCTCAGGGCCCAAAACCATGTTAGTCATGAAGCCCAGCTCTCAATACCGAGCTACCACTCAGTACCAAGCTATCATTATACCATCCACTTAATAAGAGCTTGCCACCTCACATAAGAGCTCGCCACTCCTATACGAGAGGTCGCTACTCTTAAAACAGCTCGCCCCCTATTAAAAGGTTGCACCTTCTAAAAGAGGAGGTCGCTTCCTAAAACCATATAGAACTTACATATTTACCGACTTGGATATTTGATGTCGTATCATTACCTTCCACTCATTCGTCATCGCTCTCAGCGACAAGTACTAACTGATTCCCCCTTAACACTATCCCTCTCATGATGATATAACTAATACTATGGGAATACTACAAGGTGGAACCCAAGATAAAATATTCTTTTACTACTATAGCCAAAAAGGCTCTCTAAAGACTTCATTCGATTTAACTTCTTGCCAAGAAAAACCATTTTTTGCCCAACCTCCCTTTAAACATACAATATTGGAAGAGTAGTTCTTCTATCTTCACACCATAAGGATAAAGCCTTTCTCTTCCAACCATATGGAAAGAACATACCCGCCCCCAAGTTTAGATAGCTCACTAAAGATCTCATTGAGTTGCATGGGATGGCCAAACTTCCAAATGGAATGAGATTCTATTCCACATACCCCCCCTTAACCAATTCACCATACGTATTATCACTATTCAGGATAAGTAGAAGAGTCATGTCATCTATACGTGGCCTTGGTAGATTTTAAAATACTAATCTTTGATCTTAATTTCTTTATATTTGCCTATACACTAATGTTACTCATTATCTGTTGGTGAATATGCAGAACAACTACTCAAGGACTACTAGTCTGCTCCCTCCGATGCACCTGCCTCCAAGCCTTCCATAGAAAAGAGGAAGTCTGATGATTCCAAAGTGTCCAAGGTTGATAAGTGTCATGGGATTAACTTTATCGCATCATAATTGCTCCCGTGAGGCTTTGACTCGAACGCTCTCGAGCTAGGTAGCCTCTCTCATTGTCAGTGTGATATTATTATGAATAAGAATTAAGGAATAAGGCAAAGGATATATACTTATAAAGGAAAAGTATTTATTATAGACAGTATGTTGGGCTTACAAGGATTTTAGAACATCGCCTTTCAACATTAGTCTACTTAACTTTTATTGATTGGAGTAGAAAATAGCTTGATGATTTTTTATAAGGCCAATAGCCCCCATTTATAGATCTAATCAACCAACTCTAATCTTAGGAACCATAGTTCTAGACTCTTCTAATTCAATAAGGAAACATGACATAAAAATTAAGGAAAACAACTAATTAGGAAATAAACTAGAAAGGAAACGCAAAAGTAGGATTAATAATAAGGTAAGGTTCTTGCCAAGGAAAGTATTGAACTACCTTTGATTCTATTAAGTTTGTTGCTTGGTCGTTGGGCTTTCTCGCGTGTTCATGGTCCGCTCACCCCTTCCAAACCATGGCACCTGGATTTGCGACACATGCGCGTGGCTGCTTGACGCCGAGTCGCTCGGGCTCTACTATGCAAGTGATGTAGCACGCATGCATGTTGTTGCACTGGTGTCACCCATTTCTGCTTTGAACATGTTACCTTTTCTATATGATTCTCTTTCTAATTTTGTGTGTGTGTTACGTCCCTATGCGCTGCTTCTAAACTACTCACACAGATTGTGAAGGACTCGCGCGTGCCTACAACCACCTATCAATAGTCTTTGAATTTCTTCTGTGAATCCTCTCACTCAGACTAATGAGCCACCCATCCATATCCTCGATGCTCTTGATGGTCTTAGCCACTTTTCCGAGCAAGTTCTCTACCCTCTCGTCAAGGTTAACCTTTGGGCTCACTATCCGGTAGCCCTAACTCAGTGTGTCTAGTGGTTTCGTGCAGCTAAATTGCCCATCCATGACATTAGGCCACCAGAACTCCAAGGTCAGTCCTCCCCCTTATCTTCTAAGATCGCCACATGGTTCATGGGAAACATAGACACACCATCTTGGGGGCAAACAAATGCTACAAATTCCCTGCAGATAACCCACTTGAGGAAGTATTTGTCACATTGATGGATTGAAAGGAGTACAAGAAATACCTCCCCATTATCTCGGATCTACTTCCCGATCTCGACCACCAAAAGGCTCAAGAGTTCTCCAAAGTAAGGCTCACCCACTTCATTATATGTCATCTTTGCTAGGTAATACCTTGTATGAATTATATGTTCACAAATTTCTACTTATGGAAAATCTCTACAACTCATATTCATGTAGTCTTTCAGTGGTTTGCCTCTGCAATCACTCCCTATGAGGTAGATTTCCACGTGGAAGAAGACAACACTCCTGCTCATGTGGTTGAGCTAGAGAAGAAGTTGTCCGAGTCACATGAACAACTAGATAAGAAGGTCATACTGATAACCCAGAGCAAGGATGCCCCGGGGAGGTCCAAAGACGAGCTCCAAGTTGCCAAGGCAAAGGCAGTATCAGCCCACATGGACATCCAAAATCTTCAGGGCAACCTGAAGCAGTTTGATGATCAATACGCTGAGTTAGTAACTGCATTAGCTACTGCCAAAGAAGTGGCCAAAATGAAGGGGGTCGTTGAAGTTCGATACACCTTATTTCTGAGAAAAGTAGGGCAAGACTTCTTAGACTCCGGTCATCTTAGACTTTTTAGCCATTAATGTTTCATCTTGTTGATCACTTGATTTTTTATTAGATCGTATAAATTCACGTACATAAATTTAGTAGCACGAACACAACTTATATTAATCTTCTATCATTATTCTGACCTCTCATTATGATAGGAGCTTGAGGCATATGTGATAAGTACGTACCAAAGCATGGAAAACATTTAATGAAGGTCGTTCTAATATCAGGTTATAGGATGGTGTAGTATCTACTAATGGGAATTATGCCATCATTACTTTCCGCCCCAAGTAATCTCCCAACACTACAGGTAAAGTCACCTTGCCTACCAAGAATATCTCAACTCCACTAAAACTATATGCAGATGTGTTTATCGCTTTCGGCTCTATATCTAACTTTATCTTTTTAAAAATATCAAAAAAAATACATCCACTGAGCTTCTCGTATGAACAAATACCCTCTGCACAACATACCCAGCAATTTATCTCATAAGCACTAAAGAATCACTATGAAGGACCTAGATGCCCCTCTTCTTAAATAGGACTAAACTGCATAATGAGATCACCTCTCCCGACCTGCACACTTGGAAAGTGTGACCTCCTTGGCTTTATTTCTATAAAATGAGTTGTTGAATCTCAATTGTAGTTCCTACTAGTGGGTCCTCTATAAATAATCTAGATTAATCCCCTCTGAGGAGAGAGAGAGAGAGATGTTCCTTAATTTTGTCATTTTCCTTCTGAAACTGATTTCTCCCTCCATTCTCCTCATATTCAGAGGGATTTCGCTTACCTCCATTATTGGGCTCTCTATCTAAGTAAATAGATTCTTTTTGTATCCATCCCAGATAAGGCACTCGATATCATCCCGTAAATGCCTACTAGTCTCTATGGTATGGACTCAAACACATGAAGAGGGTTAGCTCTAATGCATATTTTGGTGGAGTACTCTCCGTACCCTTACCTTTTTACTCCCCAGGGTTATCCCACTAGTACAAGAACAGGATCCAAGAATAGGCATTTAAGAATGCCTCAGGAGGCGGCGTTCTTAAATCTCAGGCGGTGGCATTTTTGTAATAAAAGTATCACATACCAGAACGTCTTTTTTAAAGACGTTCTGGTATACTTGATATCCAGAACGTCGTTAAAAAGACGTTCTGGTATATTAGATATCCAAAACGTCATTAAAAAAGACATTCTGATATTTTAAATATAAAGAACGTCTTTAAAAATGACGTTCTCGTATGTTAAATATCGAAAATGTCTTTCAAAATGTCGTTCTGGAAATTATTATTCAGAACGCCTTTAAAAAGGCGTTCTCGTATGTCATATTATTTATATATTAAAATACACCCACAAAATCAATTTTTTTAATTAAAAAAAAAAACAAAAAACCAATTCCCCTTCCTCTCCCGATCTATCTCTCCTCTGCCATTCCCTTTCCAAAATTTTACATTCCCGCACACGGCGAGAAAATCCAACAGAGGGAAGGCTCCGAGGAAGCAGCCAGCGACTAGGGCGGCGAGGAAATCTGCTCCGACGACTCACCGATGAAGCAGCTGGCGACTAAACCGAGAAAGTTAACTTCCCATTTTTCACATCGATCAAGGTGTTCGTCGTGGCCATGAAGGGTCGACCAAGTAAGATAGTGTGTTCTCGGCCTTCGTTGCTCACCTCCCCGACGTCCAGTATAATAAAATCCACAGGCACGATGAGGCTTCCTACTTGTACCAAAACATCTTCGACCACGCCATTCGGGTATCGGACTGATCGATCGGCCAGTTGCAAACACATTCTCGTCTCCTTGAGGTCGCCCAACTCCAACTGTTTAAAAATAGAGTACGGCATCAAGTTTATTCCTGCGCCGAGGTCTAGCATCCCTCGTGTCTCCTTGCCATTTTTGAGGGTAATCTTGATACAAAAGCTTCCCGGATCACCCTCTTTATGTGGGAGAGAGTTGCTAAAGGCAATGCTTTCCGCGTTCGAGATGCTTATATTCTCATTCTCCTCGAATCATCGTTTCTTGGATGTGAGATCCTTGAAAAACTTCGTGTAAGCGGGAATATTTCGGATTATGTCGAGCAAAGGGAGGTTAATGTTAACCTTTGATAGCATCTTGTATAGCTCGAGGAATTGGTCATCTTGCTTTGTCGTTCGGATACGGCTCGGATATGGAATCGGAGGTCGGTACGGTGCGGCGGACTTATGTAACCCCCCGTCAGCCTAGGACCCCTTCGCCTCACCACTAGAGAGTGATGTGGGAGAGCTAGGAGCGGCTACGGGCTCGTTCGAATCTGAAAGAACACGATCTTCTTGAACACTTGTTGAAGGTCCGTCGTCGGGTAGGGCGACCTTGTTGTCTATCACCTTTCCACTTCGAAGAATGGTCACGGCTTGAGCTTGGGCCGGTTGACTTGGTAGCTTGTCCTTGTCCCGTGCCCATTTTAGTTCGTTGACATCCGTAGCTATTTGCCCCATTTGCGTCTCCAAACTCAAGAGCCATTAGCTTAGCTCGGTTAAGACGAACTCGAGGTTCGTTTGTCATGGTATTGGATTGTCTTGGGGAGTCGGGAACGGTGCTTGATGAGGCGGAAAAGGTGGTCGAGCGGCATATGGGACTTGGGGGCGCATTTGTTGAGCTTGTTGTGCCATCGGGGGTCCGGGTGGAGTTTGAGTATTCGTTGGTTACTTCCACCTAAAGTTAGGGTGGTTCCTCCAACCGGGATTATATTTTGGGGCGTAAGGATCGTTGTTGCTTGGAAAACCTCCCCGATTTGCTTGGTATCCTTGGATCGTGTATGCTTGCTCGTCGAACTCGTTCGTTTGCCCGTAGTTAATCGGGCACGCACTAGCTCCATGCCCCGGCATTCCGCACGTAGTGCACGTCTCTATCGAGCTCGGATGTTGCTTGGTGAGAGAGGCTATTTGATTTTCTAGCTCGGCGATCTTATGGGCCCACTCAGGCCCCTCTTTTGTTGAGACCTCTTTCATGTGCTCCTTTCGTTCCAAAATACTCATGTGATGATCGTCGGCGGCCATGTTAACAAATATGTCGTATAGTTCTCTCATCGAGCGGCCGGCCAAGTTCCCGCCGGCGGCATTGTTCACCATGCGTTTTGATGCGAACGCCAATCCGTTATAGAAGAACTGATTCAAGAAGTCGTCGGTAAACCGATGGTGTGGGCATTTAGTAAGGTATCCTTTGAATCGCTCCCATGCCTCGTAGAAAGTTTCGTCGCTCGCTTGTCGGAACGAGGCAATCTTATCTCGAAAGTCGGCCGTCTTCTCTTGAGAATAGTATTCCTCCATGAATCATTCGGTGACCATATCCCAATTGGTAAGGGAGTCGGACGGCAATGTCATGAGCCAATCAACGGCTTTATCCATCATCGTGTACGGGAAACATCTCATCTTGATTTGGTCGATATGAATTCCTTGGCGCGGAAAGCTCGACACCGTATAGGAAAAGATACGTAGGAATTGCATAGCGTCTTCTTGCAGTAAGCCGTGGAACGCGGGTAGTCGGTTTAGGTCTATCGGCCGCAAATCGTATTCGAGAGCCTCGGGGCTCAATCGAATACAAGAGGAGAAGTCGCCCATGTACGGCCTCGACACCTCCTTGATACTATTGGTAGGACCCCTGTCGGGTGTGGCGAAAGGGTGCTTATTTGAAAAAGTCAATATTAATTTAACAAAAACCAAAGTTAAAAAAAAAAGGAAGATTATATAAAACTTATAAAAACTTAGGAATTGATCTAATTAACTTAACAACTTAAAAGCATAAGTTCAAAAGCTAGAAAGGTGAAAGATGAAAATAAGAGTTTTGATGATCAAATTAACATCTAAACTATGATCAAACATCAACACAAAATTAAAAGAAATAACAAGGAAATAAAACTATATTAATGGAAAGAGTTTACCAAACTAAGGATTCCACAAAAGCTTAAAAGGGAGAGCTTGGAAGCTTGACAATGGAAATCTGAAACTTAAAGGATATGTGCTTCCACAATTTAGCTAATGAAGATCAAACCCTAAACTAAAACTAAAACTAATTAACTAACTAATTTCTAGGATTTTTAATTGATCAAAATGAAAAGGAAAAATATCCAGATTGTTGAAGGAGCTTCCTTGGAGAAGAAAGGGCCCTCAGCTGCAAGTTGCTTGTGAATGAAATGACGTCTCCTTATTAATACATCTCATAGGGACAAAAATGTCCAAAAGTGGCGAAAAATCTGCTTTTCAGTCGATCGACTGTAAAGCAGTCGATCGGTCAAGTCGCCTGTCGATCGACTGCGCTGTCAAAATGGCCAAAAGTCCCTGGAATCCAGTCGATCTCGGGGGATTCTAGTCGATCGACTGCAGTCGATCGGCCACGTCGGCAGTCGAT
>BMAC01000400.1:770883-803354 GCA_014905375.1 Phtheirospermum japonicum
ACCTCCGATATCACGAACGGCATACGGGTTTTCGTTGACGGCGGGCGCTCGTGGGGAATCTTGAGGTATCAGGTTTTGGAATGATACGTGTACGGCGGCCCTTCGATGATCGGACCTCGGTAGGGCGTCCCGTGAAATTGAGAATTCGAACTTTGGGGGTCTTGGTTCGTAAAACCATTTCCCCCTTGGTCGAACGTCGTCGCATAGACGGGCTGTGGGTCTTGAAGAGCCGCGGCTTGAGGTGCCGGCGTGGGGCCGGTCGATATTGGCGGGTGCGGAACCCCTTGGTTGTCGTGGGCAGGGGCAGGAGGCGTCGGGTTTTCGACCGGAGTGGCCATAGTTGGGTCTTCTATCACGGTGATAATAAGGGAGGAAATGGGACGTCGGACGTGTTTCGGCCTAATTGCGGCTCGTGCGTCTCGTCGCAACCCTCTCGGGGTTCGGCAAGAATGGGATCAACTCCTGTCTGAGCGATCGCCGACCTTGCATACACAACAACAACAAAAGATCACGCGTATCGAATGTAAAACAATTAACTAACTACTATTTACAATAACAATAAGAGTAATTAAGAACGCCATTGGCCTTAATCCATCCCCGGCAACGGCGCCAAATTTTTGATCGACGAATTCTCGACGCGCTATTTTGAAATCCGTCTCCGCAAGAGTACGGAGCCGGTTGTAGGGCGGCGAGTTCTTCCCGAGTCGTGTCTCTCGAGGATGGATGTTATCGGCTAGTCGGTTTCTTAATTGCTCTTATCGTCGGTTGAAACTACGACTGCAGTGTCAAAAATGGCCAAAAGCCCTGGAATCCAGTCGATTTTGGAGTTCCAGTCGATCGACTAGAAGGGCAGTCGATCGACTGAACTCCAGTCGGTCGACTGGATTGCTGCACCCGGCTTGATTCCTCGTTCTTTTCACGTCCGCCGGTTTATCGAACCTCGTCCATTGCGCTTCCTTGCTTGTCCGTCCATTCCCTAGTCGAGTAAAAATGATCCCAAACGAGCGCGGGCCCCACTTGGACGTCCTACGGCCAAGAGAAAAATGAAATAGTGAAAAACTATGAAAACTAATAATAAAACGTACAAAAATACGAAAACCTAGAAATAACGAAAAACGGCCAACTCGACTCCTAAAACACCTAAAAGCAAGCAAAACACACGCAACGTGATACAAAAACGGTAAGAAAAATATGTACAAAAATGTGCAAATCAATGGACAGTAAATGTGAGTTTCATAATTCATCATTCCCAGCTTAGCAAGAAAATAGACCATGTTTTACACCTATAAATCCTATTAGGCTAGTCACTATTTAATTATTGAACTATGCTCTTTTTCATTTTTCATTAGGCTCTGGAAATAGTCTGTGTCTCTATAAGAATGTTTTGAATTTGGTCTTCAATTGATTACTACTATGCTAATCAGGTAGAGGCTTTAAAATGTGCGCTATCATTTGCAGCCCTGGCAAGAGGCTTTGAAATGTGCGCTATCATTTGCAGCCCTTGCAAAAATCTGGAGAAAGCTTACTTGTGTTCTCTCCTCCCTGTGCATTTTCCCTTTATTGACAGAGCATATATTAAGGACTTGGGCACATATGTTCATCTACACTGAGATAGGTTTTTGTAGTACGTAAGAACTAAATGAGAACAACTCAATATATTGATTCGGAAAGCACAGACATATCTGAAACTATTCCTTTACCGATTTCAAGCGTAACCAAGTCTTGTTAGAAAAATCTACTCCTTTACCATTTTGAGTAAATGCTCACTAATTTAGACTGAAACTTAAAACTTATCAGAAATGTTTGTATCTTTTGATACAGTTAAATAGTACTTCTGAATTATTTTGATCTATAGAGTTGATTGAATTTGTTTTCCTGTTTTATGTTCCCTCGCACCATAGGTTGAGTACATCATGGAATGGAGTTAGTGTATACCCCATTCCTGCTGCTCTTTACCTCATCAAGAATTTACTTCAAGTAGGTTTTCATTCTTCTTTGTTGCATATTTCAAGAAATTTGTACTTCCTTACGCTGAATGCTATTTCCTAAAAATGTGTTTGTTGCAGTATTACATATTTACATATGTAGATGCTCTAGGTTACCAAACACTAAATAACTTCAACATTATCAGCACTGGTGTTTTATATCGTATCATTCTCAAGAGAAAGTGAGTCATTCCACTCAACTTACTGTCATCGAGTTTAAAGTTGCAAATGTTAATAGTCTCTACTTGACTTACATTAGCCCGACAGATTTTGAGATATTTCACCGTGTTATAATGGCAAAAAGAAAACTTTAATCAAATGTAGGGTGTTTTTTTTTTGCTGCAAGTGTTTAATATCAGAAGGTAGAATTAGTTGAGAAATGTATTTTGATATGGCAGCATGTGTAGGAATCCTTTATGCCTCATCATCATGGACAAAAACAATTCACAACCACAAGCTAAATTAATTAATTGTTAATGGATATCATAAGAAGATTGGCATAATTATAAAGTTATGGACCAAGTTCATAAACAAACCGAATTCTGTGTGTTTTGTGCTTACCATCTTTGGCCTTCATGGTGAAATGCTTCAGATTTTGAGTCAAGTTTCATGTAAGCCATTCAAGAATCTTCTTCTTTTTTCATTTTTTCCAAGAAACACAACATAGACAAAGGGTGTAAAATTAATCAACAATTAAGAAGAGTGAAAAGGGGTTTTAGTTATTTTGTTTTATTGAATAATTCAATGGAGAGTGTCAGTGTGTGTGAGTCTAATGGAGGAAAATATAATGCAGTTGTCCAACTATCATCCTCCACTTTCCCCCCTGTAAGGATAATAACTCAAGTATGATTTACTTAATCATGGGATCCTGTTGTTTTATTTATTTAAAAGTAATAGATGCATGGAAAGGAAAAAAAATCTTGTGATTGATAAATGAGACTGTTACCTAGTGAAGTGACCGAAATATTTGAAACTTCGAATAACAGAATTGTCTAGGTAGATCAATTGTAAAAAAATAATAGTAAATAATTTCACATTTTAGTTATTTTTAATTTATACGAGAATTCTAAATTACTCTCATTTCCAATAAGAGATAATGATTCTCCAAGATTGTGTTTGTGTGTGTAACCTGTTTTTTGTTTCCCGATAAGATTTTTAAAAAATAAATATATAAAGAAAAAGACCAGAGAATCAGGTTTAGAGTAATGGAGCTAAAGTTTGGATTTGGATGGAATGATTATTTGGAGAAATGAATTCACTTGACCCCATTAATATGAATTTGAAATTTATTATATTATGATATTGTCTAAGTAAATGGATTTTTGTTTAAATGTTGTTTGTTTTCAGTTTACATGGTAGAAACTTTGAGATGTGAGTATTAACAGGGTGTTGGCCACATTTGTATCCTAATGTGTAGGCATTCTTTGGTATCTTTGATGGGCATGGAGGCACAAAAGCTGCTGACTTTGCAGTTGAGAACTTAGACAAGAACATTATAGAAGAAATGAATAGATGGGAAAATGATGGTCCAAATCGAGGTAGCTATAAAGGGGCGTTACTTGACCACTGACTCTAAATTTCTCAAGAGCGATCTTCGAGGGGGAACGTGCTGCGTGACAGCGCTGATCGCGAAGGGCAATTTAATCGTTTCCATTGCCGGTGATTGTCGGGCTGTTTGTAGCAGAGGTGGAGTTGCCAAGGCACTCACTTCCGATCACCGCCCATCTAGGCAAGACGAGCAGGACAGGATCGAGGTGTTGGTAAGCAACTACAATATACTTAAACTACATATGCTTTTTGGTTAATGATTATTTAAAAAAAAAACTTTGCCCAAATACTATAAACCTTAGTTTTGTAAACACTTTTCACACTTCTGGTTTATACATAGTTTGAAGGTTCTTGATTAAAAAGTAGTATATTTTCCTAAATACTATAAACCTTAGTTTTGGATACTTGTGTTGTTTGTATTGACATCTTACGGTGATTGTGTTATTGTGATTAATGACATGTGTTGTTTGATCTGGGATTATATAAATGACATGTGATTTGTGATTTAAATAGGTAATAAAACTGTAATATATATGAGCAGACCTGGAAAAATGAATCCAGAATGAAATTTGGCACCTGCTTTCATTTAATTTTTTTTTTAATTTTTTTACTACTTTCGAGAACAGTTATTCAAAAACTCGTTCTAGAAAGTACATTTTCCAGAACGCCTGTTTTAGAGACGTTCTGGAAAGTATACTTTCCAAAACGCCTGTTTTGAAGACGTTCTGGAAAGTATAAATTTCCAGAATGCCTGTTTTTAGAACTGGAAAGTATACTTTCCAGAACGCCTGTTTTTCGAGGCGTTCTGGAAAGTATACTTTCGAGAATGCCTTAAAAAGGGACGTTCTGGAAAGTATACTTTCCAGAACGTCTTAATGAAGGACGTTCTAGAAAGTTATTTTCCAGAATGGGCGAAACCTGTAAAATCGACATTC
Source organism: Phtheirospermum japonicum (assembly GCA_014905375.1). Taxonomy (NCBI): domain Eukaryota; kingdom Viridiplantae; phylum Streptophyta; class Magnoliopsida; order Lamiales; family Orobanchaceae; genus Phtheirospermum; species Phtheirospermum japonicum. Next base: position 775,352 of record BMAC01000400.1, read on the forward strand.
TAGAACGGCTGAAATATTTTTTTCAGAACGTCTCTAAAAACCATTCTTGAAAGTCTGACAATCAAGAACGCCTCAGCAGGGCGTTCTTGATTGTCAGACTTTCAAGAACAGCTCCATACAGAACGCCTCAGCAGGGCATTCTGGATTTGCAGAAAGAGGCATTCTTAAAAGCTGTTTCTGCACTAGTGTCCCCTTTTTTTCCGTTGTTGCCTCCTTGTATTAAGCTGTCCTCTTCCAAGGTAACATTTGTTTCCTTCTTTGATCAGCCCCTTCTTCTACAATCAATGGCGTCTACTCCTCATGCGCAGGATCCTCCTTGGTATTTTTTGATTTCCTTATCGCGTCCCTAAACACACATTATTGAGATCTCTCTGAACTTTCCGATTATAATTCATGGTTTTCTGAAAGATAGAACAAAGGATTTTTCTTACATCTCAACTCAAGGACTCGATAATACACAATTTCCCATATATGATGACACTTGATTTGTCTAAAAATATTAGCCTCCAAGAACTAGGTCGAACCACTTCAAATATTTTCCTCGTAACGGTCGACCTAGAAAATAAGCAATAGAGCGCTCCTAGTATAAACACTCCAACATTCAATTCATAAAGTATGTATAAATGTAATTGGTATTAGAATAAGAGCCTGGGTCCCTTGTTATAAGAAATAGAAGACTTAATCATTAAGTAAGGAATCCATATTTCATAAGGAAACTAGGACTTCTTATACCAAAAGGATATTTCTTCCCTTTAATATCCTTTTTTGAGTTCATATTATGAGCCCTAACAAATGTTGGGCCTAAAAAGCCCATAATTCACCCACCGGGGTGGCCATTCATCAGGCTAAACTGCTTATCATTAGATCAGTTCCTAGCCAACTCTGGGCTAGGTAATGTTATCTAGACAAGGCTTCAGTTCGGCAAGGTCGGTCCAACTATGCCAACTTTATTCAACATATTTGTATTAATAGTCATTCTATAATACTCATATACCAATGTAATGATTAAAGATATAAAACTTCTACATGAAGTTAACAACCAATATTTATAAATAAAACAAATACATTGTCAAATTCATATAAGCACAATAACTTCACAACAAATCACTAGTTGAAAAATAGTGATTACAGGCAGTTTTAAACAGCCTTTAGAGGAGTTTGACCCGCCTCTAATCAAGGCGCCGCAAATACATACCATTAACCGGGCAGTGGTTCAAACCGCCACAAATAATGAGAATTCGGGCGGCAGTTCTTATAAAAAACCACCCGCCTATAGTCTTTATAGTTGCCTTTGAACCGCCCCATAATTCATAAAAGGGGCGGTTACTTTATACGAACCGCTTCAAAGTCTGTCAATTGGAGGCGGTTATTAAAATAGAACCGCCTCAATTTCCATCCCAGTCAGAGGCGGTTATTTATCAGATCCGACTCAAAACCCCATTTAAAAAAAAAAAAATATATATATAATATATATATATATATATATATATATATATATATATATTATATATATATATATGGTTTCGAAACCACAAATAAATTAATTCGGGTTTGCTCTCACCCCTTTCAACCCACATTATCTTCTGTAACAAATACAACAAACCAAAACCAAGTGATATAAAAAAATATTATTCAGTTGCTACAAGATAATAATATCAAAATTTTCTTAATAGTTACAATAACAATCAAGCAAACCACAATTAAATACTACATATTCACCAGGGATTCAATAATAATCGACTCAATAAGGTCAAATCTCGTTACCTTCACGCTTGAACCTCTCTTCTTTCTTCTTAGCAAGATCATTCAACTACAACTGGTAAAAGGTTAACATTCTTGAATCAAACAAAACTGATTATTATTATTATTATAATAATTATTATTATTATAAAAAATATGTAGATCATTTTCAAAATCTAAAATCTACATCATCGCAAACTAAACTCACATTGAAAGGAATGTAAGTATGGCGCCCGTTGACTAGCCCGCACGTGAAGCCCGTGTAAGATACCATTGCTCCATGGGCAGCACTTTGAGCGAGAAGTGTGCAGTAAACATTATCAGACGCGTTGCTAGGAGTAGCACGGATCATGTAGGTTGGATCTGCCAAAATACTGAGTAAGTTTATGTTTTCAATAATTACGACGAGTAATTTCCTCATGATTTTACTCACCTAGTATTTTAGAGTGATTGGAAGTTTACGTGTCTTTGAAAAATGGCCCTGTAAAATAGATAGAAAAATAATCTCACTTTCAGTCAACTCAGTTAGTTACATTAAAAGCTTCTATTAATTAATACCATGGAACTGCTAGAATTTATTAATGTAGTGAGATTGTAAAATTTGAAGGTCTACGGTTTTGAAAATATGTATCAGTTTGTGATGTTGTTATCAATGTTAACCAACACTGGTTAACAACATCAACCAGATTTAATCGAAAATTATGAAGCGGAAATTAAATTAAGAACACAGCAAATTAAATTCAATTCACAAGTAAAATACTTGTGAACTTGGGTGTACAAACCCGAAAACTATATTACTTATCTTGTTCACGATCAATACAAAAATATGAAGTAATATACGAAAACTAGAATATCATACTTGTCGCCATGATGACAAGATCTTCTCCGTTGGTTACGCAACTTCAAAGAACTTGATAATCTCGAACAATGGCTCCAAGTAGTCTTCACTTCCTTTCCTTGTTGTGCGTCTTGCGTTGCGTCTTCTCTCTCAGAAATCCGTGCGTCGAAAGTGATTACAAGTTTTAGGATTCTCTTGTCTTAAATAGACAATCCTAGAATCCTAAACTTGGTAAACAAGTAAAACAAATCCTAAACACAATCTAGGAAACTAAATAAAGTCTTGTACATAAACTAGGAAACAAATAAACTCCTAAATCTAGTTTCCTAACTTATTTACTGCCCAAGAAAGGCAAATAATAAAATAGAAGTTATTGACAAGAATAAATTCCTCAACAATATCCCCCTTTTGCGTTTCTGGACAAAATACTAAGACGGAAACACGAGTTCAAACAAAAACTACTAACTCCCCCTAAGTTGGAAAAATCACCCTAAATAGAACACCCAATGTTGTTAAACCATCATCCCAACATTACAAACCAACATTTTTCAAAAAATCACTTAGCAAAACAAATACAGATCAAAAAGGAACCTATTGACTTCGAACCCTCTTTGAATGACGAGGGGATGTCGAAGTTCCTTCACCCCTATCCTTTCGCTTCTTCTTCTGCAGTTTCTTCATCTTCTTCAAGGCCTTATTGCGAGAGCAGATCCTCTTCCTTCGTTTCTCTTGAGCGAGACTCGCTAAGGCCTCGGCAGCTACAGCATCCTCATCAACATCAGCAGCATCATCATCCTTATTTGCGTCGCTAACATTTTCTCCCCCTTTTTGACCAGAAGGCAAAAGGACCTCCATGATCGAAACACGAAGTGCCTTCAACTGGGTCATTTGTGTATCAATCCAAGCCATATGTGCCCGAAGAACCTACGCAGAATTGGGGACCATGTTGGGACCAATGTTGGGAAAGCCGGTCCCAACACCACTAGCAACAGTGGTATTGGGACCAGCCTCTCCTCGGCAACTCATCGTGTACCACTGCACTTTCCAACATCCAGGTGTAATCCCTTAATCAAACGAACAAAATCAAACCCCTAATTTCTGTAGTAATCTGAAGATCCCTAAAATCATATCTAAAATCTTGTCGGATGGAGTTGTCTCAAATCAAAATCAAAAGATAAAAAGCCCTAAGTGAAAAATAGGTTTGGGAGAGTTGTTGGCCATATTCGGACCCATCATGGTCGGCCGTATTTGGAACCGGGTGGTGGTTTTTGGTCGACGTCGTGGTTTGCAGCTCCATCAAAATCTCGTTTCTCCAGTACCATCCTTAGTTTGCAATTATTCTGATGCATTTTTTTTGTTTTATTTAACCTTTTTTATTTTAGATAGGGATTTACTAAGTCAGTTTTGGATGAAACAAACTTAAAACAAGGGAGTCTACGAAGTGGAAAAATTAAGTAATTCTCAGTTATTCAGTTCAATTTTATATTCCTGGTACGAGGCGGTTTTATATATAAATCGTCGCCCGACCAAAGTATTTCTGAGGGGGTTCGTAAATGAACCGCCCCCCGAACAAAGTACTATGAGGCGGTTTTTTATAGAACTGCCTCGGTTGTTATTATATGATGCGGTTCAAGTCAAGAACCACCACCCTGTGATCTTTTTTATAATTATAATGCGGTTTAGATGACACAAGCGCCACATATATCATTTTTGAGGCGAGCCTAAATTAAACCGGCTTATATACAGGGCCTCTAATTTGATTTTGTATACTAGTTAATATTGTTTAACAACTGTTTACTTACTTACCATACTAATTACATCTTGGTATAATGGTATCAATTCTCCCTTATTTTGCTTGTTTTGTATTCGTGGATGGTGTTAGCTATTAACACCCTCAATGTGTTATAAAGACATAATACACACAAGAAAATATCTTAAAATTCCTAAATTACACTCGAGTTCTAAAAATACCCCACACAAAATCACACACACATTTAAAAAATTATAACATATAAGAGAGAAGATGGAGAAGATTATGTCGTCGTCTTAAGCTTCTACCATGATCGACCAAAGCATCACCACCGCAATCTGAAAAATCCATAGATAGTTTGAGAAACTAAGGTCAAAGAAGACGAGTTGTTTAGACATCGTGGCCGAATGCGCAGATTTCTGGTCAAGGGTGTAGATAAAAAATATGACAAGAGAGAAAGAGAACACCACTGCAATGATCTGCCATTGTCATCTCTCCGTGACCCCTTTATCTTCCCTGCCTTCGTCCCAGCCCCCGTCAGTTATTTTCCCATCTTTTCCCCAACGATTTTCGCTAATATCCTCACCTTCTGCCACATTCACCACTGTGTATTGTGTGTATCGGTGTGTAATTTTTTTTATTTATTTAACGTTGTGGCTTGAGGGTACATTGGACCATCCAACTTTTTTGGTGGTATTTTTAGCGATTGTTGGGGTGTTAATAATTGTGCCCTTCATCAATACCAGACTTTAAACTTAAATTGACAAAAAATGATTTCCTTTATGTATCAAATTAACGTCTACATAGAATTTATGATAAAAACATCGTCTAAATATGTAAGTAACTAGAAAAATTTAATTTCAAGTTATGTGAGTGTTTGTCTCCATGTTTCTCAAAACATTATATACGGAAGACAAAGAATACAACTAATATGATTTAGAAGATTTGACAAAATCATACAAGAATGTGGAAAGCTCTCATTCTTAGAAGTTTTTGTTCATATATATGAAGATTGAAATGTCCTATAAAATTTGAGTTCTATACAAGGAGAAGTAAAGAACAAAAGAAATAGAATCCTCATAAGGTTCTACATCAAGGAAGACACTTCTTCATTGAGACTGATACAGTAGTTTACAGGGTCTCATTGTATAAGTTATGAGTTTGTCCACTCATGTAGAATTACAACAAACTTGGTTACTGATATGGACCAAAATGTTCATACGTAATATTACTTGATATATGAGGTTATTTGTGGTAAGCGATCTCATTTATGGGAGAGGGTGTTCCTCCCGGGAGATGAGCGAGCTGTATTGTGACTTTGAGAAGTGAATGAGCTGGTTTATGTAGAGTAGCGACCTGTAGTATGGGGATGAGTTCTCATATAAGGTCGCGATCTCTTATGGTTTGAGCTGATTACTTAAGTTAGATTGTGGGCTTTATGAATATTGAGCCTGTGGGCTTAAAGTGAGTGGTTTATAGGGTTTTCGGTGGGCTCTATAAAGGGCCCAGGCCTGTTATGATAAAGAGATTTGTTATTTATGGGAAATTAACTTTCGGAGAGAGTCCCAATTGTGAGTTGGAATATTTATGGAATTATGGTTATAGAAGGTAACCCTAGATTGAGGGGCACTCCCCCTATCTTTATAAAAGGAGGTGTATACCTCTCATTAACGATTAAGTCGATATTGCTCTATCGCATTACTATTTTATATTGAAAGTGAAGTGACAAGTGTTTGATTTCGCTTATTAACTTAAGCGTCGGAGGTCCTTAACGGGCTCGAAATTCGGCCCGTCTGAGGCGCTGTTTTGCAGAACCAGCGAGATCGCCAGGAGATCCGCGGAGGGCTTGGCAGGTCGCTGTGACGTGTTTGGAAGCAATTTCAGATCGCTGATCTCTATTTTGAGGTTAGTACCCCCTTATTTGGTAGCCCAACTTTTTGGACTTATCAGAGTTACTATGTTTTCTATTTTATTTTTTTTACTTAGATCAAGATTCTGCCTATGTTCTAACATTGCTGAAACATTGAAACTTTGTGGGTTTTTTTATTTTAGAAGATGCTTCGAACGAGCATCTTTCAACCACTGGGAGGATTCCTAAAAGTGCTACAAATTCCACGAGTTTAGCTACAAAAATTGACAAAAATAGTGATCATGTCATTTCTAATTTTAGGGGGAGTCGTATACGCGTGATTTCAATCAAGTAGTACATTGTGCGTGAACACTAACTTAATAAAAGAGTTATGAGAGCAGAGAATGTTTTCGGTGAAAATTTAGTTGTTAATTTTTATTGTATTCGCTTCTTTATTCGATGTACTTATATTAATGATTATATTTATGCACAAGTAATTCTAATAATCCCACAAATTCGTTCTTCATTTAATTCTCTACGCTTATTCTACACATGTGGCATTTAAAAGACTTGGTAATTAGAGAATTGACCAAACATAATGTCTGAATTAGCCTTTTATGTGCATAACTCCGATTCAGAGAACGTAAGATAGATAGGCTTTTGTGCTTAAAGAGAATTATGAAGGTTGGGTTGCAATTACGCTTTTGTCTCAATGTTATTCAAAATACACCCTTACCATGCAAACTAATTTAATTGATTAACTAATCATTAATTACCTCACAAAAATAAATTGTCCTCACATGATGATAATTTTTATCATTAGTTTACATACAAAAGATGTTTGGAAGTACTTTGTAGATTAGTAAATTTATTGATTTCCACAGATTACAAAAATGTTTACAACCAAAATCTTAATTTGTGATATTTATCTATTTGTGCATATTAGAATTAATATTATTTATTAGCGACTCAAGGAACTCATATATTTAATAGTTTAAAATAATGATTATTTTTTAAAATATTATTTTAATTATTCAATTAACTTATCATATAAATCTATATTATTAATAAAAATAAATAAATAAAATACACAATAATAAATTTTGTTGAGTCCTTATTGGTTATTTTATACAATCAACTAACTATCAATTATATACCAGGAGTTACATACAAATATTTAATACAATCTACAGTCGGCTAATTGCCAAAAAATGCCTCACGATTCAAAACTATATAAAAATCAGGGGTATGCTTGGTGAGCGAGTTGGATGAGTGTTTTGCATGTAATTGTGGTGTTTTTCTCGTATTTTTAAAATATGGTTTTATATTGGTTTTAGCGGTTTTTGAGTCGATTAATTAGGTTTTTAATTAGGTTGTTTTTCTTGTTTTATTATTTTTCTTATGTTTCTTGATGATTTAATGTTTAAATTGGTTAATTGGTTCAATTACCTTGAGATTTGGTGAAATTCTTGGGTTTTTATGTTTAAAAATTCCTATTTTATAGGCAAAGGCATTGAGGCCCAAAGTTCAAGTCAAGGCGTGCCAACCCGCGCCAAAAACTAGTTCCAAAACACCAAAACACTCTGGAATGGTCGCCAGCGCACGCCAAGGCAAGCCAGTGCCCCATGCCAGTGCAAGCCAAGGTAGGCCAGCGATCAGCAGTGCCCCATGCCAGTGCAAGCCAAGGCAAGCCAACGCCCACCTCGGCCCACGCCCAGCCAGCACCCAGCAATACCGAGCCACAATGAGCCAAAATGTGCCAATTGGCTAGCAAATGGTCTAGGAAGACCATTTTTGGTCAAGCCCGGGATTTTCAAGCCTTTTATGGTAATTTGGCCCATGTAAACCCAATAAAAACCTATTATAAATACCCAATAAAAACCTATTATAAATAGACCCAACTCTCATTTTGTAAAGAAACACCTCCTCCCAACCCATGCTTGGGGTTGGGGACTAATCTTCTCTCTCTAGATTTAATTTCAAATTTTTCCTTGGGTTTGTAAGTTCAAGAAGAATTCAAGTATTCCCTTGGATTTTTATTTTGATTGTAATTTCATTCAAACTTTTGGATTCTCTCTTTAATTCAAGTAAGCTTTCTTTTAATTTCATGCTTGTTCTTCAATTTATGTTTTTTGCTTTAGCTCTTGGATTTCTTGTTAGATCTTGTGAATCGTCCTACCACGTCTAGATCATAGATCGAGTCCTTGATCGTTTTTATTTTGAGTATTTCATATGTTTCATGCTTGTTCTTCATTTTGTGCTTTTTGCCTTAGCTATTAGAATTGGAGTTTGATCTTGTGAATCCTCCATGGAATCTAGATGAGTGACAAATCTAGATCATAGATCGAGTCCTTGATCATTTTTATTTTGAGTTTTCCATATGCTTTATTTCGAATTAAATTTTCATGCATAGTTTTAAGTTGAATCTTAGATCTACTCTTCGTTTCTTGTTATTTTCCAAAAAGTTTAAAACTTTGACGTCAACTTTTGTTACTCTTTCCATTGATGCTTTCTATTTTTGTTAATTTGCATTATTCAATTTTTTATGTTCATGCAAGCATGGTTGTACCTTGAGCTTTCATGCTTGTTCTTGGTGAAACATTGCTTGTTCTTGCTTATTTTCATTATTGCTTTGCATTTTCATTCAAGGCATACAATGAGGCATCCGACCAACTTACAATTTCATTTCCTAGTGTAGTTTAATTGGTTTATTTGCTTATTTTTCATTTTATCTCAATTTCCAAAGCTATATAAACACTTTGATTCTTCAATCGAATCGATCTCCGATAATATCAAGCCAAATGAACTTTTATTTTCAAAAACACTAAAACTACTACAAAATAATGAGTTGATAGATTATTCACTTTCAATCAGTTTTACATTGTTCTTCAAATTCCCCATCAATTCATGATAATTGACTAGACCTAAATATTTCATGTTGTAAAAGAGAACATGTTGTAGTTTTTTTACCTGCTCCTAGCTGATTAGAAAAGAAAATTATATATATATATAATATATATTATATATATATATATATATATATATATATATATATATATATATATATATATATATATTTCTTCTGTAAAAGTTGTTTTATTTTATCGAAACACATATTATTTCACTTTTCACAAAAATATTATACATAGACCTAAAAGAGTGTTTATTTATTTATTTATTTATATTATTATTATTACTTCTTATGTATTCTTTGTGTTTATTTATATTATTTTTATGTCTTTCAATTATTTTCGTATTGATAAATTAATTTTAATTAGTTGTTTTATTAAATAAAAATACAAAATCAACTACCGTAAAATTCTCAAATCAATTCGATTGAGTAGGCCTTAATGAAACACTATTTCCGAAAATATGATGTTATACTTATGTCTATATAGAACTTATAAACATTGAACATATTTTTCGAGATCTTGTAAATTTTCATTTATAACTAATACACGCTCCTCTAAATCAAATCCACTCAAGAACTTCCCCATTTTCCCTAGTATTTAACTATTTTTCATCCAAAACATGGACTTAATTGTAATAAAGAAGTCTCCACAAAATGTAAATATAAAATAAAATAACCTAATAAATAAATAATTGCAAATACGTGTATGAGACTTATCTTATAGGATGGAACCACTTATTACCATGTCCATTTATCATTCCTCATCCGGTCCATTGACCCGCCCCACCCCCACAATCACACTCTTAAGAAAAACTCAATAATCATACATCCCCCACCCACCCCACCCCTCTCTCGATGACACAAACACATTGTTTCACTTCTCGCTTGATAGCAGAAGATTTCTCTTTGTCTTTAAGTCCAATGGCCACCGGAGAATGAAGAATCAAGATTTATGTAATGAAATTACAAATTCCACAACCTTCTCGATCACTCAATTTTGAGATGAGAGTGCAAATTAGAAAATCCCCTTAACTTCGTCCACTCCGAACACAACGACGCAGATGCACACTGATTCTACCACATGTACGATGGCAGCAGGGGTGATGGGCCGGCATACTGAAGTGTAGTTTTTTAGTGGTTTTGAGAAATAAAGGTTCATTGTCTTGATATTATCGGAATTCGATTCAATTGAAGGAATCAAAGTGTTTATATCTTGAAGAAAGTAAAGGAAAATGAAAAATAAAGCAATTAAACTAGCTAAACTAACTAGGAAATGAAATAGCATGTTGGTCGGATGCCTCGGTCGTGTGCCTTAATTGAAAATGCAAAGCAATAATGAAAATAAGCAAAAACAAGCAAGTTTCACCAAGTATAAGCATGCATGCACAAGGTACAACTATGCATAAAACCCTAAATAATGTAAATAAGCAAAAGTTAAAAGCATGAATGGAAAGAGCAATGGAAATTAACGTCAAAGATTAAAACTTTATGAAAAATAACAAGCAACGAAGCATAGATCTAGGATTAAACATGAAACAAAGCATGAAAATTAAATTGCAAATAAAGCATGTGAAAAACTCAAGATCAAGATGATCCAAGACCGGATCTATGATCTAGACGTGTCACTCATCTAGATTCCATGCAAATTCTTAAGATCTAACATGATTTCAAGGTGCTAAGACAAAAAGCATAAAAATGAAGAAAATGCATGACACGTGAAATTGCGTGAAATTAAACGAACTAGGCCTCAATCTATGATCTAGATGTGTCATTCAACTAGATTACATAGATGATTCACAAGATCAAGCACATATTCTAATACCTAAGGGAAAAGGCGTAAAACAAATGAAGAACAAAGCATGAAATTAAAAAAAGCCTTACTAGAATTAAAGAGAGAATCCAAAAGCTTGATTGAAATTGCAAGGGATTAAAAATCTAAGGGAGTACTTGAATCCTTCTTGAGCTCACAAACCCAAGGTCAAGCTTGAAATTAAATCTAGAGAGAAAATAATCCCAAACCCAAGCTTGGGTTTGGAGGAGGTGTAGATCCTTTACAAAATGAGAGAACTGTTCTATTTATACTAGATTAAATTAGAGGTAAATCGGTCAATTATGCCTTATAAGCTTGGATGTCCCATATTTGTCCTGGTCATTCTAGACCATTTGGGTTGAGTTGGGCTCGATTGGCTCGGCAATTTTGCGAAGTGGCTCGAAATGGACCAAGACGGCTCGGCGCTGGGCGGGAGTGGCCGGCCGCTGTCGGCAGGCTTCGGCAGGGATGTGCGGACGTGGTCGGGCGCTTCTCAGTAGGCCTTGGCAAGGAAGGCGCGCAGCGGCGTCGACGGGCGTCGATCGACGCACCTTGAATCGACGCACCTTGAATCGACGCTTGCAGAGAGTAGCATCGACTTTGCGTTGATGCATGGTCGATCGACGCAGGCATGCTCGGCAGGTGTGGCGCGCAGCGCTCGGCGGCCTGGGCGGAAGTGGCCGGCAGTGCTCGGAAGCTCCTCTCGGCAGCGCTCGGCGCTGGTCAGACAGGCGCCCGGCAGTGGCTCAGCAGGAGCGCCCCGACTAGCCTTAGCTCGAGCCAAATTGAGCCAAGAGCCAATTTTCACCTTCTTTTCAATTTCTTGTTAAAATCTAGCAAACATAACACCCATACACAAATTAATTGAGTCCATTTAACCATATTAAGTATAAAAATCAAAAAGAAACACAAAAACCAACAAAACGAGAAAACAACTTAATAACCTAACGAAACTCGACTCAAAACTACTAAAAACGACACTAAAAACTAATTAAAAACACGAGAAAAACACCACAATTATATGCAAAACACATACCACGCAAGAGGCGGTGACAAAGTGGAGACACTAGTGGGAAAAAGTTTATTAGTGGCGCTTCATAAGTGACGGTTCGAATTAGAACCGTTCTAAAAATGTAAACGTGGCAGTTTTAACATTTGAACCACCACTTAATTGAAAAGAAAAAAGAAAAATTAAATATGATTGGGTGACGGTTCCTAATATTGAAGTGCCACTAAAAATATAAAGGTGATGGTTCAATACAAAACCTTCTTAATTAGTTTGCTCCGGGTGACGCTTCGAAATAGAAGCACTTCCAATAATTTAGATCGGGTGGCGACTAATTTAGAACCTCTAATAACTTGTATATCGGGTGACACCTCATTTATTCAAATTGACACCTTATATTTTATTATTATTATTATTCTTTATTTATCAACAAACATTTATCTTTCACAATCCTTTCATTTCTACAAAAGTCAAAATCCTAATCTCCGATTCAATTTTGTTTCAAATCTGGCGATGCAACGATCATCGCAAGGCTTCTCACCACCACGACGCACCACAACTTCACCACCAAAGTATAGATCTGTTGGCTTCTCAACTGTCAAAGACCGAATCGTTTTACCACAAGATCTGATTGCGGTAGCTCAAAATACCCTCTTGCCATCTTCAGGTCTACTCTTTAGTGATGAAATCAAAGGAAAATTCATCAGTCTGGAGGTCTCTCACAACTACTCCTCCACGGCGATGTCGACAACGAAAAAAATAGTAGGAATTATAAATGATGATTTTGCCCAGATCTGATGATATATCATGTTTGGCCATCAAGAGGTAGTGCGAATTTTTAATTAATTATATTTTTGATCCTTTGTGTTTTTCTCCATTGTATTTAATTAATTGTATTCGTATTCATGTGGTACTAAGTTTTAATTTGGTAATTATTTAGTTAGATAAAATCTAGGGGGAATTGCCAAATACTCCCTAAGACATAGATGAATTTGTCAAATAATCCAACTTGTAGATTTAAGTCAAATGGTCCCTCCTTTTTGCCAAATAGTCCAAAATTGTGATATGAATATACCACAATACCCTTACTATTAAAATAATAATAATAATAATAATAATAATAATAATAAAATGGTCCACCACCTGCTGCCACCACCTGCCGCCCCGCCGCCGCCCGCCGGAAAATTTTCCGGCGAGATTTTTTTTTTTTTTTTTTTTTGCCCACTAGCACATCGCATTACAAACACTAGCATCTTGGTTAGTGTATTAGTTTCTGGACAGAAGAGTATTGGTTATTGTGTACGGGAGTATTGGTTTCTTGCAGTGTAAAAAAAACCTAATACTTCTTACGACGTCACCTACCACTTAAGAAAGAAATACAGAGCAGAAAGAAGAGAAAAAGAAAGAAGCAAAGGAGCTAAGCTATTCATGTTAAACACCAACACATGTCATTAGGTTTGAAATACCCCTACATTGTATTACAAATATCGATACCTCGCAGCACAAGAACCCAACACATTGGTATGCACAACCTAATACCATCCACATTTTACATTTCAGAACTTGCAAAACACTACAACAATTGTACGTGCAGAGGCCTAACATGTCAAAGGCTAAAACTTCATAAATACTTCCTACTCCTCTACTTCCTAGAAAACGCACAAGAACCAAGACATGTTTTTCTGCCCATTGCCAACTCCTCTACTTCCTGGAATTGGAGAAATCGAGTACATCTTTCTCCAACTGATTCTTCATGTGATTGACATCACTCAAGAGAAGTGTTTGGCACAATACTTGGCTCTCAACAAACGTCTCTCATCACGCTACAAAAAACACACACACAAAAAAAATACTTCAGAGCACAAACACACATACTCCACATACAAAAAACGAATACTTCAGAGCACAAAAACACACATACTCCACAAGCAGAAAACCAATACCTCATAGCACAAAAACACATACTCCACAAATAGAAAACCAATACAAACACAGCACAAACACAGGTACTCCACAAACAGAAAACTAATACTTCATAGCACAAACACACATACTCCACAAACAGAAAACCAATACTTCATAGCACAAAAACACATACTCCACAAACAGAAAACCAATACTTCATAGCACAAAAATATATACTCCACAAACAGCAACTACTAAAAGCACATCTAATGCAGCAACTACAAATTCAGGAGAACGATATAATCGGTTTAGCAAACTTCAAAGAGCACACAAATGACAGTAGATTGTTCCAAACATTGATGTTTACTGATAAGGAAACAAAAATTTAAAAAAAAATAAAATAAAGTAAAATGGTGAACTTACAAAAAATCCCCGGGCTCACCCCATTTTGTTCTGCTGGCCCATCATTATCGGTGCTGACTGTTTCTTCTGCCGTAAATGTTCAAGTATCTTTGTTAATAGAGCAAGAGTCTCTTAGTAAATCCGTACCCAAAATAAATGGAAGTAATAAGTAGAAGAGGAAGCATTTGGTTCTTGAAAATGACTCAAATGATATTATTGTACCTTCTAAAAAGAAGCTAAGAAAAAGGGTCCCACATGACAGTGAAGTAGATGATCCAGTCGCTGTGAATACTCAACCAACAGATACAAAACTAAGCTCACGTAAGTCCACATGGAAAGATCTGGTCGTTAAGAAGGAAAACTCTGCTTTCCATATTTCAGATATTTTAGCAAACCCTAATCCCGACGTTGAAGTTGATGAAAACGACGGCCACAAAGAGCAACCAAGCCAAGAAAAGGAGCCGTCGGAAAATTCTGATGATCAGTCGACAAAACCAACTCCACCTGATGTTAAAATAGCAAGAGGTTCGGCATGGCTTCAAAAATCATCGTGGCTACAGCTCGTTGCGAATGCAAATAGCAGCGCGTTCACTGAATTTTCACTGAATTTCATCTTTGTTAAACTAACAAACATAATAATACTGAAGGATAGCATTGTTCTGTACAAAAACATGACATATAATCTTATATGTACAAATTACACCAACAGTCAAGTATTGCAATCTGGACATTAAAAAAAAAAAAGACATTAACGCACACCTGAAAATTTCAAACTACACATCCAAAAAAAACACCAACAAATCACAAAAATTTAAGTTTGTAAATGGAGGTTATTAAAAAAAAATTGTACACAAACATAAATTAAAATCACAAACATCATAAGTTTGTTGTCTTAATAAAAAAAACGACACAAAATCCTCTAATCTCGGAAAAAATATGGGAAATGGTCCTAATACACCTGCAAGTTCGCAATTGGACAACTAATTAGCATTATGAACCCTAATCTGCAAATTGGGGAACCAGAAACTCACAACATTGATGTTTACTGATAAGGAAACAAAAATTAAAAAAAAATAAAAATAAAGTAAAATGGTGAACTTACAAAAAATCCCCGGGCTCACCCCATTTTGTTCTGCTGGCCCATCATTATTGGTGCTGACTGTTTCTTCTGCCGTAAATGTTCAAGTATCTTTGTTAATAGAGCAAGAGTCTCTTAGTAAATCCGTACCCAAAATAAATGGAAGTAATAATAGAAGAGGAAGCATTTGGTTCTTGAAAATGACTCAAATGATATTATTGTACCTTCTAAAAAGAAGCTAAGAAAAAGGGTCCCACATGACAGTGAAGTAGATGATCCAGTCGCTGTGAATACTCAACCAACAGATACAAAACTAAGCTCACGTAAGTCCACATGGAAAGATCTGGTCGTTAAGAAGGAAAACTCTGCTTTCCATATTTCAGATATTTTAGCAAACCCTAATCCCGACGTTGAAGTTGATGAAAACGACGGCCACAAAGAGCAACCAAGCCAAGAAAAGGAGCCGTCGGAAAATTCTGATGATCAGTCGACAAAACCAACTCCACCTGATGTTAAAATAGCAAGAGGTTCGGCATGGCTTCAAAAATCATCGTGGCTACAGCTCGTTGCGAATGCAAATAGCAGCGCGTTCACTGAATTTTCACTGAATTTCATCTTTGTTAAACTAACAAACATAATAATACTGAAGGATAGCATTGTTCTGTACAAAAACATGACATATAATCTTATATGTACAAATTACACCAACAGTCAAGTATTGCAATCTGGACATTAAAAAAAAAAAAGACATTAACGCACACCTGAAAATTTCAAACTACACATCCAAAAAAAACACCAACAAATCACAAAAATTTAAGTTTGTAAATGGAGGTTATTAAAAAAAAATTGTACACAAACATAAATTAAAATCACAAACATCATAAGTTTGTTGTCTTAATAAAAAAAAACGACACAAAATCCTCTAATCTCGGAAAAAATATGGGAAATGGTCCTAATACACCTGCAAGTTCGCAATTGGACAACTAATTAGCATTATGAACCCTAATCTGCAAATTGGGGAACCAGAAACTCACATCTCGAAAAAATACATCTGTGATTCAAAATTTTCAAAAACAAAAACAAAATTAAAACCAGAACAATCACAGTGAACGGATTAATCAGGATTAAAAAAACAAATTGACGAGAAAATTATTTCACAAAACCAGATCTGTTATGAACAGAGATAGCAATAAAAAACCATAAGAAAGGAACAAAATAAAAAGTACAACTACCAGCGAACGGGGAGAAAACACGACGGTCAGGGTGGCAATCGACGTCGACACCGCGGTCGTCGTGTCGTACTCGCATACGGCGTTGGTGTTGAAGAGGCGGGAGGAAGCTGGCTGAGCCAACGTGCAGGTTTGGCGGAGGAGTGGCGAGTGCTACAAGAAGCCGAGGGGGTTGAGCCACGGCCCAAATTCGATGCACTTACCTCGGATTTTCTTGATGGCGCCGGTTCTCGGAGGTTTGTGGCAGCCGAGTCGTGTGGTGAGGCGGTGTTGAGGCACCGTGTGTTGTGCGGTGGTGAAGAGAGCGCACGGCGATGGAGAGGTGGCGACGGCGATGAAGAGGAGGCGACGAATTGAAGGCGATGAAGGAATTTGGGCTCACGAATTGAAGGAAGGAAGGAGATTTAGGGCTGATTCGAATGGGAGAGGAATAAGTGAATTTTGATGGGAAGGAAGGCCAAATTGGTAATTGTACAATTATGTATGGAGTATTTGGCATTTTTTAAAACAAGTTGGATTATTTGACAAATTTATGTATGTTTTAGGGAGTATTTGGCAATTCCCCCTAAAATCTATATGAGATATATTTCTTATTTGGATGTAATCTAAATAATGTCTATTGTTTAACTTATTTACATTACTTAGCGTGTTTTATTTGTAATGATTGTTTAATTCATAGTTTGTAGTTGTTATATTGAAGGCTAATACCTAAATATGGTTATTTTGGTAAACTATTTTTCTAATAAAAGTATTATTGGTGGCGGTTCAATACTAATAAGCGCCTCTCGTTTTGATTTCAATTGAAGCTTCGAATTTAATAAGCGTCACCCAATATGATTTAAGTGACGCTTTCAACTAAGTAAGCGTCATCGGTTTCAGTTTTAAGTGTCGCTTCAAATTTAATAAGCGCCACCCGCTGATCTTTTAAGTGACGCTTCAATCCAAAAGGCGCCATTCACTAATCTTTTAAGTGACAGTTTGAACCGCCACTCGTATTTGATTTCAAGTGTCGCCCGTATTAGTGACACTTCAGAAGTTCCACTTATAAGCGTTGTGAAGCGCCACCAATTGACTATTTTGTACTAATAAGATTCCAATTTGCGGTGGTGTTGGGTCGGCGATACGAGCAAATAACGAGGCAAAAAAACATCATTTTTGTTTCTTGGTAAGTTTGTTTCAAATGAGAAATTTGTTCAAATAATTTAGCTTGTAGTACAAAATTTTTTTTTACATTTTTGGTTACTGATTTCGAGTCAATATTTGAAGAGGAAATAGATAATTTTTTTAGTTAATATTTATTTATATTTATAACTAAACTAGCATATTTTGTTCTATTATTATAGATCCTGTACGAGAATTAAAATTCTTTAGGGCGACTAATCAGGATTTCTTAGATATGATTACACTAATAAGTATTTTTGATTGAAAAATGTTTACAAATTCCAATTCAGTATCGTAACTAGAACTTCGGTAATTGTTAAGCAATGACAAACCTAAGTCTTGACATGAGTTAATAATTATGCATACCAAAGAATTGTGATTAACACTCTGGTAATTTTGCTTTAATGTGTTTGTTTTCTAATGCTCTAATATTAACTTTATTGTAATCTTTTTTTAATACGTTTCAGTGTAGGAATACTCGTGTAATTTTGTAAATATCTATGATATGGCTTTGCAATAATTTTTAGTGTAGTTACGAACCTGTAAATTTGAAAGTCTATGATTTTTAAAATAAGTCTCAGTTTTTTGATATTGTTATTAATGTTAACCAACACTGACTAACAACATCAACCAGAGTTAAAATAAAAATATGCAGCAAAAATAAAAACTTAAGAACACAGAAAATTTAATTCAGTTCACAAGTAAAAATACTTGTGAACTTGGGTGTACAAACCCGAAAACTATATTACTTTCTTGTTCATGATTAATACAAAAATATGAAATAATATATGAAAACTAAAATATCAAAAACTTGATACTAAATACTTGTCGCCGTGATGATAAGATCTTCTCCATTGGTTACGCAATTTCAAAGAACTTGTTAATCTCGAACAATGGCTCCAAGTAGTCTTCACGTCTTTTTCCTTCCTGTGCTTCTTGCGTTGCGTCTTGAGCTGCTCTAAAATTCCGTGCGTGAAAAGTGATTACAAGCTTTAGGATTCTCTTGTCTTAAATAGACAATCCTAGAATCCTAACTTGGTAAACAAGTAAATCTAATCCTAAACACAATTTAGGAAACTAAATAAAGTCTTGTACATCAACTAGGAAACAAATAAAGTTCTAAATCTAGAGTTCCTAATTACTTTTGTGCCCAAGAAAGGCGAATAACAAAATAGGAATTATTGCCAAGAATAAATTTCTCAACAATCTCCCCCTTTTGCCTTTCTGAACAAAATACTACGACGCAAAAATAAGTTTAAACAAAAACTACTAACCCCCCTAAGTTGGAAAACTCCCCCTAAATAAAACACCAAATGTTGTTAAACCATCATCCCAATATTACAAATCAACAGTGTTCACAAAATCACTTAACAAAACAAAACAAATCAAATAGGAACTTATTGACTTCGGACCCTCTTCGAACAACGAGGGGATGTCAAGTTCCTTCACCCCTATCCTTTCTCTTCTTCTTCTTCTGCATTCTCTTCATCTTCTTCAAGGCCTTATCGCGAGAGCGGATCATCTTCCTTCGCTTGCGAGACTCGCCAAGGTCTCGGCAGCTACATCATCCTCATCAGCATCAGCAACATCCTCAGCAGCAGCATCATCCTTAGTTGCGTCGCCAACATTTTCTCCCCCTTTTTGACCAGAGGCAAAAGGAACTCCATGATCGAACCACGAAGCGCCTTCAACTGGGTCATTTGCGTATCAATCCAATCCACATATGCCCAAAGAACCTGCACTGAGATGGGGACCATGTTGGGACCAATGTCGGGAATGCCGGTCCCAACACCACTATCAATAACCCTGGCACCTTTAATATGCTGGCCCTTAAAGAAAACCAGTCAGCCTCCCCAGTAAGGACATCACAGTATGAAGCGCCAAACCCTGATTCTTAAGAAGGCTGAAGATCAAAGAGGGAAAGCACAATGATGCGGTGGACCTGGTGGTGGCGAACTTTGTGACAATATCAAACACATGCTGCCCGAAGCTAAACTTGACTCCCCTTCCAAGCTTATACAAAAATTGGGCCTGAGGCCGCGTAACACAAGTGGTGTTCTTGGAGGGAACCCAATTGCAAATGACGATTTTATGCAAAATAGAATACAGAGAAGACAGACGAGTACTAGGCAATTGCTCAAACCACGTATAAACCAAACCTCCAGGCAAAAAGGATATAACCTCATTCATATCGTCCACAGTCAAATCACCCATATATGGATCAGTGCCAAACAAATCATCAATCAAATCAGGGGTAAAAGAAAAACACTTTGCCACGCACATACACTTTGCCATAATTCACAGAATTCAAATCAACCATAGATGGTAATAGATTGGCATAGAATTCAACGAATATATCGTGGGCAAAAGGCATGGCAGTCGAAACTGTGGAATACATACCTTTATGTTGAAGATAGGCAACCAAGTTTTGTCGCTCAAACAGCTCAACTAGAACTCGGCGCTCAGTGATCATGTGGCGGGTTTGGTATGTATCAAACAAATATGCGGCCTCGGCAGTCAGAAACTTCTCCGGAAAAGGCACCATATCCTCAAGCTCAAGGGTCCGAGAAGGAGTACCCATGGAGGACTGGGAGTGAGAAGAGGCGTCTGAAGAAGTCGGCGTGGGAGCACGAGAAGCAATCGGAACAGATCCAGTGCTGGAGGACAAAACAAACGGGGAATGATGTGATCATGAGGAGCAACATTGTCCTCCTTAGCAACCTTCTTTTTCTTCTTGTCCTTCTTGCAGGCAGTAAAAATATCACGAAGAGGCACATCAAAAGAGTAGTCAGGAGAATACTCAAAAAGCTCAGGATCAAACTCGAGTTGGTCTTTACTAATTGGAGACGGAGGAGGAACAGCTGCAGTCGGTCTGGAGGAGCTGGTGACTTCGCCGGTGATAAAATCTAAAATTGTATATGGAGGGGAAGAATATTCGGTTTCAGTTGAACCGGGAGAAACCTTGACTCTCTCCGGGCCAGATCTCTTCTCGGCCAACCTCACAAGCTGCTTCCGGCGAGGTGTCTTCTTCGCCGTCAGACTAGGAGCCGAAGGCAACGGAGACACCGATCCTTCCACCGGAGCAGGGACGTAATCATCATCGTCAGGATCCGACATCACCGTGATGTCCTTCGCAAGAATCATGTGCTCAATTGGAACATTGCGGCGCGGCCCTTGCTTGGCTCTACGGTACTGCAGGCGGCACTACTCCGGGAGGTATATTGCACAGCCGTCGGGACCTTTTCAAGGTAGGGTTCCCAACTGGGCCAAACTTCGCAGCTATAAACAGCAAATCCGGGGGGTTATCAACACTAATTTCATTGCCAGGCTATCCTGGGAACACCTGCGCTTCAGGGACGGCGTCAATCGGCGACGGAGCTAGAACAACGTCGTGAGATTCATGTGGCGGAGAGGGCGGTGGTGATGTTGTTACCGGTGGTGGGTTTGAAGAGGAACCACCACCGATTTCTTCGCGTATGTCCAGGCCACCAACTCTGGGATAGGGCGCAGGAACCTGTTCGCCGGAGTGACAGAACTCTGCCAGCAACTCAGGAACAGATGAGGACGGGGGCGAGTTCGACATCCTGCAAATTTCTCAAAAGCACAAAAGCAATAAGAAATCGAGATAACTGGAGAGAACTAAGGGAGCTGGAGATTTCAATTTACAGAGGGTTAATGATCAAACGGTAAAAAGATTCAGGTATTTAAGCTTCCCAAAAAATGACCGTTGCCAAGGAGAGAGAAAAATAGAAAATAAAAGGAAAAGGCCCTAATTTTACCTTCCAATGGATTTTGAGCCTATAATCGGATTTTCTTCCATTTTTAAAACAAAACCACTCCCCCTTAATGTAGGATACGTGATCAACACCCACGACAACCATTATCGCCCCCCTTTTTTTAAAAAAGAAAATTGCACAATTCTTATTACAAAATCGGCTGAAGTAGAGAGCTGGATTAATTGAACCATCAAACCAGTAGTATTTATCTTTTGCAATTGTGAATTTTCACTTTCCAAATTAAGCTCGTTATTACCTGTCCAGCCATTTGAGTACAACTCCATTGAAACACTTAGTTAGCTAGATTCAAAACACAATCAAGAAATTTCAAGATAGACAAAAACACAAGCAACAGTTCGCACAGCAAGTAGGCATCTTCCCAAAGTATGAATGTCCTATTGGATGCCTAAAAATCATGACCTAAAAAAGGTTAAAATTATTCACATTATGGTTTTAGTGACTTTGATCAGTGTTGCTTTTTATTACTGACAACATTATGAACCAACATTGCCTCAGGCGAAGTCAATGGAAACTTACCCCTTAACCCAAGTTAATGACAACGTTAAAATCGCTCAAGAATGTGAAATTTAAAGATTGGATCAATTTGTGTCCAGATTTTCTTCATCCTTTTAGGGATTTGAAGTAAAATAGCTTATCTTCAGCAATTGTTGTACCTTTTGTTTTTTGGCCTGGGAGAAAACCAGTTTCTGCGGGTAAGATCCACAATCACCTTATTGAAGAGGTTAGTCTTTTTTGTCATCACTTTTATTGCAACACTAGACCTTATCTCACTTTCAGCCAAACTCAATGCATTTGGATTATGTATGAAAAGAAAAATAAAAATGCATGCAAAATTGTACAGGTGTTGTGACCGATGTTGATATGGTGTGTCACAACATCACAAACCAACATTGGCTTAGACAATGCACATACCGAGATCTCTTCTCAAATGAGAAAAGGTCTCGAAATCTAATACCTTTGTGAAGATGTCAGCAAGCTGATTTTCTGTTCCTATATGCTCAAGGCTAACTATCTTCCTCTCAACCAAGTATTGAATAAAGTGGTACCTTATGTCAATGTGTTTGATTCGAGAATGCTGGACTGGATTTTTTGAGATGTCAATGGTGCTGGAATTGTCACAAAGCACAGTACTACTGTGCAGACCGTAGTCCTCTATCATCTAGTTCATCCACAATAATTGTGTACATGCACTTCCAGCTGCAATATACTCGGCTTCAATTGTAGAAAGAGAAATAAAATTCTGTTTTTGCTATACCAAGAGATTAGATTGTTACCCAACAAAAAACATCCCCCTTTAGTACTCTTTCTATTTACCACATCTCTATCCCAGTCCGAATCAGTATACCCTACAAGTTTAGTACCAGTATCTTTTGTATACCACACACCTAATTTTGTTTACCAGCAATGTACCTAATGATTCTTTTAATGGCTTTTAAGTGTTACTCCTTTAGATTAGACTGATATCTAGCACACAAGCACACACTATACATAATATCAGGTCTACTTGCTGTCAAGTACAACAGACTCCCTATCATGCTTCTGTACATGGTGTTATCAACACCCTTACCAACATCGTCTCTTGACAGCTTCACAGTTTTGCCTAGTGGGGTTTTCTTATGTGTTTCACTTTCTAAACCAAATATTTTAACTAGGTTCTTAGCATATTTGGTCTGAGAAAGGAAAATACCATCATCAAGCTGTTAATTGGAAGACCAAGAAAGTACGAGAGATTACCTTCAATGCTTATCTCAAATATGTCGAACATTCAAGTGATAAAATCCTTGACAATCTGATAGTTATTGGATCCAAAAATGATATCATCTACATAAATCTGGATGATTAAGATGTGCTTATTGGATTTAAGGAGAAATAAAGTTTTGTCAACTTCTCCTCGTCTAAAGTTCAAATAGCGCAAATGTTGAGTCAACCTTTCATACCAAGCTCTAGGAGCTTGTTTTAAACCGTATAAAGCTTTTTTCAATTTTAAAATAAAGTTTGGTCTTTGGGGATCTACAAAACCTTTTGGTTGCTCAACATAGACCTCTTCACTCAGCTCTCTCATTTCAGGACCTACATCTCTGTTTTCAGTACCTGCACTATCATCTACAGGAAGAGTGACATTATCCTGAGGATTTTGATCATGAATCAGATCATTATCCTTGGTAGGTTTAACTCCACTCGTTAGATCATCGAACTTGACACTAACAGACTCAAACATGCTTCGAGTTCTAAGGTTAAACAACCTATATTCATGACTATTTTGGGAATAGCCCATGAAGATGCACTTGTCACTTTTTGAGTCCAGTTTAGCTAGATGATTTCTATCGTTGAGCACATAGCAAATACATGAAAATAGCTCAAGTTCAGTTTTTTACCCATCAAAAAATCATAGGGAGTTGCACATGACCCTGGTCTAAAAGAAGCCCTATTTATAATATGACATGCAGTATTCATAGCTTCAGCCTAAAATCTTTATGCAATGCCATTGGAAATGAGCATAGTTCTAGTCATCTCAGCAAGAGATCTATTTTTACGTTCAACTATGCCTTTTTGTTTGGGGGTAATTGGTGAAGAAAACTCATGACTAATACCTACCGAAGTGTAGTATTAAGAGAAAGATGCATTTTCAAATTCTTTTCCGTGATCAGTTTTAATCCTACCAATGTTCACCTCAAATCTTACACACAACCTCTTTACAAGTTTTTTGAAAGCTTCAAAAGTTTCAGATTTTTCTTTTAAAAACTCTACCCAAGTGAAACGAGAAAAATCATCTACAATAACTAAAACGTACCTCTTCCCACCTAGGCTCTCGACTTCAAGTGGTCACATAAGGTCCATATGAAGGAGTTTGAAGCAAGATGATGTAGTGAGACTTTGCTGAATTGGATGTGGCACCTTGACCTGCTTTCCTTTCTGGCATGCCTCGCACACATGAATGATCTTGGTGTTGAGATTGGGTAGCCCATTCACAGCTTCTTCTTTGGCCAACTTGTCCATCATCTTAAAGTTGACATGCCCAAGCTTTTGATGCCATACCTCAGCATCACTTAATTGAGATAACTTGCAAAAGGCATCACTTTGGATTTGATATCAGTTATCAGAAGTCCTTTGACCAGTGAGAATACATGGTCCATTCTCCTCATAGACTTCACACTTCTCACAGTTGAATTTGACACTAAAACCTCCATCGCACAGTTGACTTATACTTATCAAATTTGCAGTAATTCTTTCTACCAGCAACATATTTTCCAGGGTTACAACGCCGAGAACATGGAGAGTTCTCTGACCAACTATTTGTCCATTTACGCCTCCACCATACTTTACCTTTCCACCTCTAAATCTGACAATGTTGGAAAGCAGCTCCTCTGACCCAGTCATATGCTTCGAGCATCCACTATCAAAATACTAGACTCCAGAGACGTGGGACTTCAGGGAGGTTTGGATCATATTGCACTTGATGTTATTTTTCTTGACCCACACTTATTTGAACCTGGTGTTGGTATTGATGTTGGTAACATGGGAACCAACATGAGATTTAGCTGTCACCTTTGTTCTCTGAAAGTGTCTTCTTTCACCAATAGTCTTCAAGCAAAATGGTCGAATGTGACCTGGCTCGCAACAATGATGGCACACGAATTGTCTCCTCCTCTTCTTGTACCGTTTGGGCGATTTTTGTTCTTGACTTGAGGACTGTGATGGCTGATTTGGTTTATATCAAATTCCATGCTTTGAGGTTTCTGGGAAACTCATCTCCAAGATTTCGTCGAGCTTTGACTTCCCCTTTTTCATATTTGTGATGGTTCCTTGAACCCTCTTCAGCTCAGTTTTCACCTTTTCTAGCTCAGCATCTTTCTTGGTGAGTGAAGATTCCAATCGGACAATTATGTCAAGTTGATCACTTTTTTCCTTGGTTAGTTTCTCAACCTCTTTCAAGAGATCCTTGACCTTGAGTACCTGTTTTCTCAACCTGACAAACAGTTGCTTATGCTCAACACTAGACTGCTCGTACTCTTCAAGATAATCAACAGTCTCTGCATTCAGGCATACGATGTTGGTTGCGAGGTAACCAACATGGACGTCATCGTCCCACACAACATTAGTAAACAGGGATTGAACAGGTTCAGGTGAATCGGAATCATTGACATCCTCAGTGAAGTCTGTGGCAACCATGCTCTTTTTCTTTAGGAAATTATTAAAATGTTGGGTCACGAAGGACAGTTCGTCTTCCTCAAGAGTAGTGGACTCAATTTTTTTTTAAATCCCATTCATGTCAAATTCCTCATCGTCTTCATCGTTGTCAAAGCTAGCATCAGACGAAAGAGCAACATTCTTGTCTTTTGAGTTGGAACCAAGGTGTTCCATCTCATATTGCTTGATATTTCCAACTAAGGTATTGAATTCTATATCATCAACATCTTTGGATTCTTCTATGACAACCACATTCATATTATATTGATGGATCTTAGTAGTTTTCCCACAAGACGCGAGTTAGTTATTGATTCTCCAATCTCTCTACACTCGCTTGTAACATCAGAGAGTCTCATGGCGTAGTCCATGATAGACTCCTTTTCGTCCATTATCATTATCTCGAAGGTGGACATCAGCATTCTGAGCCTTGATCTCTTTACGCTCTGGTTCCCTTCACACACCCTTTGGAGTGCGTCCCATGCATCCTTTGCTGAGTGGCAATTCTTGATGACTATGTAGTAACTTGCATCAACATATCCACCCAAGGTGTTGATGCATTTGGAATTCCAGTTTGCATTAGCTATATCATCAGCAGTCCAATCTTCCTCTTTCTTATCGATGGTGACACGTGGCTTTTCCCATCCAATTAGAATGGTTCTCCATGCACGTTCGTCAATGCTCTTTAAGTGACACCGCATCCTTTGTTTCCAAAGGGAATAGTTATCCCCATTGAGGATCAGAGGCCTTGGGTTGCCTTGAGCATCCATAGCACCTAAAAATAAAGATCAGTACTTAAAAGGTTAAGTGACCTGCTCTGATACCAATTGTAAATTTGAAGGTCTATGGTTTTGAAAATAAGTCTCAGTGTTATGATGTTGTTATTAATGTTAACCAACACTAACTAACAACATCAACCAGAGATAAAATAAAAGTATGCAGCGGAAATAAAAACTTAAGAACACAGCAAATTAAATTCAGTTCACAAGTAAAAGTACTTCTGAACCTGGGTGTACAAACCCGAAAACTATATTACTTTCATGTTCACGATTAATACAAAAATATAAAATAACAAATGAAAACTAAAATATCAAAAACTTGATACTAAATACTTGTCGCCGTGATGACAAGATCTTCTCCGTTAGTTACGCAACTTCAAAGAACTTGTTAATCTCGAACAATGGCTCCAAGTAGTCTTCACGTCTTTTTCCTTCCTGTGCATCTTGATTTGCGTCTTGAGCTGCTTGTTTTGCATGTAATTGTGGCATTTTATCTTGTGTTTCTAGTTAGAGTTTAGCATTATTTGTAGTAGTTTGAGTCTTATTTTGTTAAGGTTTTAGAATATTCTTTCATTTTTAAGTTTGAGATTGATTGGTGTGTTGTAATGATAAATCATGAGGTTTTCTAGTCCAAATTCTTATGTTGTAGGTGGTCCAGGGAGTTAGAGTTACTCTGAGTCGCATTGGGAGGTGTCCAAGATCGAGTCGAGACCTTAAAGTCCAAAATCCGTGCCGAAACGAAGAAACCGTGCCGGAAGAAGCTGAGATCGACTGAAATGCTACCGATCGACTGCCTGATCGACTGGCAGTCCATCGACTGCCCTTCCAAGAATTGACTGAAATGCTAGAAATTGACTAAATTCCAGGGACTTCCTCTCCTTTTCAAGAAGCAGTCGATCGACTGCTTGCTGCTCAATCGACTGGTAGTCGATCGACCGCCCCTCTCGGATCGTCTGAACCGCTCAAAGATCGACCGAATTCCAGAGATTTCCCAAAAATCGACACTTCTCCAAGAAGCAGTCGATCGACTGCTTACTGTCGATCGACCGCAGTCGATCGACTGGCCACTAGCAGTCGATCGACTGGAAGAYCGGGAATCAGCGCGAATTTATGATTTTGCCCCTACTAATAGCTATAAAAWCCCCATTTTTAACCCCAGAAAAAACACACACTCTTTCCCCAAACTCTTGCATGAGGCTTGGGAATGAACTTTCTCTCATTTTTCTCTAGATCTACTTYCTCTCTCTTAGGTTTTGGATTTAATTTTCAAGCAATTTCCTTGGGTTTGTAAGCTCAAGAAGAATCCAAATACTCCTTTGGATTAGCACTTTCATTGGTAATTTAAGTTTGGGATTCTCCATTTAATTTTAGTAAGCTTTCCTTTTACTTTCAAGCTTTGTTCTTCATTTTCATGCATGTTCTTCAATTATGCTTTTTGTCTTAGTTACTTGATTTCATGATGAAACTTGTGAATTGATTATGGATTCTAGTTGAGTGACACATCTAGATCGTAGATCGTGCCTTGGTTCATCATGACTTTGAGTTTTACTTATGCTTTATTTT
>BMAC01000400.1:810525-822300 GCA_014905375.1 Phtheirospermum japonicum
AGTTGATGTACAAGACTTTATTTAGTTTCCTAGATTGTATTTAGGACTTGTTTTACTTGTTTTACCAAAGTTTAGGAATTCTAGGATTGTCTATTTAAGACAAGAGAATCTTAAAGCTTGTAATCACTTTTTACGGCAGCGGAAATTTTAGAGCAGTGAAGTGTAGTTTTTTGTGGTTCAAAATATTTGAAAGTTCATTTGGCTTGGTATTATCGGCAATCAATCCATTTGCAAGTTTCGAAGTGATTTCAAGCTCAAGAGATAGAAAGAAAAATGAAAATAAAGCAATTAAAAATAGCAAACTATCCTAGAAATTGAAATGCAAGTTGGTCGGATGCCTCGGTCGTATGCCTTAATTGAAAATGCAAGCAATTAATAAAAACAAGCAAAAACAAGCATTGTTTCATCGAGTACTACCATGCATGCATAAAGTACAACCATGCATGAAAACTTCAAATAATGCGAATTGACAAAAATTGGAAGCACCAAGGTAAGAGAGCAATAAAAGTTGACGTAAAAGTTCAAATCTTTCGGAAAAATAACAAGAAACGAAGAGTAGATCTAAGATTCAATTTAAAACTATGCATGGAAATTTAATTCAAAATAAAGCATAAGTAAAACTCAAAGTCATGATGAACCAAGGCACGATCTACGATCTAGATGTGTCACTCAACTAGAATCCATAGTCAATTCACAAGTTTCATCATGGAATCAAGTAGCTAAGACAAAAAGCATAATTGAAGAACATGCATGAAAATGAAGAACAAAGCTTGAAAGTAAAAGGAAAGCTTACTAAAATTAAATGGAGAATCCCAAACTTGAATTACAAATGAAAGTGCTAATCCAAAGGAGTATTTGGATTCTTCTTGAGCTTACAAACCCAAGGAAATTGCTTGAAAATTAAATCCAAAACCTAAGAGAGAGAAAGTAGATCTAGAGAAAAATGAGAGAAAATTCATTCCCAAGCCTCATGCAAGAGTTGGGGGAAAGAGTGTGTGTTTTTCTGGGGTTAAAAATGGGGATTTTAATAGCTATTAGTAGGGGCAACTTCCTACTCCTTTTCCAGAAGGCAGTCGATCGACTGCTTGCTGCCCAATCGACTGGTAGTCGATCGACCGCCCCTCTCGGATCGACTGAACCGCTCAAAGATCGACCGAATTCCAGAGATTTCCCAAAAATCGACACTTCTCCAAGAAGCAGTCGATCGACTGCTTACTGTCGATCGACCGCAGTCGATCGACTGGCCACTAGCAGTCGATCGACTGGAAGATCGGGAATCAGCGCGAATTTATGATTTTGCCCCTACTAATAGCTATAAAATCCCCATTTTTAACCCCAGAAAAAACACACACTCTTTCCCCAAACTCTTGCATGAGGCTTGGGAATGAACTTTCTCTCATTTTTCTCTAGATCTACTTTCTCTCTCTTAGGTTTTGGATTTAATTTTCAAGCAATTTCCTTGGGTTTGTAAGCTCAAGAAGAATCCAAATACTCCTTTGGATTAGCACTTTCATTGGTAATTCAAGTTTGGGATTCTCCATTTAATTTTAGTAAGCTTTCCTTTTACTTTCAAGCTTTGTTCTTCATTTTCATGCATGTTCTTCAATTATGCTTTTTGTCTTAGTTACTTGATTTCATGATGAAACTTGTGAATTGATTATGGATTCTAGTTGAGTGACACATCTAGATCGTAGATCGTGCCTTGGTTCATCATGACTTTGAGTTTTACTTATGCTTTATTTTGAATTAAATTTCCATGCATAGTTTTAAATTGAATCTTAGATCTACTCTTCGTTTCTTGTTACTTTTCCGAAAGATTTGAACTTTTACGTAAAAATTTTTTGCTCTTTACCTTGGTGCTTCCAATTTTTGTCAATTCGCATTATTTGAATTTTCATGCATGGTTGTACTTTATGCATGCATGGTAGTACTCGATGAAACAATGCTTGTTTTTGCTTGTTCTTATTAATTGCTTGCGTTTTCAATTAAGGCATACGACCGAGGCATCCGACCAACTTGCACTTTCAATTTTTAGGATAGTTTGCTATTTTTAATTGCTTTATTTTCATTTTCTTTCTATCTCTTGAGCTTGAAATACTTCGAAACTTGCAAATGGATTGATTGCCGATAATACCAAGCCAAATGAACTTTCAAATATTTTGAACCACAAAAAACTACACTTCACTGCTCTAAAATTCCGTGCGTAAAAAGTGATTACAAGCTTTAAGATTCTCTTGTCTTAAATAGACAATCCTAGAATCCTAAACTTGGTAAACAAGTAAAACAAGTCCTAAATACAATCTAGGAAACTAAATAAAGTCTTGTACATCAACTAGGAAACAAATAAAGTCATAAATCTAGTTTCCTAACTTATTTTGTGCCCAAGAAAGGCAAATAACAAAATAGGAATTATTGACAAGAATAAATTCCTCAACAGAACCCCTGATTTTCTAAGAAGTTTTTAATTCAACCACATGTTTATTAATATTTCTTCTTTTATGAGTATTGATACTGCAAAAACGACAGTGTTTATGGAGAAAGAACTGAGCTATAGGTCACTCCTGCATACACGCAACATGAATATTTATTATTGTTTGCCTATTTTGTGTTTTTGAGGGGAGTTTGATCTTTATTTCAAATTGTTTTTCAATTGAATGGTAATCTTTTTGTCATGTGATTGTATGTATTCTCATAACCTTGTAATGATGGGAACATGGTAATAAAACTCAAAATTAGTCCAAGACTTAGGTTTGGTTGATCCTGTTTTTCTGTGTGGTTAAATAATAATAATCTGTGTGCATTAATTTAGATTAGAAACACAATTGATTAACATGTACGAGCAAAATATGGGTAATAGTTTTAAAATTTAAAATATTGGTATGTGATTATTTACCAACCTAACTGATACGACAATAAATATTCATGCAAGCTATATGCCGTTATTTATGGTAAGCGACCTCATTTCTCGGAAGGAGCATTTATTCAAGAGGTGGGCGAGCTGGTTTATAGAGTAGCGACCTGAAGTATGAGGGTGAGCTCTCATATAGGGTAGCGACCTCTTATAGTTTACTAGCTCGGTGTTATCTTGTAGCTCGGTATTGGGCTTTTTAAATATTAGGCTCGAATGGGCTAATATGGATGGTATTGTGGGGTCCCGACGAATTATATTAAAAGAATTACAGGCCCAGGCCTATTCTGGTAATTTAACGAGAGATCTAATATTTATGGGAACTTAGTATATAGGAGAAATTTTAATTCTAAGTCAGTCATGGTATTTATGGTATTATAGTAGGAGGAGGTAATCCTACCTTGGGGAATACTTCTCTTTTCTATATAAAGGGGTTCACGCCTCACTTTTATTATAAATTTAATTAATTCAGAATTGAACTCTCGAAATATCTCTCGCACTATCTGACTTAAGCATCGAAGGACCTTCGCTGGGGCCGTCCAGCACCTTGGCTGAAGGTGTTGTTTTATAGGATCAATCAGGTCACTGCAGCGTGGTTTGAAGTTATTCAGGTCGCTGATCTTAAATTTGAGGTTAGTACCCCTATTCTTGGTAACTAATCTTTTGGTTTTATCAAGCGCCGTCTGTGGGAAAGAGGGACAACGAGTCCTTGAGAAAAAGACGTGAGAAAATCCGCAAGCATAATATGAAGGACAAAAACATGACACCCAAGACCCTGGATTTCGGTCCTGGATCTAGCAAATCAAAGAAAAAGAACAAAGAAACCGATATAGGAGATCAGACAAAAGACGGACTAACACCTCCACTAGCACCTCCTCCAGGAGGACCAGCATTTCAGAATCTGGCTGGCACACCGCCACATTCTCCAGAGAAACAGAAAGGAAAGGAACCTGAAGAGGAGAAGCAAATGAAAACTCCGGAGGTTATCGCACAAAAGGCTGTCTGCATAAGGACAAAGGAGTGGAAAGATTACCTAAAGACAAGCCTTGTCAAATAAATAAAGGATTCTTGGAAGGGATTATGGAGTTTATACCTCTGGAAAAATAAGAAGATCTGAACAAATACCTAGCAGCCAAGCTGGGTACGGTAAAGGAGAAAGCTGGTGAGAAAGCTGGTAAATCAGACGATGGGCGCACGGAAAAATCAATAACAGAAAAGCAAAAACAAAGCGGAGAGTCTCCATCCTGGAGATCGTCTCACGGGAAGAGAGGGAGCTCGAGAAAACGAAAATACGATGATTCCTCTAGCTCCACCTCATCTTCAGAATCTCGTGTTCAAAAGTACAAGTATAAGAAAGGAAAAAGGTTGAGATTGCGGCAAAAGTATTATAAACATCGAGGTCGACGGTATAGTAAGCATATTACTGAAAGTGGAACAGAAGCCTCAAGCACAGATGGTGAGTCCAAGGAGAAATCTCAAAAAAGTCGGGCCAGGGGATAAAGCATTCAGAGATATGCAGGAGGCATTGTTAGCCTTGCAAAGGCGGGTGGCAGGAGAAAATCTTGACGAGGAGAAAGAACATCCTTTTTTGGATGATATATTACGGGTTGTACTACCTAAGGGATATAAAACGTTAGGATTTCAATACCATGGGAAGACGGATCCAGTACAACATATGCAACTCTTTGAGAATGAGATGATCCTACATAGATATAGGGATGTTGTGGCATGTCGGGCTTTTGTATCTACTTTAATGGGAATTGCGCAAAGCTGGTTCCATCAGTTAGCGCGAGGAAGAATTACTAGTTTCCGGGTATTACGGGCGACCTTTTTAAAGCAATTCTCAAGCGTGAAACAACATACAAAGACTGCACAATCTCTATTCACAATGGTGCAGTGACCAGATGAAAGCCTGAAGCAATACATTAACAGGTTCACTTACGCCACATTGGAGGTGCCCACGGCTACTGACGAGATGAAGGCAGGGGTGTTGCACCAAGGATTGAGGAGAGAATATTTGCGCAAATCTTTGGTTAAAAAAGCTACGCGCATATACGAGGAAATTCTGGAACGATGCAATAAATACATACAAGTAGAGGAAGCGGAGGAAGAACATCGTATGTGGTTCGGTATGAAGGTCACGGAGACTGGCGGAAGTACGTACAAGAGGTCGGAAGTCAGGAGATAACCTCGAAGGGTAGTACGAGGGCTCTTAACTAATAGATTAGGTGACACGGCACCTAAAATAAATATGAGAAACTGGAGAGACGAGGATTTTACGCCATTAGCTTACCCACAAGCTAAGGTGTTTACTATCATGGAGTGGTCGATACCTGATGATATAAAATGGCCCAAAACTCGTGCACTGCTCCCTAATAATCCTAAATCAGATTTCTTTTGTATGTTTCATAATAATTATGGCCATTCCATGGAGAAGTGCAGGCATCTCAATGAAGAAATTGAAAGGCTTATAAAAGTTGGGTATCTGAAAGAAGTGATATACAGAGATAGGGAACTAAGAGAACCAAGGCAACCGTTACCCCCACCATCTACAAGTGGTCCACCTCAAAATCAGGTCGAAAGACAACAACAGGAGGAAAATCAGGGACAGAACGAGCCAATAAGGGCAGGAAGAAATAAAGGGAGAATAAACATGATCTCAGGTGGGCCAACGGATGGTGATACGTATAGTGCACGAAAGAACCATGTCAAATCTGCTCGACCAGGAACGTGGGAGGTCGCTAGTATAAGTAGGCTACCTCAAAAGACACGACCTATCATCTCTTTTGGTCCTGATGAACGACGGGGATTACAAGAGGAGCATAATGATGCATTAGTGATTGAAGCTGAGATAGCGGGATATGAGGTGGGAAGAATTTTTGTAGATAATGGAAGTTCTGTCAACATAATATATATGGATTATCTGGGACAGATGAAACTTGAAACAAGAGTGAGACTTGTGAATACACCCATATATGCATTTAATAGAGCACAAGTTATCACCCCGGGCGAGTTGATACTACCAGTAATATTGGTTAAAGGCGAGTTGCAAGCAAAGAAGGATCTGAGATTTTTAATCGTTCAGGGAAGGTCGGCATACAATGTTATATTAGGGCAACCTGCCTTTAATGCGTTTCAGTCGATAACATCCACATATCATATGAGTATCAAATATCCTGTAGGAGATAAAGTTGTAGAAGTTATGTATGAACAACAGGTCGCCAGATCGTGTTACCAAATGACAGTTAGAAAAGTTTTGAGTGAAAATAAAAGAGAAAGAGGAGACGATGTACAAGAAGGGGTTCTTAGTGCAAAAAAGTTTTAAGGAACATGAGAGTTCTGTTCGACCGCATGAAGAATTAATGGAAATCTCATTGGAAGAAGGCCGCCCAGAGTACACTACGAAGATAGGAACACAAATGACGGAAATAATAAAGGACGAACTGATAACATTACTGAGAGAGTTTCGAGACATCTTCGCTTTTGAAGATGGAGAATTGATTGGGGTATATCCGGAGTTCTCTCAACATCACTTGAATGCGGATCTCAAGGCGAGGTCGATCAAACATAACAGAAGGCATTTTGGGCTAGAATTAGATAAAGTCATTGAAGAAGAGATGCAGAAACTGTTGAAGGCGGGCCTCATTCAAGAAATTCAATTTCCAGAATACTTGTTCGACGTTGTAATGGTCCCAAAACCAGGACAGAAGTGGAGGATGTGTGTGGACTTTCGCAACCTAAATAAAGCCTGCCCAAAGGATCATTATCTTTTACCACAAATTGATCAACTGGTGGATTTGACATCAGGGTGCGGGCTATTAAGCATGATGGATGCTTCACAAGGATATCATCAAATACCATTGGAAGGAGAATCAACCTAAAGTAAGTTTTGTCACCTCGACAGGAACTTATTGCTATGTGTCTATGCCATTCGGCTTGAAGAATGCAGGAGTGACCTATCAGAGATTGGTCGACAGGATGTTCAAGGACTTGCTGGGGCTACTATGGAGGTGTATGTCGACGATATGCTTGTAAAAAGAAGGAAGGCGGAATTCCATGTGGAGTACTTAAGAAAAACCTTTGTTATACTTAGACGGTACGGAATGAAGCTCAACCCAAAGAAGTTTGCATTCGGCGTGAGGTCAGGAGAATTTATGGGATATATGGTCAATGAAAGAGGTATTGAAGTCAACCCTGAAAAGGTGCGGGCTGTATTAGAAATGCCACATCCTCGGACAATACACGAGGTACAGGTCTTGACGGGCCAGATTGTAGGTCTTAACCGATTTATTTATAGGTCGGCAGAAAGAGGTGTATCCTTTTTTTAGGGCACTGAGGAAAGGATCTAAGTTTAAATGGACCAAGGAAGCGGCGGAAGCCTTTGATAATCTTAAGGAGTACTTGGCGGAAATACCGTTGTTAACCAAGCCAATGCCTGGGGAAGATTTGATTTTGTATATCTCAGTTGGAGCGATCGCAGTGAGCGCGGTGCTCATAAGGGAAGATGAGGGGTACAAAAACCCATTTATTATATTAGCAGGATGCAGAGAGATGTCGAGCTAAATTATTCTGAATTGGAAAAGGGAGATTTTGCGCTAGTTTATACAACAAGGAAGTTACGGCCATATTTTCTAAGTCACGGGGTGAAGGTACGCACTAACTTGGCCTTGAAACAAATCTTGAGTAACCTAAACGTATCTGGAAGGCTGGTAAAGTGGGCAGTTGAGTTGAGTGAGTATGACGTGGTATATGAACCGAGGGCAACTATTAAAGCACAAGCACTGAGAGGTTTCTTACAACAGATGGTGCATCCACCTGAACCAGAGGGTGAGATACAAACATGGTTTTTATATACTGATGGATCGACCATGGTGTCGGGGGTTGGCTTAGGTATTGTTTTAATCAGCCCTAAAGGAGAGGATTTGGAGTTTGCAATTAAATTAGAATACAAGGCATCTAATAATGAGACGGAATATGAAGCAGTATTGCAGGGTGTTAAAATGGCAAGAGACCTAGGAGCAATGAAATTAATAACGCATACAGATTCACAGTTGGTAGCTCGGCAGTTCGATGGGTCTTTTGAAGCAAAAGAGGAACGTATGGCAGGGTATTTAAAGAAATTATGAGAAGAAGTTATGTGTTTTTAAGAATTCAAGTTGGAACATTTATCGCGGGCTGATAATACTCGAGCTGATCAGCTCGCTCGAATAGCAGGGGTACTAGGTACTTGTGATACCAGAAAAATCACATCAATGGAGCTCGGTCATAGTAGTGTGGGTAAAGGCAAGGAAGTGATGGAAATAGAGATAAAAGACGATTGGCGTACACCAATCTGGGAGATTCTTGTTAAGGCAAAGGAGGTTGAGATACATTTATCCACAAAAGAATCCAGAACAGTGGCTCGATTTTGTGTTATGAACGAGGATTTGTACAAAAGGTCGCATTTTAGCCCCTTTTTAAAGTGTTTGGCTAAGGGGGAAGGATTGGAGGTGTTAAGAGAAATACATAAGGGATACTGTGGTGATCACGCAAAAAGCACGGCGCTGGTTGGGATAACACTGCGGGCTGGTTTCTTTTGGCCAGGAATGAAAGGTATGGCTGGCGACTTGGTTAGAACTTGTAAAAAGTGTTAGATGCACGCTCTGGTCATTCATATACCGGCTGAAGACATGATGGTTATGAGCTCTCCATGTCCTTTTTCACAGTGGGGAATCGATATTGTGGGGCCTTTTCCAAAAACACCAGGCAATAAACAAAACTTGGTGGTGGCAGTTGATTATTTTTCGAAATGGGTGGAAGCCGAGGCAGTCAGGGCATAAGCGAGCAAGACACAATGGATTTCATTCTTAATAAATTTTTTTTTGCAGGTTTGATGTCAGACGAGTGTTGGTTTCGGATAATGGAACCCAGTTCAATGGGCAGAAAATACAAGATTGGTGCAAAGAGATGGGAATGAAGCAACGTTTTTCTTATGTGGCGCATCCCCAGGATAATGGACAAGTTGAGGTTACTAATCGTATTATTGTGTAGGGAATTAAGCTGCGGCTAGAAAGATCAGGAGGGCTTTGGGAGGAAGAGCTCACGTCGGTCTTATGGGCTTACCGAATGACTCCCTGAACCTCTACAGAGGAGTCGCCATTTAGCTTGGTTTATGGGATGGAAGCTGTCATTCCACCTGAAATAGTGGGGGGTTCACAACTCTTATCAATGTTTAATGTGGAAGAGGATGAAAGGTTGGCAAGAAGAGCAGTTGAAATAATCGATGAAATACGAGATAAGGCTGCGGCCCCGGTGGAGCATTATAAACAAAAGATTCAGGCAGCTTTTAAAAAATGTGTTAAACATTGATATCTTCAGGTTGGTGATCTAGTATGGAGGCGAGCTGATGCACTACATAATACTAGGAAGCTGGATTCGAATTGGATCAGGCCGTTCAAGGTGATCAAGGTGTTACGTGGAGGAGCATACATACTCGACAATGCTCAGGGAAATGCTCTACCTAGAAACTGGAATGTTTGTCATCTGAAGAAGTATTACACCTGAATGGCGCATCTATGAAGTGGGCGTGTGTTGTTCTTATTTATAAACCGATGCTTATATAGGCCGGCTGCTAACTTATATACCCTCAGGGGCAGAGTTTAGTCTGTTTAACATACCCTTAGGGGCGAAGTTTGATTTACTTATGTACCCTTATGGGTGGATAGTCGCTTTATTACCCTTCGGGACGAATAACTTTTTTATTATACCCTCACGAGCGGATATCTAAGTATTACCCTCAGGGGCGAATATTTATTACTGTACCCAACCGACTGGATACCTTTTTGTGATATTTAATAAATAATGAAAGTTTTGGGAGCATCCTATGGATTTTTATAGTTCTTATGAATGATTGAGTAACATGATTTAAGTATGTTTAATTTACAATCTTGAGGTCGCTTCTGGGAGGGATACGTTTGACTTATGTATACTTCTCGGATTGTTGTACTTTTGTATGTTTGTGATAGTTTAGAAGGACATATTTGATTTATGTGTTCCTTTATATGAGTTAAGTTCAGCTTCTCTTGATTAATTTTATACAGCTCATAATTTGCTAGGATTTGTGGTTTTCGTTATAAGCATGTTTGATTTACATGTTATCGGCAACCTATCTCGAACTAGTGGTATTACATAAGCAAGTTTTAATTGGCAGGTTCTGGTTATCCTGCTTGCATATTATGTGGGTGTTAAGTCTTATATTTTTTGGGCTTGATTAATACGGTAATTCTTGATACTATGAGATGATTTATAGCAGGTCGATATATAATAAACATAAAGTTACGAATAGTTCGTACAATCAAAAACAGAAAATGAGTTTGAGTTACAATGGTCAAGTAGTACTGTTGCTCGGCACAAAGTCTTCGAGGGGCGTATCTACCTCGGCAGCAACCTTAGCTCGTAGCACAGCTCTGCCCTGGCAAGACAGCCACCACTTGGCGTCCGCAGGTTGCTTTATATCGCCCTTCCAGAAGGAGAAAGGAGGAAGGCTGTTGACGATAGCCTTCACGTCTGGATTGTAAGAGATGTTCTTGGCTGCGAGTTGGGTCTTAATTTGTTCCACGGCCTGTTGAAACCACTCTCGGCTGCCTCTGGACATCTTACCGAAGTAGATGGAGGATTTCTTATAGGCTATTAGTGTAACGCCCCGATTTTGATAAATATATATATATATATATATATATATATATATAGTTTGTAATTTAAAATATATAAAGTAGACTTGGCGTTATGTACATATCTAATTATAAAATCAAAAGAAAATAGAGAATTTTATAAAACCATGAGTTACGCAGCGGAAATAGTAATAAGAAAATAATACAATTTCTATCAATTTTAAATTGGTATTTTAAAGTAAATCTTCTCGGGTTTAAATCCCTTTTCAACGATCCGTCTTTTAAATGGTAAAATGAAATATAATATGGACTTTACTATTTAAAAATAATTTTAAGGAAAAACACCTCGAAATCATAACTTCTAGGCCCCCTTTTTATAATGAAACTTTTAGGCCCCATTTCAAAAATAAATAAATAAACCGAAAGTAGGATTTAAATAGAGATATCCAAAGTATAAAAATATATCATTTAAAAATAAAACTAAGGATATCAATATTTATATATTTTCGCCCACGCTTTCGCTGCGCCACTTTGATATATAACCTTTTGAAATAAAACGTAGGAAATTGATAAATAGAACTATGTATAATTTAAAATAAAATGTCAAATCAACATAGATTTAAATCTATCGAGATTTTACTTAGTGAATCATCCACCTCCAACGTCACTCATTGCTTGGTCTCCTCAACCTGAAATTTGTTAATGATAGGGTGAGCTTTCGACCAGCTCAGTAGATACACCGACATATCTCACGCAAAATTTTACAACTCAGAAATAGCACATTAAACCATATAATTCATAATTTTAACGTCGAAGACAATTGACTGCAGCTAAAACGCGGCGGGTTCCCCCGATGACCTTTTTCCCCTGTCATAGGCACTTTAGGCCCCTGGTTTTAATCATTGGATATAGCGCACCGGGATAAACCCGATGACCCTTTTCCCCGGTCACGGACAACTTTTGCGGTCCACGGCTATATTAATATATAAACATAGAATTTCATGATATACATTGCACATAGATTTGAGCACGTGGAATTTAGCATAAGACAAGTCGGTGGTCCCTACCTCGTAAATAAAGTGTGGAAAGTCGAGTGAAATGCACGTGGTTGAATCCTATGTTCCGTATTGCTCGTCACCTAGTTAATTTAAGAATATACTTAATTAGAATATATATTTAAATATATTTTGAAATATATATATATATATATATATATAT
>BMAC01000400.1:832895-847223 GCA_014905375.1 Phtheirospermum japonicum
CGGAGGACAAGGGGAGGAAGCGTCGCCCGACTCGGCATGGGGCCGATGTAATTATGTTGACTTATTCAAATAAGTTGACTTTAATTTTCCCTCCATTTTACTAATTTCAAATTAATAAGTTTTAATAAGCTAATTAGTTTWCATTGATCATTTGTAATATAAGCTTTAATTTCTTTAAATGTTTTAATGTTTTTAAAATCATCAAATTTCAAATTCAAATCTTAGCTATAAAACCGAAAAATGATTATCGCTTTCTAGGTTAATTTAGTTTAATCAAAAAAAAACCGACAATAAGAACGATCAAGAAAACCGACCGCCGATCACATCCATCCTCGAGAGACACGACTCGGGACAACTCACCGCATCTACAGTCGACTCCGTACTATTGCGGAGACGATTTCTAGAGCGTCGAGAAATCATCGATCAGCACTCTAGGCCCCAGGTTTTAATCATTGGATATAGTGTGCCGAGATATACCCGATGACCCTTTTCCCCGGTCACGGACAACTTTTGCGGTCCACGGCTATATTAATTTATAAACATAGAATTTCATGATATACATTGCACATAGATTTGAGCATGTAGAATTTAGCATAAGACAAGTCGGTGGTCCCTATCTCGTAAATAAAGTGTGGAAAGTCGAGTGAAATGCACATGGTTGAATCCTATGTTCCGTATCGCTCGTCACCTAGTCAATTTAAAAATATACTTAATTAGAATATATATTTAAATAGATTTTGAAATATAAATATATATATATATATATATATATATTTAAAATTCATAATAATATAAATATATAATTAAAATAAACAAGACTGGACTGAATCGAAGTTTAAATAAGTTTTGGATGGATTGGGAGTTTTCATAAGTTGGAGGGCTAAATTTGGGGTTGTTGGTAAGGTGGGGACTCAATTGAAAAAATTCGGAAACTTTGGGGTCAATTGAAAGGATGACAAAAGATGGGGGTTTAAATCAAGATTTCCAGAAAAGGGCTGGGTATAAAAGGGAAACCCGGCCTTTAAGGCTTCAGAACCACCCCGTTCCTTTCTTCTTTCTTTTCTAAAAAACCAGAACGGCACAGGGCAAAACCTCCGGCAATGACGCGCGGCGGCAGGTAAATCGGGAGGTGATGGCCACCTGTAGTGGCTCCGAAAGGCGGTAGGCAGGCGACTCTCTACCTCCAGGCCTGGTTAATTTTCTTTTCCCAAATCGAAAATGGCYGTCCAATCTCCCTCCCCTTCAAACCCGGCGAGCGGTGGCAGCGATGCAGAGGGTGGTGTTGGCACGACGGTCGGCTGGCCTGGTTTTGGATTTCGGGTCTCGATCGAGTCATGGCGGTTTGGGGGTCTTGGTTGTTTTTACCGGTAGCGGTTGGTTCTTCGTGGGGTTGGTGTCGGGTTTCGTTTAGGCGGCTGAGGAACGGTTGTTTAGGTTGATGTGGACGTGGTGACTGTTTGGGTTTGAATAGGGGTCCGATTTGGGGTTGTGATGTTGGTTTGGGATTTGTATTGGGTTCGGGCTTCGGTTAGGGTTTGATGATGGATTCGATGATGGGTCAGTGGTGGGTGTGGTTCACCGAGAATTTGTTTGGGGTTGATGGCTGTTGTTGATGATGACGTTGGCAGGGGTGATGGTTGGAATTATTTGGATTTGTGGAAAAAAAATCGAAGATGAGGGTTTCCTTTTTATATACTTAAGGACAAATCATATTCCTAGAAGGGTTAGGATTGAGGCATTCCTATTTTTAGAAGGTTTAGGATTGGGGTTTTGGTGGGCTTGGGCTTAGTTTTGAAGTTTGAAATAGAATCGATTAAAAGACGATCTTAAGTCGTAGACGACCCAATAGTAATTTAAATAAATAAATCAAATACTAAATAATTATAATAGCTTCTTCAAAGTCGATAATTATAATTTATTTGATAACCGAATTATTATTCGATTAAATAAAATTCTTAGAATATTTAAATTTAAAATAGAAGTTCGTTTATGGTGACGAGTTTGGGACTAAGGTTATATTCTTAATGCACAATGATAATTAAAAAAATGTAAAAATATGTATTTGATGCATGTGTATTATAATTAGTAGCTCTTCTCGGTGGGCATCTACAAACCGCCTGCCCGCGTCACTCTTTAGGAAGGTACGGTGACCTTCAGCAACACCCTGCTCGTGGGTTAATTGATCTTGCTCCTCTTTAGCCCGCACAGTCTCCTCGAGCTTCTGAATTCGCTCCCCGAGCTCGTTGGTCACGCGAGCGGTTTCATCAGTCAGACTATTCACTTGGCTCTTCAGAATGCTGATTTCCTCTTCGTGAGCACCCAGCTACTGACGGGCTTGATCCAGCTCTCCTTGAGTTAAAGATAACTGTTGTGTCTGTTTCTCTGCTTGCCTGGTCATCTCATCGCAAGTAATCTGCAGGTCTCAATCCACAGGTCGAGCCAGTAGCTAAGTGGACAGAGTGGAGTATAAAGTGTCCAGCTGTATTGAAATAAAACAAAAAATAAATTTGGGTGAATAAATGGTGGAAGGTTATTTTAGAGGAAGATAAGTTTGAGAAGGTTGAATTACCTAAGTCAGGGTGCGTTCTTGGAGGAGAACTTTTATCTTGGCCGCATCCTCACAATTGGCCAGCTCTTTTTCCAGATTTGGAGAGCTGGATGTGGCGGCATCATGAGTTTTGTGGCGGCATCACAATTGACCATTTCCCCTTGGATGATTTCTTGATCAGCAGCTCCTCTTCCAAGTCGTCTGCCATCTCTAGGCCATCTTTGGTCCCAAAGGCCTGATTCAACACCTCATCTACATCAATGGTAGGGAGAGGTGGTGCTGACATGATCGCGGGCTCAGATCAGCCTGTACTGTGTTTTGCCTCAGAGCTCGATGAAACACAATTGTTGATAAAGTTATCTGCGTAAGAAAATGTATTAATCAATTAAGTCTTATTATTTTGAATGAAGAAGAAGTTTCTTCGCCATTCGGGCACTTTGGAAAAGGGATTCACTAAAAAGCGAGATTTTCTAGAGAGGGCAGAAAGATAAAAATGAATTCTTTTTGGTATTTTATTTAGAAGCAGAAATGGAAAAATCCTGGATCAGGTAAGGTATTATAGTATTCACATAAAATAACATACCCGCCATGAGTTTCATGGAATTGGGAGACATTTGCAGAAGGGGAACTTTGAACCTATGGGCTGCGCTGATGTAAAACCAGTGAGGTGGAAATCTAAACCCCGACCTAAGTAGTTCATCAGAAAATGTAATATGGTCTACGGGAGGTTTCATGGGGTCTGATTGGAGAATGTTTGGAAAAACCATTTTAGCAGTTTCGGGGAGGTTGAGTGCTTTTTGGAATGCTTCGAGTTTTTCCTGCTCAACTAGTATCCAGTAATTATGTTTAATTACCCTAGTCGCTTGGGGTAAGGAAAGAAGGTCGGCGACATCCGAGGAGGGTACTACAGTTACTAGATTTTCCAAATAATGTTCACAGTGTGATGTGGAAGGACTGGTGGGTTTAGTCAAGGGAATACCCTCTGGTATGTTTTCAATGGTTAAGGGGGCTGGAGAAGGGTCCTCGGGTATATTTTCTAGCAAGGCCTTAGCCTCGGCATAAGCCCTGGTTTGGGCCTCGACCTCTGGCCAACTGACATCACCTTTCGGTTCGTTGTGCAGACCCAGTGGAGGTGAAGAAGGTTGTTTTTGTCTTCTTTTAAGAATATATGGGTTTTCGATAGGATCGGAATTGGGAGAAAGGTCTGGGTTTTGAGGATCAGGGTTGGGGGATGCTGGATTCATCATCAATCGAGTATCGGAAAACAGAAAAGAGGAAACAATAAACCATAAAATACACTCAACAGACGCAATAATGGCGGAATAAATAAATTAGTTACTATTATGGAAATATTCAGGGGACTTACCCATTTTCACTGTTGTTGATTATGGAGACGGATGTTGATGCGTTGTGAACTTTTTGAGGGATTTTTGTGAGAAAGAAAGCTTTTTGCAGAGTAAAAATGGCGGTTTTGATTATGTTTTGAGTACAGTGAGACGAATGGGGAAGACAAAGTGTTTTTAGGGGCAGCGTAAATGAAAAAGCTGAAGGGACAAAAAGGTGTTTTTTTTAAAGGCTGGAAGTTGGTAGGGTTTTATTCTGGGCCATTCATTTTTGGCCCACTACACTTAATATATTACGAGAATGTGGGGAGAGGACACGTGTCCGACATGCTCTCAGGGGGCATTTCATGATCTTTAAAGAGATGTGATTGAAAAGGGAAGGCGTGTTTTGACTTCTTAAAAATACATGATTATTTTGGATTATTGTGCCTGCGTACGTCTGCAGATAGGGAATGGATGGTTTTTGTTATTACAAGTCGATGGATATCTAAGGCCGTTTAACATGACATATGGGGACTCATAAGCGACCTCTTCTTCTGGGAGGAGCATTCTTCCCGGGGGCTGAGCGAACTGATCTTTCGGAGGTCGCGAGTTCATGTGGTGAGCTCTTATTGGGTGAACAATGATATAGCTCAGTAATGGAAACTGGGTTATGTTATAAGGACTGGTCGTTGTATTCTTCTTACTTTTTTACATATTCTACCTGATTTCGTACCTCAATCACCCAGAATATGGAGGACTAGCTCATACGACACTAAATATTCATGGAAGCTATATGTCGGTATTTATGGTAAGCGATCTCATTTCTCGGAAGGAGCATTTATTCTAAGAGGTGGGCGATCTGGTTTATAGAGTAGCGACCTAAAGTATGAGGGTGAGCTCTCATATAGGGTAGCGACCTCTTATAGTTTACTAGCTCGGTGTTATCTTGTAGCTCGGTATTGGGCTTTTTAAATATTAGGCTCGAATGGGCTAATATGGATGGTATTGTGGAGTCCCG
The DNA here is from genome assembly GCA_014905375.1 of Phtheirospermum japonicum. Classification (NCBI taxonomy): domain Eukaryota; kingdom Viridiplantae; phylum Streptophyta; class Magnoliopsida; order Lamiales; family Orobanchaceae; genus Phtheirospermum; species Phtheirospermum japonicum. The sequence continues at coordinate 837,787 of BMAC01000400.1, forward strand.
ACGAGTTATATTAAAAGAATTACAGGCCCTGGCCTATTCTGGTAATTTAACGAGAGATCTAATATTTATGAAAACTTAGTATATAGGAGAAATTTTAATTCTAAGTCAGTCATGGTATTTATGGTATTATAGTAGGAGGAGGTAATCCTAACTTGGGGAATACTTCTCTTTTTTATATAAAGGGGTTCACGCCTCACTTTTATTTTAAGTTGATTTAATTAGAATTAAACTCTCGAAATATCTCTCGCACTATCTGACTTAAACATCGGAGGACCTTCGCCGGAGCCGTCCACCGCCTTCTCTGAAGGTGTTGGTTTGCAGGATCAATCAGGTCACTGCTGCGTGGTTTGAAGTTATTCAGGTCGCTGATCTCAAGTTTGAGGTTAGTACCCCTATTCTTGGTAACCAATCTTTTTGGTTTTATCACTGGCCTAAGAAAAGAAAATGTGGCAACTTCTATTTTCAAGGCAACTACAAGTTGTAATCTCTTAGATTAATTTTGATCTACTATTATTATTATTAGGGTGGAGATGTGTCAAGACTCTTCGGTGGTAAGTCGGTTTTAATTTATGACTTTCTTATCTTTTTCTATTTTCTTTTTCTTTTTATGGTTTCTAGTTTCTCATATTTTAATTATGGCATGTTTCGGTTGAAAGTGGTATTTTGGTGGCTTGATATAGGGCCGCTGAAGTTGGGTTTCGAGGAGATGGCCCATGAAGTGGTATTTTGGTGGCTTGATATAGGGCAGCTGAAGATGGGTTTCAAGGAGATGGCCCATGAAGGCGTGGGCTTGGTAGGCCATGAACATTAAACTATTGATTTGCTCTTCTTTTTTCCATTAAAGGCTTTTAGAGCAGAGTTTTAATAATGAGTGCTGCGAATGAGAATCCAGACGATGTGTTGATCCGTATCTTATATCGACACAAAACTCATCTGAAAGATGACTTTGCTGCTAAGATAAAATCAAGATGTTGAATACTCTGATGGTTGTCTTCAATTTTAAATATAGTGACATGCATTAGTGTATATAATGTGTTTTGGTTTCATGATGGACTGTTTATTAAAGCATTTAACAGGTTATTGAGGTTATACACACTTATGTTATTTGTTTCTATACATCTATGTTTCTAAAATATAGCAGTTAAAGTATCAGAAAAGATCATTAAAGTATCAAAAAAGATCCTTGAAGTATCAGGACGTCTTTGCTTGGACGCATGCTGACATGCAAGGGATTGATCATGAACAAGCTTTTCATCGGCTCAACATTGATAAGAATTTCAGGTAAGTTATCCAAAAGAGGAGGAGGATTGGCCCAGACCGATACGAGGCGTTGAAGTTGGAGGTAGTGAAGCTGCTGGATAACAACTTCATCTTTGAGGTCAGATATCCGGTCTGGATATCGAACCCCGTGCTCGTCAAGAAACAGACCGACTAATGGCGGTTATTTATCAATTTCTTGGTCCTTAAGCAAGCATGCCCCAAGGACAGCTACCCACTTCCCCACATCGACTACATGGTCAACACCACTGTCGGACACGAACTGATGAGTTTCATGGATGTATACTCTGGCAATAACTAGATCCCGATGCACCTGGACGACCAAGAGAACACGTTGTTCTACTTGGCAAGAGGACTTTATTGCTACACCATGATGTTGTTTGGCTTCAAGAATGTTGAGGCCACTTATCAGCGCCTCGTGAATAAGATGTTTGCTAGTATGATAGGAAAAACTATGGAAGTCTATGTAGACGATGTGCTTGTCAAATCACTGTACTGATCCGATCACATTGATGATCTTAATAAAATGTTCTCAATTTTACGTGTTTACCGCATGATGTTAAACCCAAAAAAATGTTCCTTCGGAGTTGGATTTGGAAAATTCTTAGGTTATATGGTGAGCCAAAGAGGCATCGAAGCTAACCCTTACAAAATTCAAGTAATAACCGAATTAGAAGCTCCCCGAAGTATGAAACAAGTGCAGAGCCTTACTGGAAAAATGGCCGCCCTAAATTCATATCCAAGTCAACAGACAAGTGCAAACTATTTTTCGAAGCAATCAAAAAGAACAAGAACTTCAAATGGACACCAGAATACCAGACAGCTTTCAAGGAGCTAAAGAAATCATGGAAATGTGCCGACCCAACAAAAACCAACCAAGGAAGAGCCTTTGTATCTCTTCTTGGTGATTTTAGACGTGGAAGTCATCTCGGCATTCGTGCGATCCAATGAGCTCGAACAACATCCAGTGTACTACACAAGCCATATTATGCATGATGTCGAGCTGAGGTACTCGGCCATGGAGAAATTGGCTTATGCCCTTAGCATTTCCTCAAGAAAGCTGCACCCATATTTCTTGGAGCACCGGATAGAAGTATTGATGAGCTTTTCTTTGAAGCAAATTATTCACCGACTAGACACATCTGGGAGAATGATCAAATGGGTTTTCGAGCTAGGACAATTCGATATAACTTATGAGCTGAGAACAGCAATCAAAGGACAAACCCTCACTGACTTTATAGTCGGATTTACGCCAGCTGTCGAGTCAATTCTAGCTGAGGCCGAACAATGGTACCTGTATATTGATGGGTCGTCGACTTCCACTAAAAGTATTAAAAGAACTATGGCAACAAAAGAACAAGAACTATAGTAAATAGTCTTTTTCCATCCTTGTTTAAATCTATCAATTGGTATGGTCCATCATTTATAAGTTGATATCATAAAAGTATTTAAGAACTTTTATAGAAAAATCCTATGTTGTCATCGTATACTTTTGAACAAAAGTTATACCTTTCTCAATGCTAGCCTTTAACTCCAGCTTGAGGGCCTTCAAAGCCGTCTCCTCATATTCACTCAAACCTTGAAACTCCGATGAAATCACCGTCTCAACTCCATTCCTTCCTATCTGAGCCCTCGACAAGGAAAATGGAAGCTACATCAAATTTGACTGCACAAACAAGCACTCATACACATCACTATCCCCGTCGAGGGCCGACAATGAAGACTCCATGAATCGGGTCGCCGCGTACGCCATCAAGAGCGTGGCAGATCCCGCCCCGACCTTTGCCTCGATATAAAAAATTGCAACATCCTTTATTCTCTAATCAAACAATGTCCTCGTTTGCATAAATAGGCAATTAATTTCATAAATAAATATCTACAATGGAAATAAGATATAATAGATATAAATTCCAACCTTAAGAACCTAATCTAAACTTTAAAACTCTTAAGCCAAATTCCAATACCAACAAGTAATAGTATAACAATAGTACTTAAAGTATTATAAATAAAATTAATAGTATCACAAATAGTACTTAAAATATCACACAATAACAACTCATTATATCTTGATCTATATTTGTATATCTAGTTGAGATATGACTACCAACAACAACACCTTCTTCATGTAAAACTATTAGAATATTAATACAAGTGTCATAAATTCAAGTAAAATGTACCAGTAAAATAATATTACCTAGAGTTTCTTGTTCATTCTCTTGACTGGAAATCGAATTATTCCCTATTTTTTGCAGTATCAATGGTTTTTATATGCATCAAAGAAGAACTAAAATTACTGAACATATGGTTGAATTTAAGAAGAAAAAAAGTAGAAATTTAAGGCTTAAATCAAATTTCTTATCCCCAATTGTTGATTACAAAGCACACAGAATTTAAAAAAAAAATAAGAGTACCAAATTGGTATTCTGTTGGAGACGATCCTCGAACTAGTGGCGGTGGACGTTGGGATGGCGAACCTTAAATGGCGATGGACGCCAAAAATGGACAGTTAATAAAGCTTCGATTTCGCCACTCACTTGACACAACCGCTATGAAGCTTTGATTTGTGAAAGAATTGAGTGTGCCTTTTGGTTTTTAGATTTGGTACCTTGTCAGTCGTCAAGAGACATTTTCATGTGACAAAGAAGAGGGGATCAAGATTCGTGTCTTAATTATCAATTTTATTTTTTTTATTTTTTTGCTACTCTTTTAATTAATAAATTTGGTGGCGAGTGAGTTAGAGACGAGTCAAAATTTTTGATCAAATGAGTTAGAAGTGTGTACTCATAAATAAAATATGGGTAATTATTTTTTGCCCCCCAAACTATTACTTTTCTCAAAGTATATATCATACAAACTATTATTTGTGACAAACCGCCATACAAACTATGCGCGATTTGCAGTTTGTCAGCTTAACCGGGATGTTTGTGGTTTAGTAATCAAAACCGGATGATGTGGCACAATCCGGTTGCGCCACGTCATCCGGTTTTCGTCATAAAACTACAAAAATCTGATTTTGGGGGCAAATTACAAATCACGCACAATTTGTATGGCTATAGTAAACTGTGAAAAACGCAATAATTTGATGCGAAAAAAATAATTAACCCCAGTAAAATATATATTATTGAAATTTGAAACCCTATTGCAGCGGGTGATTCTGCAAAGTACCCCATCCCCGAACAAAAGATAAGACCGTATATATCTTGCGCAACTAGAAAACCGTACGTATACTAAGGTTCTTTTTATTTTTTTACCCAATCACTATTGACAGTATTTATCCACCTCGCAACAAAAATCTTGGTTTACTAATTTGCAAAATCTCAACTATCCATTCATTGGTGCACCTTCAGTTTCTCTCTCCTCCCATATTCCTTCCTTTTCACCTTCGTAAATGGTAAATCATCATCCTTTTTCTTCTTTTACCACACCGCCCCCTGTCCTTTAACGCGTTCACGCGTCTTCTTCCTTCCTTGTGGCCCTCCCACTATATATCCTCCTCTCCCTCCTTTCTTTTTTCCTTGGCAGGTGCTTTTCATATCTCCCCATCTGCATCTGTTCTTTTCCTTTCTATCTCTCCTCTTTCATTTTTCATTTTTCTTTTTTTTTTTAAATAATTTAACTTTCTGGTCAATTCATTGGGAAAAAAAAATGCCTTCAATGGCCGAGCAAGAATTGTTCCTCCCATCTACGCCGGGGAAGTTCAAAGACAAGTCACACTCGATGCACCGCCAGTTCCACCGCTGCTTCGCCTCCACCAGCACCATGTTTCTGTGGGCCCTCTTCCTGGTGGCCCTCACGGCGGCGTATCTGAGCTTCCAGTCGTTCGTCCACTCCGGCAGCCGGTACTTCGCCACCGCGTGGGGCGGCGCCCACTGGGAGAGGCAGGTCCGCTCCTCGGCGGAGATCCACCGCCACAATGGTCTCTCCGTCCTCGTCACTGGCGCCTCCGGCTTCGTCGGCGCACACGTGTCCCTCGCCCTGAAAAAGCGCGGCGACGGCGTGGTCGGGCTGGACAACTTCAACAGCTATTACGATCCGTCTCTGAAAAAAGCCCGGAAAAATCTCCTCGAATCGCAAAATATCTTCATCGTCGAGGGTGACGTCAACGACGCCCGCCTTTTGGCAAAGCTCTTCGAGATCGTCCCCTTCACGCACGTGATGCACCTGGCGGCGCAGGCCGGCGTACGATACGCCATGGAGAACCCCCATTCGTACGTGCACAGCAACATCGCGGGCCTTGTCACGCTTCTCGAGGCATGCAAGAGCGCCGATCCACAGCCGGCTATCGCATGGGCCAGCTCCAGCTCCGTTTACGGGCTGAACGACAAGGTACCGTTCTCCGAATCGGATCGGACCGATCAACCCGCTTCGCTCTACGCCGCGACGAAAAAGGCCGGCGAGGAAATCACGCATACGTATAATCATATCTACGGGTTGTCGATTACCGGGTTGAGATTCTTCACGGTATACGGGCCCTGGGGCCGACCCGACATGGCGTACTTTTCATTCACCCGGAATATACTGCAAGGGAAACCCATCACGGTTTACCGGGGCAAGAACCGGGTCGATTTGGCCCGGGACTTTACGTACATTGATGACATTGTGAAGGGGTGCGTGGCGTCTTTGGATACGGCGAAGAGGAGTACGGGTTCGGGTGGGAAGAAACAGGGCCCGGCTCAGTATCGGATCTTCAATTTGGGTAATACTTCGCCTGTGACAGTGCCGATGATGGTGGGGATGTTGGAGAAGCATTTGAAGGTGAAGGCGAAGAAGCATGTGGTCGAAATGCCCGGAAACGGTGACGTTCCCTTCACGCACGCCAATATCAGCTCGGCCCGATGGGAGTTAGGGTACAAGCCCACAACCGATTTGCAAACCGGGTTGAAAAAGTTTGTTAAATGGTACTTATCGTATTATGGCTACAATCACGGGACGTCTGTAAAGTAGTTTTTCTTTTTTTTTCTTCTTTGTTATTTTTTTAAGGGATAATGGATGGGAAGAAGGGTAAAAAAGAGAAAAAAAAAAGATAAAGGTGAAAATACAATTATTTTTTATCGAGATAAGGAGTGGAGAAGAAGATTGACCGACTCCTATCTCTCATTTTGGGGTTTTTTTTTGTTTTTTTTTTTTTTTGGTCTTGTAAAGGATTACATACATCAAGTTTGCCCATATGACTTGTGTGCCCTGTGAAGTTGAAATACATGTTTTCACAATATTACCGGTTTTGAATAGTATTTTTAATGTTTATAGTGGACAATGAATAAACCACTTGATCTCAAGTGAGTTCATTTTTCATTTGAATAGTAGTGTGTAGAGTTTGGCCTTTCAGACAAGTGAAATGCCTATGTAGTTTTGCGTTGTGAAATAAATAATAATAATTGACTTTAAGGACTTGCTTTCTGTGAGGGTTATTATTATTGTTATTATTATTCTTAGCTGTCATTGACCCAGTTATATTAGTTTATTTAGTTAGAAAATCTTGGTAATTGATTGGATTAGTGTATGCCAACTAGAGAAAACTAAAATTTACTCTCTATAGAAAAAAAAAATCACTGATAGTGATTGCTCATGGTAATAAAAAAAATTTCACTCAAATAAAATACTTTCTCCGTTTCTTTTTATCTTTTTAAGTTTAAAAAAAAATTTATTTCGTTCTATTTGATGCATTTATGTTATTTTACTACTTTTACATATCTTTTTATTATTTTATAATTTTAATTATTTCAAACAAAATGATAATATAACGGAGTTTCGTGAAATGGTCAATTGTAACCTACCTTTAATATTTTACATTTCTAATTATTTTAAACAAAATGATACTATGTTCATCTGATAACTATAATTATAGCGTTAATCATCTTTCTTAAGTTTCGTGAGATGGTCAATTGTGACAAGTAGAATAGGACGGAGTTTCGTGAAATTGTCAATTGTGACATATAGAATAGGAGGGAGTACAAATCAAATCTTTCCCCCAATTTTTTCTTATTTCTCTCTATTTTATCCTTTCTCTCCTCTTTCTATTATCATATTATAAAAAAAAATTAAAAACTGTGGGCTTACTTTATCTTTTAATTATCATTAACTTTTCACCACCCAAAAACTTTTGTTCGCCCATTTGAAATTATTAGTGAAACTTCAAAAAAAATAAAAAAAATACAATCACCATCTTAAAGTGCAGAAATTATTACACTATGGAATAATAATAACCATTGACAAAAGGAATCTTCAATTTATTTGTTTCAGATGCTCATATATTTTTTGAACATGTCAAACATTTGTGTTAGGCCATTAACGGGTCATGACCCGTTAGGCCATCTGACCCGATATTATAATGTATTAGTTTTTGTACTATGATGTATTGGTTTTTGTACTGTAAAGTATTAGTTTTTCATAAATTTTTGACCCATTCTATGATGTATTGGTTTTTGTACTGTAATATTTTTGTATATGATGTATTGGTTTTTTATTATAATGTATTGATTTTGCACTATAATATATTGATATGAAATTTTGGCCTAACGGATGATCCGTTAGTCCGGCCTAACAAGAGTGTTGCCCTTTGAACATATATGTACATATGGTGTTTTTGGGTTCTAAGATTATTTGTTCTGCCTCTCCTCTTAGTGGAATTTTTTCGGCGAGTAGAAAACCAGCGACCCAAGCTTCAACTATGGATATTAGCAAACGAGGCTTCAATTATTGCCTCTCCTCTCTGTGCAATTTCTACCGGAAAACTCTAATTTTATTTTCTTTTTGCAGATTTCACATTGTTTTTTTTTTATTGATTTCCAAATGAATATCAGCGAACCAGGATTCAATTTTTTTTGAATAAGTCTCATGTTTTTTCTTTAATTCGTTGAATTCATATTAATAACATTCATTATTGTTCAAATCACAAGTTCACCAATTCGTAGATTGAAGAGACCTCATCAGTTTGGTTTTTTTTAGTGGAGTTCATTTTCCATAATTAGGGAAATGAACTCATATTAGTTCTCATAGTTTGATTCCCAAATGAATATTATTAGTTACTCATTATGTTCTTGTCGTTAGGACTAGGGGTGAGCAGAAATAATGGGTACTCAGTTCTGGACCCCGAACGACATGGGACCCACCGGGTCCAGCCTCGAAATCGAGTCCGTCGATACCGGTTCTGGTTTTAAATTCTTGGAACCGGTTATGATCGATTTCGGTTCTAGGTCCACACTTTCGAGACCCGGTACCCATCGGGTACCCGGTAGGACCGGTTTCGGGGCTGGGTACCCGTTGGTACCAGTTCTTGAACCGGGTACCCGGTACCAAGTCTTTATTATTATTATTACTATTATAGTTTATCTATATAATTAATTATGCACTAAGATTTTATTTTTAAAAAATGGCTAATATTTATAGTAAGATTTGATTAAATACTATGTGGTTTAATTTTTGGTGATTGCATGGTATAATGAGATTATTGTCATTTAATTAAGAAGCATAATTTAATACACAAAATCTATTTAATTAAATATTGTATTAAATTATTTTTGGTGATTGCATGGTACCGGGTACCCGGTTTCGGAACGGTTCCCACCGGGTCCGGGACCGGTTTCAAAAACTTTGGACCCGGTTAGTACCGGTTCCGGGACCGGTTCTCTTTTCTTGGACCCGGCTCTTGACCGGTTCCGTTTCAGTTCCAAGAAAATTGATCGGGTAAACCGGTTCCGTTCACCCCTAGTTAGGACACAATTTTTCATCTCAGAATTTACTTTTTGAACCAAATTACTAGTTCGAATAACAAAAAAAGGCTCGATCCGCTCACATTTATCGGTATGGGTTCTTTGATTGGTATTTTCATTACATATTTGCTTTTACTATTTCCTATTTTATTTGTTTAGAACTAAATTGTTGGTTTGAATGAAAAAAAAGGATTCGAGATGTTGCACCTCTATCAGGATTTATTTTTTCAATTTTTTTTTCCATTTCAGTTTTTTTGTTTTCATTTTTATTTTATTTTTGGAACATATATATATATATATTAAATATTATAATACTAAATACCCGTGTTACACACGGGTATATTCTAGTATGATTAATAATATGATTTACTACTTATTAGAAGTTATCTTCAATGATCATGGAAGTGGAATTTTGGCTTCTTGTGTATTCAAGGAGAATAAGATTTCTTA
>BMAC01000400.1:847248-857319 GCA_014905375.1 Phtheirospermum japonicum
TAAGAAATCTTATTCTCCTTGAATACACAAGAAGCCAAAATTCCACTTCCATGATCATTGAAGATAACTTCTAATAAGTAGTAATCATATTATTAATCATACTAGAATATACCCGTGTGTAACACGGGTATTTAGTATTATAATATTTAATATATATATATATATATTTAAATATATATACTATATATATATATATATATATATATATATATATATATATATATATATATATATGGTGTAAGTTTTAATTTTTCAAGTATAAATCACAATATGATTTCAACCCTTTCACTATCATTAATTTACAATCGCCGATTTCAATTTATTTTTAGCGAAATCATAATTTATACTATTAAGTTTCACTCCATAGTTTTGAAAAATACATAGACGGGACAAAAACAAATCACTTCAGAAATAAGAAATAAGAATATTTATTACCAGATATTCTCAATATAAAAATGCATCAAAAAAATTATAGCAAGAGACGGATTAAACATATTTTGAGTTCAAAATTCCAAATAAACTAATGTTCATCCAATATATGAATTATAGTCATCCCAAGATTCAATAAGAAAAATATATACTTTTATCCATAATGATGTTTATTTAGGATGGACATTTTATTATATTCAACCTCCTTAATTGTTTTATCAATTAATTATTTATTTAGGATGAACATTTTATTATATTCAACCTCAATTTTTTATGAATTGTTTACTTGTTCATCCAAGTGTTTTATTCAAATAGATATTCTAGAACCGTTCTAGTTTTGTTTTTTATTGGAATATATATGAATTGAGAATAAATATTTATTTAGGATGAATATTTTATTATATTAAACCTAAGATCTTAGAATCTTTTTATCAATTATTTACCTATTTATTTATTTGGTTGTTGAGTTAGGGATTTTATTCAAATAAATCTTTTACATGTGTGTTTATTTTTAATAGGAGATAGCAAGGGAAATAAATCTTTTAGAATATGTGTTAATTTTATTTTTATGTTGTGGGATGGTATTTATTTAGGATTTGTTATTTTGTTTTTATGTTGGGAATAAGAGATAAAATGGAAAATTATAGGTTTATTATTATTTATTTTCAATTAGGTGGTGAGGTGGTATTTATTTAGAATAATTTTGATTTGTACGGTTGAAATATATACATTAAAAAAAATTATAGAATCTTTGGAAAAAAATTATAAATATTTCTAATCAATATTTTATAAAATTTCCTACTTTAAGTAATATGCTTATTAATATGGATATAAATTATTGATTTTATCCAATACCATGATTACGGTTGATTGGGATGTTTTTTTAAAAAACTAATGATTCGATAGCTTATAAAACTCCATTTCACAACTCAATTCAATCATACACATAAATATCGATCTCAAAACCAAAGTTTATATGTAAAAATCTTATTTGATAACATTTAATGACGGAGAGAAAAATAATATGGATAACTATTTTTTAAAATATTATATTTTAACAAGGATAAAGATATAATTAGAAAAAATAAATTAGTATGAGTAGTATGAGTAAAGAGCAGTGTTAACCGTTTGCGTTTATCCCAACATTGTTTAGTATAATATCGTTGTGTGTTACGTGAACTATTTGAACATGTTATTATAATATTAAGAAAATTATTATATATATCGTTTGAGTTATTTTTAATATAAAAATAATATTTTTTTTCGAAAATATAACTTAATATATAATATCAACAAATAAAGTATAAGTTCCAACAAATATCAAATAAGAATTAATTCATAAAATACAATAAAAAAAACAACAAATAACATATAATTTTCTAATAGTACATATAATAAATATCTAGTAACAAGTAGTCAAATTGATTAGAACCATTCATCAAATAATATAAATTAAAAAATAGTATGTAAAAACCACTAATAAAACACTATTTATATAGAAACACCAACCAATTACATGATATAAATTAAAGAATAGAAACACCAATCAATTATATGATATAAATTAATAAACTGTGCAAATAATTATTTAAATAAAAGAATTGGTGTTAAATAATTACTTAAACAGAAAATTAATTTTTTTTCTTAATCAGTGTTTGACACATTACATGATATAAATTAGAAAAATTAGTGCAAATAATTATTTAAATAAAAAATTAATTTTTTTCTTAATCAGTTTTGACGATATAAATTAGAAAAATTGGTGCAAATAATTATTTAAATAAAAAATTAGCGTCAAATAATTACTTAAACACACAGTATTAATGCAAATTAATTGTTAATTTTTATAAGGCCTTGTATCTAACAAAAGAATGATAAACGAATAAAAAAACAGTTGAGGACAAATAAGAGATAGAGAGGAGAAAAAAGTAAGAAAAAATATAATGGATATCACTTGAAAAAAATTTTGGGGAAATAAATTCATCCAACCTAAAGGAGAGAGAAAAGAAAATTACGCGAGAAAAATAAAAGAAAAATAAAAATACCAGACACAGATGAAAGGAAAATCGGGCATTGAGCCACGTGGAAGAAGGTAATCACAGTTGTTTGTTTAATTAGTAATATAGGGCGGATATCTATATATATAAAATAACATTAATTATTTTATAGCTTTAGTTTTTAGTTTTTTATTTTTTTAAATTCGTCTTCAATTTATTTGAAATCATTTGTTTGACCATATACCTCAAATCGTGGATATGTTATTGTAAAATCATCTTAATCACTTGATCAGTGTTTTCGTAAATAAACATTTCGCGTGTTTTTTTTTAAGTATTATATTTGAATCAAATGAGTTTATATACCTAATTTTTGTATTTTATAGATTTAGATTTCTAGTCATGTTTATTTGTATAATTGTATTCCTATAGTTGGATTTTGTTAAATATGTTCTCTTTTTCAGAGTATAAATTTTAGTTTTGGTAATTCTATATTGGACTAATTGTTTTTCTTTGGTCTTATTTAGATCTTTGTTTTTAGCGTTTTGTCTGAATGGTTATAGATGGATTTGAAAAACACGATTTTTATACACATTTTGGGATTTATTTTAATAGGTTTGAACTACTATTTATGCATTTATATCGTGTTTTAGACTTATCTCATATTATTTAGACGTTATTATGTGTTTGGTTGTTTTTGTGAGGTTTGTAAGATTTTTGAAGCCATTTTGGATGGATTGGGCTTGAAGAAGCACAAATGAGAATGATGAAGGATTGAATAGTATATAATGAGAAGAAGAGTCTACTGAGACAAGATTGGAGCATGCTCATGAAGTCAACGAGTCAACGGAGACCAAAAACCCAGTCACGACCCCCTTGGGGGTTGCGACTCAGCCCTCTACCGCATGCCATTTTTACGACGACCGTTGCTACTGCATTCGTAGTTGTGAACCAGGTCGTGAATGATTCGGAAAATGTTACAAATGTTGCAAAATCAGTTAAAAGTTGGAGATTCGTATTTTACTTATAAAAGTAAGCTAAGAACTAGTCCAATGGGGGAATTCAATTATTCATCATCAGGCTTCACCCCTCGAGCAAAAACACTATTCTAAGAGGAAGTTGAAGTGATAGAGAGTGATTCAGAGAAAAAAAAAATAAAAATTGAAGAATCCACCATAATCCCCTAAGATTTTATCTTTTCTTAGTTTTACTTATGAACATCATGAGTTCGATGAATTATATAGCTTATCTTTGTGACCAAAAAGTTTGGCTCACCAAGAATGAGGTCGACACTTCTCGAACTACCTTCTCGATCATGAGCGACCTGCAAAAAATAAACTCAAGACGAACAGCCCCGGCGTAGGCCCTCCGATAATTAAGTCAATAAACTCATAATTTGTATAAAATGAGATTAATAAAAAGAATAACATTTCTTCATTAATCGCTTGTTTCCAAGATCAGTGACAAATATTTCTCCATTAATCATATGTTCACATGACCCATGATAATAATTATGTTAAAGTCCTGAATAAGAGCTTGAATCCCCTATTTATAAGATTATTTGACTTATCCACCAACCAATAGGATTCCTTCCCAAGATGAGATTAAATCTCATAATTGTACTCGATTTCCGTAATTAGGAAACTATCTCATGCTAGGATTATTTCTTTCGATAATTTCATAATAACCACAAAACTTTATTATTACCATACCGACTTGTCGGGGCCCCGTAACCATATTTAACCATAAGACCATATTACCGTAATAACCTTATACGCCAGGACCTAAAACCTTCTACCTCTTTTGATACATTCTTACCATATTAACAACCTTTTAGGGTCCAGTATCTTATTGCAGGACTTTTTTTATCAACTTTCTAACCATATATGACCGAGCTGATATTTGATGTCGTATCAGCTAGTCCCTCGTATCCTAGTCGATTGACGTACGAGATTAGGTAGGATATTAAAAAAATAAAAATTATGCAAATGAGATTTTAATCCTTAACAAAATATCACCATTATTCTCAAAACTTCAACAATTAACCAGCAGAAAAAAATCACGTACCCTGAAACCATATTTCAACCATGATCTTAATCGCAACTCAAAAATCTCATTCTCCAACCTAAATGAAGTATTAGGCAAAAATAATCCACGACTCGAAAGCCATAAATCCCTATTCCAACCCAAAATAGGTCAGACAAATACCATAATCATAACCACAAACCATAAGCCATTATTCGACCTAAACTAGTCGATTAAAAACCATAACCATTACCCGACCTAAAATAGGTCAATCAAAAATCATAATTATAAACCATTTACTTGACCTAAAATAGGGTTGTTAAAAAATCAATAATCTAACCATAAATCATAAATAACTTTTCCGACCTAAAACCGTCCGATCAAAAATTATAAACCATAAACCATGAACCATAATCATATAACCCATATGATGGATAAAATACTAACCGAAGACCAAATACCTGCATAACAAGTGTCAAACCATCATTGTATAATCATCAGGGACATCAAATAGGTTGACCCATAAGTAAACCATATTAAACCCAATAATCCATATTAAATCCAACAAACCATATTACACCATACCAAGCCATAAAGATCTAATATATCAAACCAAATAAACTAGCTCGAACCAAATACACCATCTAAGTCAAACCAAATAAATCATATATACCAAACCTAAATAAACAAAATAAATCATACAACCATTTCCGACCTAAAAAAGCGTCGAGCCATCCACATCCATAACCATACCATTTCCAATATAAATAAGCATCGTGCCATATCATATCCATATCCATACCATCTCCAACCTAAACAAGCGTCGGGCCATACATATCCGTAATCATACCATCTCCGACCTAAATAAGCATCGGGCCATACCATATCCATAACCATTAACCATGCCATCCATTAATACGACCTAAACCAAACTTGCGACCAAACCATAACCATTTAAACCGAGCCATAGACCATAACCATTTATACCGAACTAAATAAACATTATCAAATCAAGTAGACCATATTAAATAAACCAATCTATATTAAATCAAATAAAATAATTTAATATGGTCTACTTGATTATATAATAACCCATAAATCATATTAAATTAAAACAAATCAAATAACCCATAAATCATATTAAACCAAATAAATCAACTAATCTCATATAACCCAAAAACTAAATTATATAAATAATATTAAACCAAATGAGCCATGTTAAATACACCAAATAACCAAATAAAACATATAACCGTATACCTAAATAAACTCGATAACCCATAAATTTTACCACTAAATTAAAAACTCTCAACATAATTATTCCACCAATTATGGATCATCTTAATTTTTTTCACAAGTCACTAAATATTTGGATCTTCAAGTAATATCTCAACCCTTAGTTAATATATTGATTCTGACCATTCAAGCATCATTACTATATTATTTCATGGCAATTCTCACCTCATACGTATTAGGTCGCGGACAATTCTTAACTCAATCCCATCATTACTACATTTAATTTTGTACATCAGTACTATATTCTCAACTCAATGACATCATTACTATATTAATATATTCTAAACTCCTTTTGTGACTTATATACAATTTCATGTATTATCGCCAAATCACCCAAATAATTATACCACACCATATATTATGCAACATCAATTCAAAAATTTATAAACACATAATCATGCCACAAATAACCCCAAAATTTCATATGTTCGATTTCAAAAGAAAGACGTATAGAAACTTATATTTTCCTTTTGCCGTTTTGTAAGTCCTTTTCCTTTTGCCGTTTTGTAAGTCCCCCTTTATCGTATTGATCAATTAAATTGTGTGAAACCTCACGTCTTTCACTCAAAACTCAATGTCCTTCGCATTCCCATAAATAACGCCACTAGTTGCGATCAAAAAATTTGACTCACCAAGAATGAGGTCGTCACTTCTCGAACTACCTTTTCAAGCACGAGTGACCTGCAAAAAAAAAAAAAAAAAACAATTCGCACAACCCTGACATAGGTCCTCTGATATTTATGTCAGTAACCTCATAATTTGTATAAAGCGAGAGCAATAAGAAGAATAATATTTCTCCATTAATCGTGTGTTCTTATGATCTATGATAAATATTTCTCTATTAATCGTGTGTTCGCATGACCCATGATAATAATTATGTTGAAGTCCTAAAATAAAAGTTGAATGCTCTATATAGATTATATGACTTGTCCACCAACCAATAGGATTCCTTTTCAAGATGTGATTAAATCTCCTAATTGTCCTCAATTTTCGAAGTTAGAAAACTATCTTAGACTGTGATTCTTTATTTCTATAATTTTATAATAACCATAAAACCTTATTGTTACCATGTTACCAACCTGACGGGGCCCAATAACTATATTTAACAATAAGACCTTATTAACATATTACCATATTAAATTTATACGCCGAGACTTAGAACTAAATGACCTCTTTGATACATTCTTACCATATTGGCGACCTGTTAGGGTCCACTTACCAAATTTGCGACCTGTTTATTAATTTTTTTTTACCATATATGTCCGAGCCAACATTTGATGTCGTATTACTTTCGATTATGTCTACCTAATTTCATCATATTATGGGGTTTGAAAATAATGAATAATCAATCTTTTAATCTTTCTTTCAATTGAGTATGATTCATTTGCTATTTTTATATTTGGTTTCATCGGTTCATAATTGATCCCATTATGTTTATATAGTTGTAATCGACTGACAACCTTTTACAACTACTAATTTTGATAAATCAACAATCGAGTGATAAGATTTTTCAATTAGGATTTCAAACATAAAGGAGGCGCTTGGAAGCCAAAAAAATTTTTTTCACTCATCTCGATAGGAAAGAAAATTGAATGGAAAGAAAATACTATTTTTTTTCGTCAAACAATTTCAAGAGTCCCACACTCTCTTTCATTTTCTCTTTTCCTTTTTTTCTATCACGTCTCTTATCCCCTTCCTTTTCCAAAGCCAGGAAATCGGTGATGAAGGGAATCTACCGGCCCTTTCTTCTCCAAGAACGGAAATCGGCAATCGGGCAAAACTTCCGGCAACGATGCGCGTCGGTAGAAGTTCGGGTCCCGTCGGCGAATCATCCTCCCTCAATTTCTCCACGGCGGTTGCTCCGGCGAGGGCAGCGACAATTGGGGTGACGGCGGCTGCGAAAATGGCTGGGCTCCGACTTATGAAGGAAGTGGCGGCATTCTTGTGGGTTTGCCGACTTTTCTTTGTTTCCAATCAATTTTTCCAAATTGTTGTATGTAGATTGCGGGCGGTGAATCATTGACCGAGACTCGGGCAATGGTGTTTATCCCCTTGGCCTTGAGCTCGACGGCTTACTGGACGAAGTCGGGGTGGTGCTTCGGCAAGCAGGAGGGGGTGTACGTGTCGGGGACGGCGAGGATGATGTTTTTTTTTGTTGGCGGTGAGGTCGGAGACGGAGACGGTCTGGAGCTCGCCGGAGGCGTCAAAGTAAGAGAGGCTCTTCCATAGCCTCATGGAGCATGTTGACGAGGAAGAAGTTTCGGATTAGGTGATAAGATGGGAGATAGTATGCACTTTCGCAGCCCGGTGGCAGGCTCGCTTGCTCGGCCGGAAACCGGATTTAGAGGAGAGGGATGAGAAGGCCCGAGGTGGCGGCCCGGTCAATGACGGAGTTGAATCGGGCAGCGTTGAGGGGTGTGACTATGATTTTTATAAAATTTTTTATATCCAACCGGTTATCAAAAATGTGTGGGCTCGAATGAAAATAATTTTACAAATTTTTTTTATATCCAATCAGTAATTAAAAATCATAAAAACTACACTCAATCATTATTTCACAAAAAAATTTCATCTCTCTAAAATAATTTTTTTCACTATTTTCTAGCAAAACGAAACGAAAGAAACCGAAAAGATATCCAATCGCACCCAAAACATTTTAATCCGGTGAATGTTTTTCCACTTAACATGCTTCTTTTGGTTTTATTTATTGTATAGGTTTTTGAGTGTGAATACATATGTTCTAGGATGAGATTTCTCAACTTTATAAAATAATAATAGGGGCTAAAGTAAATTTACACTTTACAAGTCATGGAAAAGGATGTTTGTGTTAAAAAATAATTAAATTATTTTACATCGGCCAAGATCTATAATATATGTTTATTATATTGGAATTTGTTAGGAGGACTTAAAAGTTTGTTGAGAGATATTTAGCATAGGGTTTGAAGCTGCTAATGTACGAGCACGAGGTGAAAACTTCCACTGACGCTTGCGTTAAAGGGCAATGGGGCACTCAGGTCATTATTGAAAAACTGAATGGGCCCAAAATAGAAAAATGTTGATGTGTCTTATTTGTATGTATGTTTAGGTTTTAACTTTCAAGGTTCTTTTAGTTTTTTTTTTCTTGTTTGTTTTAGCTTTTGTAGGGTTCTTATTTTAGTTTTTTATTTAGTTTAACATTTCTTAGGACTTTCCTATTTTGTAGGGATTTTATTTTTATTATTTTATGGTCTTACCGTTTTTTAAGTTTTTTAGTTTGGTTTTCCATTTTTTAGGGTTCTTTTTTAGCTCAATTTTTCATAACAATCATTGTGTGTGTGTGTAAACATATTTTATGTTAGATATTGTTGATAGATGTTTGAAGAGGTAACAATAGGATCCATGCTTAGATGAACTTGTGTTTGAAAAGGGCCAATGCAAATATTGTGATTGATAACTCATGATCATTAGAAGATCTGAATAAACGTTTGTATATGCACAGTCCAGTTTAGATAACCATTGAATATTTGTAGTTTTTGTTTGGTTTTTTTTTTTTTTTTTTTTTGTTTATTATCAATTGTTATATGTTGGAAAGATTTGTGAATTGACAATGAGTGGCTCACTTATTAAATAATTTGTCAATGTAAATTGTGTATGTAGTGGCAGTGGTTTGGATGAACCGCTAAGACCTAGGGTTCCCTTACAGGCGGTTAATATTCTCAACACGTCTTTTTAAATTCCTCAATTTTCCATGCACGAATCCCGCTGAAACCGCCTTTTAAATTAGGTCTTATTTTTAAGGATGATCTGTAACGTCTGATATTCCGTCTTCAACAATTGAGACCCCAACACGTCCCCTCAAGTACTGTGCCTCTGACACGCATTAAATGCAGGAATCCCATAAAATCTCCTTTTTCCAAAAATTATTTTCAAAATTTATTCTTCCCCTTTATCCCACGATTCCCTTATCATTTTCTATTCCTCTTCCTCACCAGACCACTTGTTTCTCTCTCTCTCTCTCTCTCTCTCTCTCTTCTAACTCGCAGCTTCACCTTCTTCAAGCATCTTCCGATCACCTTCCAATCCAGGTATTTTTTCAATCTCTATTTTATCAAATTCCTATTATGTCTAATCAATCATCTTCTTCTTCTTCTACCCACCAGATCCCAGCTCGGCCGGAAACCGGATTTAGAGGAGAGGGATGAGAAGGCCCGAGGCGGCGGCCCGGTCGATGACGGAGTTGAATCGGGCGGCGTTGAGGGGTGTGACTATGATTTTTATAAAATTTTTTATATCCAACCAGTTATCAAAAATGTGTGGGCCCGAATGAAAATAATTTTACAAAATTTTT
>BMAC01000400.1:867573-883212 GCA_014905375.1 Phtheirospermum japonicum
AATACTATGAGATCTACAATTGCTCGTCGATATATTATTATAGTTTGTGGAGAAATACAACTATATCTCAATATATTCTTTGAATATTATGTATTCCTGAAGAATACTATGAGATCTAAATTGCTCGTCGATATATTATTATAGTTTGTGGAGAAATACAACTATATCTCAATATATTCTTTGAATATTATGTATTCCTGAAGAATACTTTGAGATCTACAATTGCTCGTCGATATATTATTGTAGTTTGTGGAGAAATACAATTTGAATATTATGTATTCTTGAAGAATACTATGAGATCTACAATTGCTCGTTACAACCATAGTCAATATGGGATCTATAATTGCTCTTAAAGAAGCAATTTTTTTTATTTAATTATTAATTTATTTATTTTTATTTTTTTGTCATGTGTTTTAATTATGTCAATTCAAGTTATTTCTCCTGAAGTAGAACAACTATATATTATTCCGAAAGAATATATGTATTTCATTTGATAATTCAATATTCCTGAAGAATATATATATTTTTTTTAGAAAAAAGAACCATTCATACTTGTACTTAAATTATATCATAATTCAATATTTATGAAGAATATGGATTTTTTTTAAAAATCTAAATTAAATTATTGTGATCTTGAAGTATCGCATGTTATGATATATGATACTTATTCCTGAAGAAATTTTAATATTTATGTCTTGTTGACATTATAGTTCTAGATCAAATATTATTCTTCATGAGATTACCTTTATTTTCTTTCGGGCACTTGATGAAGGAGAGCTTGTCCACAATTTCATCAAACAGTTTTGAGGATCTAGCCACCGGCACATATTTTTCACTAAGAGACTATCCAATTAAGGTACATACTTTCTCTTTTTGTATAGATGTTAATCCAAATTTATGTGTTTCAAATATGATTTTTTTTCTTATTCTTAGAGAGTTTTTAATAGATTATATCTTTTATTTAAAAAAAAGGGGTGGATACAATTAGATAATTCTCTTGATACTTTATCATTTATTTACATTCATGACATTAGAAGCTTTATCATGTTGAATTGATAATCATAGGCAAGCATGAAGCATAATCTATGTATTTTATGCATTTTTATTTTGAGACTTGAAAATTTTACCTCTATTTTTCTTGGAATACATTCCATAGTTGTTAATGTGCATTATGTGGTAATTAGAATACTTCTCGTGATGTGATTTTGGTTAAGAGGAGATGTATCCCAAATATTATAGTTGATATGATTCTAATGGGATCTACTTATTAATATGAATTTAGAGTATTCATTGGCTCAATTTTTGTTATTGTCAATTAGTTAAATGACACAATTTATATGCAAGCATGATAGATCTGAAATAACAAGTTGTGTTTTTCTTTTCTTGATAAAATATGTAATCATGTATATTTGCGCGTTGTATGAGATTTATTTTCAACTCATATTTATCGTAGTATTTTTGTGAAATACGATTTCACAATTCTTAATAATCTTGAAGATTGTTAAAATATAAATCATGGTTTCTGAAGAAATGTGATGGTATAGTGTAATTTCTCAGTTGAGTATGATATGTTCATGAGAACATTATAAGACATATAATCTGTATTTTTCTGAGGAAAATAATATATAGTATTTCAGAAGAATATTAACAATGCTCTTGAAGAAATATTTTTATTAAATGTTTTATTTATTATTAAAAATATTACTTACATATCATTGTTGTATTATTTACATTATGATTAAGTTGTTGTTCCTGAAGTAGCACAACTAATAATAATATTTCTTACGAACATTATATTCCCTAGAATATCATTTATATATTTATTTGTCAATTTAATATTCTTGAAGAATATTGATATATTACTCCTGAAGTAGTGATATTTATTTCAAATATTCAATTGGATATTTCTTACTTTTGAAAAATGACACTTTGTCGTATGCAATATTAAAAACCCAGTATACTCAAGAAGGAGTAACACATCAAATCAATCATTACTACTTATAATGCCCTAAGAGCATATTTCTTATATAAAACTTATCATTTTTGAAAAATATATACCATGAGTATTATTTATATGTTATGGATTCTTTTAAATTTCAAAACTTTAAATTGATTGTATTCTTGAAGTATTACAAATCTTAATAATATCACAAGTAAAGTTTTTATAATTATTTTGATCTGATTTAGAATATTATTTTAGTCAGTTGGGCAAAATGGTTAGAAAGTAAAGATAAACCTCAAAAAAATATGAAAGGGTTTAAGGCCTTTTCAACACCATTATAAAGTGTTAGTGATACCACTTGAGTTACAAACTCATGGTGATATAATTTGGAATATAAATCAACCAGAAGTTTGATTTTTTTTACTTGAAATATCCATAAGAATTTGAGATAATTTATTATCGAATTAATTTGTACTATAAACTAGTACTAACTCAAATATTTCTATATTGACCCGAAAGTTCAATAAAAGCTCTAAAGGAGTTAGAAATTACTTTTTCATTTTGAACCCAAAGTTCAGTATTATCATGATTTGGCATAACTGGTATGACCATCCCAGTTTATTAATTAATGAAGAGTATGAAGACTCTTCTATTTATTTTTAATGCTACATGTTCTCAACAAAATTAACCGTTAAATTATTAATAGTTTAATTGAAATTAGGTTCCAATAATATTCATATTTTATATTATGGGGTGAGATCTTTTGGGCCCATTCACCCTCCATGTTGACTTCTAGATATTTGGATCCACTAGAAGATTGCATGTGTTATTATTTCATAACCAGAAGTTTATGAGAATAATTGCTCTATTGGCTATGAGACCAAAGTACCGTATGTATCTAATAAATACACTTATCATTTGCCAGTAAATTTATTTGAAAATTTTATTGATGATTTATATTTTGTTGACTATGGTTGGCAAAAGCAATTGATATGCCTTATGATATTTGTTATATCATTTGATGAGAACAATTTTTGTAATTATGTGAAAAGAATATTTCACAAGTATGCCAAATATGAAAATATATGTGAAACCCCTATCTATGGCTTACATTCAGAAGCCTCCATCAAAACTTAAACAAGTGCGATATTTGTAATCACCCCCACCACATGTCATGATGGATAGCGAATGCTGAGAACATATCAAATAAATATACATTTTTCTCATAATTTGTTAGTAATTGTATATTCTCAGTATTAGGGGAGGATAGACATATGTTATGGTAACAAAACATATGAAATGTATATGTCATGGTAAACAAGAAATATGGAATGCATAAATATAATTCTCACAAAGTTTAAAACAAACCTGAAGTTTGTAACGAGAATTTACATTTTAGATTATTGACTATAAGGTTATCAATGGTTTTCAAGTTTAAAGACTCAAACTTGAAAGTTATATAAAATCCTACAAGAGGATTAAGATGTCATGCTTGAAGCATTGTAACGATTGATTCTAATATATATCCTTTATATGGAGCAGTTATTTGTGATGATCTTCTCACTGAACGTTATACTCCAGTAGAGTAAACAGACATAACAAATTATAAACCCCTGAAGAGGTTCAGGTACCTGATGATAATTTTAGAACAAAAATATCTCGATAAGTTATGTCTATATAATTGGATCAAATAGAATCAATAAGATAACTAGTTGACTATATTTATACTCATGAGCTCAATGATAGCGAGGAGGGTGTCTTTGGATTAATTAAAAGTTATTGACATAATTGTTTGGCCAAGATTGAATATGCAATCTTATCGATTGCTATATGTTTGACTAGAAGTTCATTCATATGAAATATTTTGTCAATAATATACAAACAAAGATTTATACTTCAAGAGCATTCTTGTATGTGGTGGATGATATTGAAACTTGAAGTTTCATTCAACCGACAATGTAGAACAATATCATGAATGAAATGAAATATTTGAAGGGTTTTGATATACTTGAAGCATTTGTAACATTGTCAGTTAATATAATGAGATATGCATTGCACTCTTTTTCCCTTAAGCTGAGGTTTTGTCGGACTTTCCCATTAAGATTTTTTATGAGACAGCATTTGAACACTATGAGTGTGAAAATAAATATTTCGCACATGACACAACTCATATGTGATTACATAAAAGGTGATAAGGCAAGATATATCTCTCTCGAACTTCTACATACAAGATCTCCAAAGAATGGCGATGTCGATATCCAACAAATTTGCTCATATGATAATTTGGTGGACTTATTCACGAAAGCATTGCCATCATCATCATTTAGAAGATTGGTAAACAAGATTGACATGCATCGACTCAAAGATCTACAGTGATGATTTTCAGGGGGAGTAGGGCTGTACTCTTTTTCCTTCGATCAGGTTTTGTCCCATTGGATTTTCCTGACAAGGTTTTAACGAGGCAGCATTCTTAAGGTCATTCAAGGAGGAGTGTTGTAATTAATTAATTACCTTAATTATATATTATATGAATGACCATCCTACCCCTAAACCCTAATCTTGTACCTATAAAAGGGACTCTAGTCCTCATTATAAAATACACATTTTGATCACTCTTTTCTCTCATTCTCTCACTCTCCTCTCATTTTCTCTAGTTTTACAACAGAATTCTCTTTTAAGGCGATTTACTCTTGCTTCTCATTTATGTTTTTCTTCTAATTAGAATTCGTCTATTTCTATCCATACACGGTATATATTCTGTATATGCATCTCTTTAATTGTCATCTATCTAGTTAACACTTTTTACATTACATTTTATTGACCCATAATATATTATGGGCAACACTCTTGTTAGGCCGGATTAACGGATCATCCGTTAGGATAAAATTTTACATCAATACATGATAATACAAAAATTAATAAATTATAATAAAAAATTAATACATCATAGTAAAAAAATATTACAGTGCAAAAACCAATATATCATAGCACGGGTCAGATATTTATGAAAAATTAATACGTTACAGTAGAAAATCAATACATTACAATACAAAAACTAATATATTATAGTATCGAGTCGAATGACCTAACGAATCATGACCTGTTAATCTGGCTTAATACGAGTGTTTACCATAATCATGTATCATTGATCTGGATTACTCAAAAAGAGCACAAATAAAAGTTATTGGTAAAGGGCACTACAGTGAATTGATATCTGATGTACGGGAATAGGATATTAATTTAGTATTGAGTGATTGGAGGCACAATTATTGACAGCTAAGGTTTAGTTTCACAAAATGCTCGTAACACTGCTACGATCCAGTGTGGACCCCACTCCACGTGAACCTCTCCACTTTAGCCGTTAGATTGGGCCCAAAATCGTCGGTGTGCGCGACATTTGTGCCTTGGCGTTTTCCTGCCGACACTTTGGTGGGTTTTTAATATATATGGGCTTTTATGCTTCTCTTTAGACCTGACCTGGTCCACTGAGTTTATTCTCCTTTTTCTTATGTTGTTTGGGGTCAAAATAGACCGTGAAGTAACATTAATAGATTTTTAAGTTCAAATTGATAAATTTACATGTGTATTAATAAATACGTGCATTAATAAAATTTTATATTTAAAATGATGAATTTTAGCGTGAGAGTGGATGAATATTTTGTGTTTAAGTTGATTAATTTGAATGAAACTTTCAACTCAAATTTGTGAATATTTATATGAATCAATGAATTTTTATATAAAGTGCAGGTATAATTAAATAATTAAAATATATTTAAATAAAAATTAAAAAATGTGTTACTTTAAAAAAAAATCATGATTTGGTGGCGGGACGCCATTCCCAGACGCGTCCCGCTCACCGGGACGCTATTCCCAAAAGCGTTCCGCACCTCAATTTACGCTACAAAGTTTTTTGGGGCCGAAATGAAAAAAAAAATACCGGGGGCGGGGCGCTTTTCAGAATAGCGTCCCGAGGTTGTTTTGGAAAAGAAAAAAAAAAAAACGGGGTCGGGACACCACTGGGAAAGGCGTCCCGGGGTATTTAAAAAAAAAAAAACCTAACTCTAAAACCCACCCAAAATCAACACATTACATACTCACCTCCTCCCAGCAGCAGCGGCGTGGAACTTGAGCAAGGAGTAAGAAGATTTTCAAAGAAGATAAAAAAAAAAAAGATAAGTTCTTATTATTATATTGTTTATTCTTTTTAATTTGTTAATTCTAGTGTTTATATATTCTATTGTTATTTTTAATTTTAATTAATTGCAGTTAGATTTATTTTTTGTTTGTATATATTAAATTGAAATGTTTTTGAGTTTTAGTTATGAATATTTACTAAATCTTATTTGGTTAGTTTGTGAATTCTTTTGTTAAATGTTAACTGTTTAGGGAAATTGTTAATTTCTTCTTGAACATGGAAATTGATTAGGGAAATTCTTGATCTTAAATTATTACCTTCTATTTAATTGCTTGTGAATATTTACGAAATTTTAGTTATGAACATTTACGAAAGTTTATTAGGTTTGTTTGTGAATTTTCTTGTTAATTGTTATATGGAAATTGTTATTTTTTATGCAAATTTGTTAATTTTTTTTTTTTTTGTGAATTGTTCATGGAGATTGATTATGGAAAATATTGACCTTCAATTGTTACCTTCTATTTAATTGATTGTGAAGAAACTATTAATTTTATTTGCTTGTTTACCTTCAATTGTTACATTCTATTGTTACCTTCAATTTTTTATTTGTTAATTGTTCATGAAAATTGATTTTATTTACTTGTGAGAAAACTATTAATTATGGGAATATGTGATTTTATTTATTTTGTGAGAAATTATTATTTATGTGAAAAACTGAATTTATTTGTTTGTGATGTAATTATCAATTATGTGAATATTTGATTTTACTAGAAATGATTAATTATGCGAATATTTGAATTTATAAGAAATTATTACTTATGTGAATATATGAATTTATTTATATTTTTAGAAGTAAGCGCACATATGACGAATATGTCTCCTGGCAATGAATATGACATGTATGCATCAATTCTACGAGACGAGAGTGGATATGCAAATGTAGATTTCACCGAACATCATCCCCCACCGTCGATCCCGAACTGCCCCGCCGATTGCTTCGGACCAGATGAAGGAAGCGATTCTGAAAATGGTTTAGATGAACTAGATGATGATGGTCATGAAACTGACGAGGAATTCTTTTAGTTGGGGGGTAGCGTACCAGATGAAAATCCTTTAGAACCTACCTTGGATGAACTTTCCCCTACAACCCATAAACGAGCGGATAGAGGATCGGCACTGTACAAGAACATACCATTTTTCGATCACGTATACGATGACGTTCCTATTGATTCTATTGGTGTCCCTCAACCGGACTTGTACTACAATAAAGACAAAGGAGTGTTGAGAATAGGCATGATATTTAGAGATAAAAGACATTTGATGTGGGCTGTCAAAGATTAATCCGTGCGCGTCGCCAAGTGTTCGTATAGAGTGGTAGAAAGCAATCCTACGATTTGGAAAGTTGTTTGCATGTCGAATTCACTTGGTGAGAATCATGTAGATATTAACGAATCATCTGAATGCGGATGGTGGCTCCGCGCTAGTTTTCGGAAACGGAAGGGTGCTTGGGTAATCACAAGATTGGGTTCTGAGCACAGATGTCTCGTATCTTTTACACGTAATGATCACCCCAGTTTGTGTAAATATATGATTGCTATGCTCATTACCAGCCACGTCGAGAAGGATCCGTTATATAGCGCCTTACATGTCCAGCAGGCTGTCAAACAAGAATATGGTTATCTTGTGCCGTATCACAAGGCGTGACAAGGTTTGCAGCGGGCTCGTGAAAATATGTACGGGACGTGGGAGCAGTCGGTCCAATATTTACCAAAATATATGAAGGCCTTGCAGATGTACAACCCGGGGACCGTGGTCGAGTGGCGACACAAATTTTCTGGCATACCCGATGTGCACATGTTAAGATTTGTATTTCAGGCATTTCGATCATGTATCGAGGCTTTTAGACATTGTCACAAGGTGATCAGTGTTGATGGAAACTTTTTGGTTGGAAAGTACAAGCACACGCTGTTGATGACAGTTACAGTTGACGCCAACCAACAAGTCGTGCCACTAGCTTACGCAGTTGTTGATTCAGAGAGTAACAGCTCGTGACATTGGTTCCTTCATATGGTTGAAAAATATATTGTTTGCGACATAGAAGGGGTTTGTCTTATATCTGACCGGAATGCTGGACTACTCAGTGCACTAGAACAAGTTCCGACATTCTCTTCTAACGTTTTTTGTTTGCGACATGTCTCTTCTAACTTCAATACGCATGCCAAATCTGTGAAATTGAAGGATATGTGTTTCAAAGCTGGAGCAGAACCCAGGGTTGCAGTCTTTCACAAAATAATGGAGCAGATTAAGGCGCTTGATCCGAATGCATTTGCGTACTTAGATGGCATTGATAAGAGCAAGTGGACATTGTCTCACGACAACGGCAAACGGTGTGGCATCCTCACGACCAACATGTCCGAGTGCATCAATGGAGTGATGAAGCGTGCTAGACGCCTCCCAATAACTACCATCGTCCGAATCACATTTCTTCGAAATGTTCAAAATTTCTATGATCATTTGAAAGATGCGACAAGAGTCCATAACATGTAACAATTTTGTCCTGATATGATATATAACCTATTCAGAGAAAGACAGCAATTAGAGTCATCTTACCATGTTACGGGCTTTAATTGGGTGGCACAAACGACCGAAGTCTCTGTGAAGGTCAGCGGAGGAGCTCGTAGTCGAGTCTTTCGAGTTTTCTTGTCGAGGGCAGAATGCTCATGTGGTAGATGGGTGAGCAGCGGTATTCCGTGCTCTCATGCAATAAAGGTGTGTACCGAATTTAGAGAGGATCCTCGTATTTACGTCCTAGATTACTACAACACTTCTGCGTACCTACACACATACTCCGCTCGGGCATTTGAACCGTTGCTCGATGCGGAGGACTGGAATGAGGCTAGTTTTAAATTGGTTCATGATCCACAAACGAGGAGGCAGCGAACCGTTGGACGACTCAGGGGTAGTAGAATCCCCAACGAAATGGACCAACCCCAATTACGCGCAAGACAATAATACCGTGCACAAGACGTGGCTAGTTCCTCACAAGGCCTTGGACGTTCTGGTTCCAGGCATTGATGATAGATACGACGCTGCTCTTTCCATGAGTTCGATGTTGTAATTCACTAGCACTTTCAAAAGTTGTAATTCGCATTGCTTAGAACATTAATAATTATTGTTATATGAATTCCCTAAGTAATATTCGGGTTTGTTGTTGTATTTCTTTTATATTGTATGCACTTGCCTTGTTAAAAAATATATATTTATCTCATTTATATGGAACAACAACAACAACAACAACAATAATAATAATAATAATAATAATAATAACAAATTTATTAAGTAATACTTCACTCTTGTATGAATTTATTAAGTCTTGTAACTTTTCGTATAATATTTAATTCTCGTAATATTTTATTTTTGATTGTTTCTATGTATCTATCTTGTAGATGGAATCATTGCTCTTGCGCCGAAAGAGTTTACATAGATCGAGCAGCGTTGTAGGTGGTCGTATAGATGGGGTTCTGATGGTGAAGCATGCAGCTGGTTATATTTCCTGGGACGAGTATAATGGTCTACATCCTCGAGTTATGTCGGTGCTACATCGCTGGGGATTTTACGGGGTCGCATGTTGCGGGGCGATTACGAAGCTGGATGCCCATTTGATCACCACACTAGTTGAGAGATGGCTCCGCGAGATGCATACGTTTCATCTGCCTATGGGAGAGGCGACTCACTCTCCAGGATGTGGCAGTTATTTGGGACTTCCAATTGAAGGTGCCCCGATGATCGACGATGACGCGGAGTGGAGTAGGGAGGAATGGGCTGATTATGTCAGGTACTACATAGGCCTGCAAGTGGATTATGAGGTGGAGATGAAAGGTGCGAGTTGTTTGAAACTCAAGACATTGAGTGAGCACCTCAGTAGACGACGGCCAGATGCTGACACGCCGTAGGACGAGGTCGTGCAGTACGCTCGTGGGATTGCACTTTTATTATTAGGTTCGTTATTGTTGCCAAGAACAATGAACAATTACGTTTCCGTAAGCTACCTACATCATTTTGAGGATGATGACACGGCATCGGGTATTAGCTGGGGTAGTGCTGTGCTTGCACATTTATATCGTCAAATGTGTATAGCTGTGGAAGATGACAAGAAGACGACCAGTGGTCCGTTGGATTTATTACAGATTTAGGCCTGGTTCCGAATTTTATCTGTCAGACCACATACCACGGGCAGTTCTCTCAATCTTCATCGGACCATTTACGATGCTGTCGAAGACGTCACGTTGCCCGTACCGCTGTATGGTGCTAGGTATAATTTTTAATTTCATCCATTAGTAATCATTTCCATTTAAATAACCTTCCATGAATGTTATCGCAGGTGGATTGCGGAGTATAGTTATACTCGGAGCTCTAGAAATACGCTACGAATATTTCGGGAGTCACTTGATCGGTTAAACCAGTGAGAGGTAGAGTAGTGAATAAATATTACTTATATTGATAATATGGTGCAAACTAATGACGATTATTCAAATGTGTGCAGTGGACATGGGAACCCTACAATTTGGATGCACCGGAGATAAAAGTACTGGGGGAAAGATGTTTGACTCAAAACTGGCTAAGCTAGTGCCCACTGATCTGCTGGTCGATTGTTGAGTACTATTTTCCCAATCGAGTGACCCGACAGTTCGACATACGTCAGAGTACACCAGCGAGCAACGATGTTGACGTAGAGGCATTGCACAATGTCTCTCAGGCACAGGAGCATCACGTTCAGAGGACTGTACGTCATCATGCCTGGATCCAGGCATGGGAGGTACGATGGTCCACGAGGATAGAAGGCCCTCTAGTTCAGAGAGATGCGGATGCGGCGAGTGGATATCGGAGTTGGTATCAACAGAATACACGACTTTTCATCCCTCCTCTGGAGAGACATGCAGAGGGAGGATACCAGCCTTCGGACGTCGGCGTTTACGAGGCCATTATAACAAATCTTATTCACTCTTTTCCCACTCAATGAGTTTAATTATATCTTAGTTTTGATGTTCAACCGTCCATGTTTTGTAGGGTACTTGGAGTCAGCGACTCCGCCATGTCTCTTCACATGCTAGAGATGATGATTTTGACTCTTATCGTTGTATGCACGCTGTAGTTGATTCGGTCGCTGATGAGATGACGCAATGACTTCGTATTCGTGAGGAGTTACATGAAGATATGCCAGATGAGCGCACGACATTTGCATCCGGCAGCGGAAGACGGAGCATATCTGGCCCGTCCAGGAGGAGTGTATCTCGTCCTGCTCCAGATGAGCATAGGGCATCCCCAGGGTCACCCGGGCCATCGCCAGTCATCCATCATGGTAATTATGTGATTAGTTAATAACTATTTCATATATCACTTTCTTACGATTAATATTAAAACAATTATTTTTTTTTCTGTGTTGAATGTAGATCCCGTTGGTGGATCATCGTATAACGTGGGAGGTGATTACGTTCCTACAACGGGAACATCCGAGTTTTATACTCCTGCATATGTTAAACAGTCATTCACCGATCTTCTGCATACCGATTATCCGCATGACATGGGATGTTCACGGCCAGACTTCCAGACGACGCCTATTCCGATGTCGGTTCCCACTGAAACTGCGGATCGTGCACATCAAGTTTGGGGTCACATGGTGCGTGTAAATGACAATGAAGAGGAAGAGCCGATTCAGGAACCATCAGCCCCCCCACAAGGACATGATCACGATCTACATAGAAAGTATAAGAAAAAAAATGTGTCACGGGATCACACTATTTTTCATGATGTGTAAATTATTTTAATAGTAGTCAGAAACGTGGTTCACTTTTTATTTCATCATCGCTCAGTAGTTATTAAAAGACATTACAGAATGAAAATACCAACCGAAATTCCGGAATTCCCTAAGCAATAGAGCACTGTCGGTACAACAACATAAAAACATTTCAGAATGAAAACATAAACACAATCCACAGCAATAGAGCACTGTCGGTACAACAACATAAAAACATTACAGAATGAAAATATAAGCAATCCAACAATAGAGCACTGTCGGTACAACAACATAAAAATATTACAGAATGAAAACATAAACGCAATCCACAGCAATAGAGCACTGTCGGTACAACAACATAAAAACATTACAGAATGAAAACACAAACATAATCCACACAGATAGAGCAGTGTCGGAAAACCAATGTGCAATGGTCAACGGTACATTCACTCGTAGAGCTTCCACTGTGGTCTGTTGGAAATACATCTCCAAACAGTACTTCCATTTTTGTGAGCAAGGGTTTCTCATCAAAAGCGTTGCAATAGCTTTTGATTGGAAAATCTTGCATTCATCACAAGTAGTTAGCATAATAATGAGAGATTCAAATTACTTGTAATAATTGAAAAAGAAGTGTAAAGCTTATAGGCATAAGACTCTTTCGTACATTATGATCACCTAAGACCATTTTCAGATTCCCGTTCCAAACAGTACCAGGGGTCCGAACCAGTTCTTTGAAGAATCTGAATCGTCTCCGAAGTTGGACGATTTTGGCTATGATGCCATCTTCGGAAACGACATTGTGATTTTTGAAGCAGCAGCTAAGTAAACACTTAGCTTCTTTCACTCTGTTGTCTGGTAACAGTCCGTCATTTGGATTCCATCCTCGAATATCGTTTTCGAGGATTAAGAATTCAAGTAAACGTTCGTCATTGGCAATTGTTTATTTAGTGTTGAATTCACACCGTAATCAAGTGTTTTCACCCGAATAGTAGAAATACCATCTGTGTCGTTGAAGTGATCTGCCATTAGCTTTATTTCAAATAAGATATGAAGTAATTGATATGTATTTGTTGATGAATTATCAAATTATTTGTTCCCTAACAGATTTATAGCAAGTAGAGCAATTATTCAAGTTGTTTTGAGATTGTTTTGTGGCATATTGATGACAAGACAACACAATGACACATCAATTATATCTGACAAAGCCGCATCTCACTGATGTGGGTGTGGGTAGCAATTTATTTGTGTTCTGTGACACAATGTACCGGATGACAAGACAACACAATGACACAGCAATTATAGCTGGCAAAACTGCATCTCATTGATGTGGGTGTGGGCAGCCATTTATTTATGTTCTGTGACACAATGTACCGAATGACAAGATAATACAATGGCACAACAATTATAGTTGGCAAAGCTGTATCTCATTGATGTGGGTGTGGGCAGCCATTTATTTGTGTTCTGTGACACAATGTACAGGATGACAAGACAACACAATGACACAACAATTATAGCTGGCAAAGCTGCATCTCTTTGATGTGGGTGTGGGCAACCATTTATTTATGTTCTGTGACACAATGTACAAGGTGACAAGACAACACAATGGCACATCAATTATAGCTGGCAGAGCTGCATCTATATATATGTACACACAGACAAACTTACCAAGAAATATAAATTATACTAGCTAATAATGGCTAGTTTTGACGAAAACCATCCAAATGTTCTAAAAATAAACAATGATTACTACAATCCTGCACTCACCCCATGGACCATGGAGATGGAACAAGTCATTTTGGAATTTTTCAGCGCTCAGAATGAAAGTGTTCAAAGAGGTGCAAACAAAGCATATGCTATCTTGAGCGTCCCGCAGGTAAAGAGTCTACTCCTGAGTCATTTCATGTTTTCACCTACTATTCCAGAAATTTACGACAGGATCGAAGAAATGGAGGTGAGGTACAGTTGGTGGAAGACAACACTTTTTGAGGATGGTGTTTTTCTAGATGAAGAATGTGGACTGATCTGTATTGATACCACTATCAATAATAATGTCTCTCCAACCTATGTAAAGTCCACAGATCTGTCTACAACTAATTATGTGGTTTGTGTTGGTTTCATTTCAATTACTAACTTTCTTTTTGTTAATAAAGGAATACGGTGATGATGCATCACAAAGATATTATTTGTATGACGTCCCACCATTATGGAAGAAGATGGAAGTAGCTTTCAATTGATGCGTTCTCAATGTATTAGGACTCAAATATGTAATAAAATAGGATCAAAAATGACCTTAGTTCGAGTGTGCAACTATGCAGTATGTTTAATTTGTAATGTTTGAATTTGTCACGTCATCTAGTTTCTTATTTAATCAAATGTGTAAACTTTTATTTTTTTCTTATTTAATAAAATTATTTCTTTAATGTTTATCCAAAATTGGTGGTGACAATACTACACATGTATCAATAGGTTTTTCAACTTTTCATGTGAGAAGACCTGACATTATTCCACACGTTTTCCAACTTTCTTTGTGACAAGACTACACCATAAGCATTATGCTTTCATCTTTAGTTGTGACAACGACAACACATTCAATACAACTGTCTTGTAAAATTGTAACTCATCTATAAATTTGGAATATTGGACTAAATTCTTTAAAAATAATTCACTCCCTCACACCTTTGGTTTTCTCCATCATCTAAGTATTCTCATAACAAAAAGAAAAAATGAGTTCAAATCAGCCTAACAACGTACCATATTTTGATTTCGAAAAAGATTTCTTTTTCTACGATACGAATTCAACCGAATAGAGCATATCTATATGGATACTAAGCTTGTTGACGACCTCCGTGAGAGTAAGCTCAATGATGTCTACGATCCCAGAAGAGGATCACGCAACAATATCACGTGAATCTTGTTGGACAAAATCAATGGTGCGTTCAGAAAAGACTTCACAATGGACGACATAATCGCTCGAGTTCAACTTCTTAAAAAACGATACAGGCATTTTCATATGATGTTGGGAAACGAACATTGCAATTGAGATCATGAGACCAACAAAGTGGAAGCGCCAGATTGGCTAGTACGATTTTGGAACGACGTAGCAGGCGATGGTGAGTTTACTGCTGCATATCTAAAACATGGAGAACCTTTATTCGGTTTGATGAATTTGTTATTCAATAAAAATTATTTAAATTGCATTTGTTAATACCACAATCTTATTGAAAATCCGCCATTACGAATGTGATCGCATCCGTGTAATATCAAATTACTGTAATTGTTATTTTAATCTTTGTTGTTGTTGTATCTTAATTTTATTGTATTTTTAATTTGGAATGAAAATTTCTTGTCATTTATTTATTTATATTATTGTATTGTATTTTTTTACTTTCAAATAAACTTATTGTAATTTTAAAACATTATTATGATATATTTATTTATTTTACTTAATAAAATTTTTAAATAAATTATAAATATAAAAAACCTAAAAACTAAATAATATAAATAAATAAATAATATGTGTGTTAGGGTTAGGGTTAGAGCCGAATTTATTTAAATTGCAAAAATACCCCGAGACGCCTTTCTCAGTGGCGTCCCGACCCCCCAAAAGTTTTTTTTTATTTGAACCCTAAAAAAGATTTTTGGACCAAACATACCCGGGACGCCCTTGAGAAAGAAATAAAAATAAATATTATGTGTTAGGGTTAGGGTTACAAATTTTTTGATTTTGCAAAAACAACCCCGGGACGCCACTGGGAAAGGCGTCCCGTC
>BMAC01000400.1:900376-943541 GCA_014905375.1 Phtheirospermum japonicum
TGATTTTATTAGTCTCAGTCAATAATTCTCGATCGTCTTTTTAAAAGCCTTTTTTTTAAAACTAAAAAATATAAATATAAGCATGATAGTGCAAGTCTTGGGGTAGGGGCAAGGAAATAAATACCATGAAAAACACTTGTTGTGCTTCCTTTTCATGGTATTTACTTTTTTGCCTGTACCCCAGGACTCGCATTAATATGTTCGCATTTCCATTTTTCTAATTGTTTTAAAAAACAAAATGCTTTTAAAAAGAAGATCGAGAATTTATTGACTGAGACTAATAAAATCATTGATGAGTTGAGGCCGAAGAATTAGTTGAAATGTAATAATAAATGATTATATAAAGAAACCTAAATACTTTAGGAAAACCAGCCACTACTAATTATAAGAAGTCCAACAAAAAAAAACCAATATAACCATGTTTCCATTTCACCCCAAGTTTTCAACACCAAGCTTAAAACATCCCAGTTTTTCATAGCGAAAATATAAGCGGAAGTATTCATACCTTAATGGAAGTAATACGAGGGATGTTACTTTTTGTAATATTTTAGTTAATTTAAAATATAAACAAAAATCAAAATAAACAACTTTATTGAAAATAAAGCCAACTCATATCTTTCAATGAAAATAAATAAATCTAATATCATTTGACTTTACTAAAAAAAACTAATAATAATAATAATAATAATAATAATAATAATAATAATGAAGTTTCATTTTTTTTGTTTGAAAAATCTCCATGGTTTAAATATGTCTCCCATATCATGCTTTATTATACAACATCTTATATTCTTAACCATGAAAAAAAAAGAAGTGAACTTAAATAAAATAAAATAAACACTAATTTCTGTCACTAAGTAGATATTAACAGTCTATAAGCAAGCAATCACAAAACTTTAAATCGTGATTTTACTATCGTCGTCACCACCATGCTTCTGCTCCGATTTTACATGACCTGAAAAATGTTATTTTAAAAAAGGGATGAGCTTTCATCTCGCTCAGTAGAGAGTGCAGTTCATAATAATTGCATAATATCATAGTTCTCGACAATCATTTCTCTGTTGTGTAATAAATTACACCTCTATGTACAATAAACTGTACATCTGTTGTGCATCGCTGCACCTCTATCTCTGGGCCATGCGATAATTTCTAAAACTCTCTGGGTCGCAATGGACTATGTGCACATAATTTGTGACGAAAACCGCCTCCTCTGGTTTATACAATTCATCAACATAGGCTAAAATACTACGCACTTTAATATGAACTGTAAATAAAAAGGTTTTAGTTATCCCTAACTTGAATATGCAGAAACGTGGCTTGACTCGATAAATGGGAAACTCGTGAAATGTATATGATTGGATGATCGTCCTAATCCTCAGAATCCCCATTGTCTTACAAATAAACAAAATTGGAATAAATAGACGAAATAGAAATAGAAATGATTAATTAGTCGAACAACTTGAAAGGGACTTACAGAGTCAAAGGTCGGGTAAGAGTTAAATAGTTTATCAAATGAATATTTGTAATTCGGCCCAAGGATTAAATGGTCTGGGTAAAGCCATCCCGCAAGACAAAGCCCAAATTCACATTCACCAATTTGCAGCTCACACCCAATCTTCAGCTTTCACTAACCCAAATCCACAAATAAAATGTCTCCAGCCCCATCATTTACATGAATTAAAACCCATTAGCCCATTCATCCCTTTTTTCCTCTCTCTCCCCGTAGTCCTCTCTCCCCCTTTCATTTCACTCTACAATTAAAAATCAAAAATCAACATATTGACTATCGAAATCCCCAAATCATAAACCCACCACATCTCTCACTCTCTATGAAATCTCACGCGACACCCACACACTCTGCTTCCTATCGTCACCAAAACGGAGACGGCACAGGCAAGGTGGACGGCAGCAGAAAGGAATCCCGACACCGTACTAAATAGGAGCAGTTCGGCGGCTGGTTCTGGAAGCACAAGGCTAACGCTGATGGAAGCTCTTGGCATTTTAGAACTTGAGTTGTGTTTCGTCCCAAAAAATTGCACCGAGAATGCCGGCACCTTCCTCTGAAAATTTCCCGACCTGCATCAACAAAAACACGTTAGAAAGGACCACCGGGGGTTTCCCGGTGGAAACCTCTCCGATGCTTAAGTCAGTAAAGCGTTTTTATCGGGATAAAGTAAAATTAGTGGAAGAATGTTGAGAATAATCATACTTCTTCAAGCTCAAAGGCTGGGGTATTATATAGTTATTTATCACGTGGGATCTTTTCGAGATTCCGCCTCCCCCCCCCCCCCCGAGTGGTTGGGATGAGCCCCAAAACCTAGGGTTTCGTTACAGGCGGTTGAGGTTTTCAGCACGTCTTTTCAAATTCCTTCCTGCTGTGCACGGATCCCGCTGAATCCTCTTTTCAAATCATGTTGTATCCTTAAGGATGATCTGTAACGTCTGATATTCCAACTTTAATGGTGAGATTCCCAACATGTCTTTTCGGGTACTGTACCTATGACACGCATTAAATGCATGAATCCCATCAAATCTTTTTCAATCATTATTCAAAATCTGTCCCTTTTCTTCTCTTTTCCTGGTTCATTTCTCATTCTTGTTCTTCTTCACAAAACGTTTATTTTCTCACTCGTAGTTTTCTCTTTCATTTGCATTTTTCTCTTTCCTAAGCGGTTTCCGATCACCTCCAAAAAAGCCAGGTATTTTTTCGGTCTCTGTCTTTTTTTGAATTATGTCTACTCAATCATCTTCTTCTTCCTCTACCCAACAAAGCCCAACTACTTCTCCGGCGGCGTTTTCTTCTTCCCCGAACACCTCCGCCGAGTGGTTACCTCTTATTTAAGGGCATCCCGATAACATCGTCCCTATCCTTAGCAGGAAGACTGTAGAGGGGTTGAGATCAAGATTTCAAACCCCCTTATAATATTCGTTGGTTAACCCCAGCATAGGCGGGGGAGCCTACCAACCGCGCACTGATCACCTAACTTTTCTCGTTGACCAGTTCCAGGCGGGGTTGCATCTCCCCATCAATCCCTTCATCCTAGAGGTTGCCCAGATTTATAAAATACCAGTGCACTAATTCGTCCCTAATTCTTTTAGGATAATCATAGGTTATAATTTAACTATTCGATACGCCGGACTCACCTCTACCGCCCCGACGCTTTATGCATTGTTTCAGGCCAAGAGTGCCTCTTCCGGTTATTTTTACCCGTGTGCTCGTCCAGGTGTCTATTTTTTTAACCGGCAGTCCTTCCTCCAATAAGGCTTGGAGGAAGAAATTATTTTTCGTGCATTGTTCAAGTGATTGGGGGTTTTCCCCTAAGTCTATTGACCAGCTTCTACCTCAGGCTCAACTATCTGTGGGAGAGAGGTCTCCCCGCCTAAAGAAGATCCTTGAAACCCTAAATAAAAATGTTTTCCATTTGACCAAACTTTTACTCCCTTTTGTTCTGGATTTCTTCAACTCCAGAGAAGAGACGAGCCCTTTGTCGCCTGAGATTGGTACATGTAAAAGAGAATCATCCTGCTCTGCCCTCTTTTCTACTCCTATGCCTAATAAAATGATTTAACCTTTTACGTGTTATTTATATTTTTGTGCAACCACCATTGTGCAAAAGTTGCTGGAATCTCAATAGGCTGCAGCAGCTCATGAGAAGAGATCGTAGGGAAGAAAAGGTTGCTGGATCATCAGAAGTTCCTCTACCAGTGCGACCTGAGCAGTGCAGGGCATTCACCGCGCCTGAAGTGGATCTAACAATCCATTCTGAGTCAGGGGAGGAACAGGAGCGTCTCTCCCAAAAGCGCGCCAGATCTGGAAAGGGGGTGGCCCCTCCAGGGACCAAAGTGGTCAACCTTAATGCCACCCTGTTTACCAGTACCTTTGTCCTCAACTGCTCGGGGGATGTGGCCATCCAATTTATCCAAGGCCAGTGCCTAGCATCAGATCGGAAGACTCTGGATAGATGGACTGATCCAGAGTTGATTGAATCGCTATGTCAGGATGAGGTCAGGGTAAATATCTTTCTTCTCTCTTGTACGTATTTTACATTTAATAGTTGTTAATCACAAATTTGGTTATCTTTCAGGCCACAGCAAAGAGGTCCATTCTGGTGGCTCGTGCCAGGGGCTCTCTCATGAATGCCGATCTGGTTAAAGAGCACAACCTATTGAAGGAGAAGCAAAAGAAACTGTTGGCGCTCTGCAAAGAGAGAGGTTCTGAGCTGAAGAGGGTCAAAGCCGAGTTAAAGACAGTCAGGGAGGGAGAGGAAAGATCCAGAGCAGAGATGTTGGCTGCCAGGGAGAAGGAGGAGGAGGCTCGAGCTAAAGTATCGAGCCAGGTTGATGCAGCTCTTGAAAAAGGGCAGAGAAGAGGGAAGAACTGAATTTTTGAGTTCAGAGGATGGGCTCCGGCTTATCCAGACCACCAGGGAGGCTACAAAGCAGACCTTCCTTGGATCCATGGATCTTTATAAGCTCCTTGTGCCAGAGGCCTTGGTGTATTTCAACCTTGGCCTGGATGCTTGCGAGAAGTGGTTCAAGGAAAATCCCTCGACCTCCTACGATCGGAACAAGCCCATTCAGGGGAACCCCGAGCCCACCAGCTTCTCCTACTCGGCTGAAGGAGAACGTCTGCACTAGCTCGGGGATTATGAATTTGCTGAGCATGTCCTCCAACTCTTTTGCTCCTCTGCTCTCGAGTCTTCCTCTCAGCCAGACCAGAATGTGGTCCTAGCATTGACTTCCTCTATTCCCTCCCTAACCTTCGCTGGTCTGGGTGAGTTGTCCGGCGGGTATCACCCAGCGACCTACCGAAGGAGGATGCCGTGGAGAAATTTGCTAGATACCTGGATGCCGGGGATGGTGATATGGCGAACTAGGCTGGTCTGGGCTGCTCTTTGCTTTTCCCTATTCTGATTTGACTTCTCTGTACTGTGAAACAATTTGGTCATTTTGTAATTTTAGGGTTTCCTGATTTTAAGGAAACCCAAGTACTATTCCGTTATGAATCACATGCGTTTGCGTCCTTTATATACGTGTTCTTTCCTTATGCATTTCATTATGGCTTCTTCTTCTTTACTCGAAGAAATTGATATTGTAAAGAGGAAAAACCTCTCACTCTTTGCTGAGAAGTTTAAACTTTCCGAAAAACTTTCTACTCCTCGCGAATTTTTTTCTCAAGTATGTAGGCTTCTGGATAGGAAAAGGCAGAAGAAACGCTATTACAAGCGTCAGTGGGCTGAGCTCCGCCAACTCAATCGCCAAATAAAAGAGGAGAAGGCTGATTGGCTCAAATCAGTATGCCGACTGACCACCGCCGCTAGCGAGGCTCATGCTGCTTCTAGGCGAGCAGATAGGTATCGTCAGCGCCTCCATGAGTCTGAGCGAGAGTTATGGCGTATTCGCCGGATTCTGGCTTCTGATAAGAGGACTTTTTCTTCCCGTGGCTAATTTTAATTTATGTTTTGATGTATTTTCTGGGCTCTTGTTGTTTCTATGAGCGCTTCTTTTTGTTTCTTGCGCTTTAATCAAACTCGCTAATCACTGTTGTGTAAAAAATGGCTTAGGCATTTTCCCCTTCTATTTCCTCATGTAATTTGGAAGTTGAGTTTTAGCAAATGATCTTGTTTCGGAAAAACCTTTATCAATAATTAGATCTGGCTCCTCAAGATACTCCTTAGCCAATCGGGTTTAAGAATCTTCTGACAATCTAGTCAGGATCTTTGAGCGCCCGCCCTTAACCAATCGGGGCTAACTTTTCCTATATTTCAAGTCAGGGGTATCGAGGTATCCACCTTTAGCTGATCCTGGGTTAAAACTTGCACTGACAATCGGGTCAGGAATATCGGGGCATCCGTCCTTAGCTAATCCTGGATTCTACTGACAACATGGTTAGAAAAATCGGGGCATCCACCCTTGGCCAATCTTGGCTTAAAGATTTCACTGACCATCATGTCAGGAAAATTGGGGCATCCGCCCTTAGCTAATCCTGGCTTTTACTGGCAATCAGGTCAGGAAAATTGGGGCATCCGCCCTTAGCCAATCCTGATTTAAAGATTTCACTGACAATCAGGTCAGGAATATCGGGTCATCCGCCCTTAGCCAATTAGGTTAGGAAAATTGGGGCATCCACCCTTAGCTAATCCTGGCTTTTACTGACATTCGGGTCATGAATTTTCATACCAAAACACAGGTAGATCGAAACCATCATTTTTATATAAGTAAATTATGTAGTAACCTTACACATAATATTTTCGTAAGTTTGATACATTCCACGCTCGGGGTACTCTGGCCCCATCCATTTGCTCTAACTCATAAGCTCCGCCTACCATAACTCTTGTGATTTTAAATGGTTCTTTCCAAGTGGCATCCAGTCTCCCCTTTGCATTTCCTAGATCAGCTCTACGCAATACCAGATCTCCCACTTGAAAACATCTCTTTATTACTGTTTTGTTATATGCCGCTCGAACTCGTCCTCTCATGTGTTCCATTCTAACGGCAGCACGCTCTCTTTTCTTCTCCACCAAATCCAAATCATCTTTTATTAATAATTCATCCTGGTCCATATCAAAGCTCTGGATCCGGTGAGTTTCCAGACCTATTTCTGCGGGGATAACAGCGTCCATGCCATATACCAGGCTAAATGGGGTTCCTCTAGTGCTTTCCTTGGGACTAGTGCGGTAAGCCCATAGAATTGCGCTGAGTTCTTCTACCCACTTGCCCCTCGATTTCTCTAGGCGCGCCTTGATCCCTTGTACTAAGATGCGATTGGTCACTTCGACTTGTCCATTTTCCTGAGGATGGTAGACAGATGTGAAGTGCTGATCTATCTTCATCATGGTACACCAGGCTCGGATTTTGGTTCCCATAAACTATGTGCCATTATCTAATATTAGGACCCTTGGGATACCAAACCGGCACACTATGTTTTTCCGCACAAAGCCCATCACTGCATCTTCCGTAATTTTTGCCAGAGCTTCGGCCTCTACCCATTAGCTGAAATAATCAATGGTGACAATAAAGAACTTCTTCTGAGTTGGAGCTGTAGGGAAAGGTCCGACCAGATCTATCCCCCATTTTGAAAAGGGGAAGGGAGAGCTCATTGTCATGAGCTCTTCCGCCGGCCGGTGAACCAAGTGAGAGATCTTTTGACATTTGTCAAACTTCCTAATAAATTCTTCAGCCTCCTTTCGCAATAATGGCCAAAAATAGTCAGCTCTCATGACATTGCTTGCTAAGGTCCTGGCACCTATATGATTGCCATAACAGCCTTCATAAATTTCTCTAAGAATATGGGTGCCTTCCTTCAGGCTCAGACATCTCAGAAGAGGTTGTCCAAATCCTCTCCTATACAATTCTCCCTGGATCAGGCAGAAGCGTGAGGATCTAATCCTTATCTTCGTTGCTTCTCTTTTACTATCTGGTAGCTCCCCTTTCTCCAGATATAATCTGATCGGGTAACGCCAATCTATCTCCTCTTCTAACGCATGGACCTCTTCCTCTCCGAACTCCTGGTATGCTATTAGGAGAATGATTACCCTTTTTTGACAGTCCGTTGCTGAACAGGCTACCTTAGTCAAGTAATCTGCTCAGCCATTTTCATCTCTAGGGATTTGATCGATTGTTAAAGAGTTCATGGCGTTGGTCAATTCGCGAAACTGAGCCAAGTATCTCTGCATATGCTCCTCTCTTGTTTCGAACTAATGCAAGAATGCAGAACTGAAATCATCAAAGTTACTTATAGAACGGGGGTAGCTGGCTGAATCAGAGCTGGGCTGACTTCGTGAAGGTTGTAGGGAAAACCCGACACATGACCGCGTCGGAAAACTTGTGAAAGGTAGCCGCGATCTCAAACCTGCTCAGGTGATCCCACGGATCCGTTGTCCCATTGTATTCAAAGCCCATGGAATGGTAGGAAGCTGGGAGATCATCCTTCATGGCCGCCTCCGTGAACGGAGTGCTTCGTCGTGCCTGGCCTGCGATCATGCCCTCCATCTTCCGCTTAACTTCCCTGACCTCTTTTTACAGATTCTACATTTGTTCGGTGAGGTCTGGGTTGGTTTTGCTTGAAGTTCCGCTCTCTGAAGCAGAAAAGCTCTCCTAGTCTTCCTGGAGAGGAGATCTGGCCTTTTGCTGAGCTGTGTGCGGCGGCTCCGTCTCCGGCGGCCGGTTTTCCTTGGAGGTTGGTGTCGAAAGTTCAACAAATTTCTTTTCCACATCCACCTCCACCACTTTCCCGACGAGGTCAGATAATTGCCTCAGGAAAGAATTATTCAGAAATCCACCATCGGTTTGCGTGGCCCCACTGGGAGGGGGCTGCGTTGTGTCCGGTCTGGTTACCGTCAATGGCCCTGTTGCCTCTGGTATGCCCGTGGACGCGGTAGAGCTTGGCATGCCACCTCACTTCGCCACCAAGTTCCGCCTAAGTCCATCTGATGCCATTCTCATTCTCACGTCTTAGCCCTAATATTTCTCACAAACGCCGCCAATTGTTTCGTCCCAAAAAATTACACCGAGAACGCCGAAACCTTCCTCTTAAAATTTCCCGACTTGCTTCAATAAAAACACGTTAGAAAGGACCACCGGGGGTTTTTGGGTGGGAACCTCTCCGATACTTAAGTCAGTAAAGCATTTTTATCGGGATAAAGTAAAATCAGTGGAAGAATGTTGAGAAAAATCATACCTCTTCAAGCCCCAAAGCTGGGGTATATATAGTTATTCATCACGTGGGATCTTTCCGAGATTCCGGAAATGGAACCCGCGAATTGCGGGCCGTTATTCGGACTGGCCTGACCAGGAAGCTTCTGCCAAGGGAAATACAGCTCTGGTTTTACATTTCTCACTTTCCCGACCTGCTCTCCATTCATGAAGCCTTATCAAATGCTAAGGCATCAGATCAGGCCAGGGCAACATCCCTCAGGGCTATAGACTTGATCTCCGCCTCAGTCCCTCTCTCCTTCTTGAGCTGAGCAAGGTGGATCTCTCTCCTAAGTTACCAAATCCAAATCAGGATCAATCCTTTCAATCCTTACCTAACTTATCTC
The DNA here is from genome assembly GCA_014905375.1 of Phtheirospermum japonicum. Classification (NCBI taxonomy): domain Eukaryota; kingdom Viridiplantae; phylum Streptophyta; class Magnoliopsida; order Lamiales; family Orobanchaceae; genus Phtheirospermum; species Phtheirospermum japonicum. The sequence continues at coordinate 909,418 of BMAC01000400.1, forward strand.
CTCTTCCCTCTAGGCGCAGAATAGCAACTCAGGTCATCCCAACCAGAGCTATTCCTGTATACTTGTCCAGATTAGGCATATTTAGGTCGAACCAAGTTGCACAGCAACTCACTCAACCCACACACACAAAACCCTCACTCAAAAATACAACAAACTCAGTTCAACAGCACCAGGCGGAGGCAGGCGTAAGCAGCGGGGAATGGGTCCCGGTAAAGTGGAGGCCCAGCAAAACACGGCGTTCGGGCTTACGGTTCGAATCGATTGGATTTGGGCCAGGATTGCATTTACCGCAAGAATGGCTCAAAAACCCCAATAAAATAATTGAAACCCTCAATTCTTGCGCATTACGCCGGCGAACCAGCAACGATGACAAGCAGGCAGTGACGGACGATGACTCCTACTGTGAGACGCAGGCCCGACTGGGCAGTACGGTTCAGTGGTCCTGGAGGAGGCCTCGGGGCTTGTTTCCGGCAGAGGCTTGGAGGTGATGGTTTTGATGTCGCAAGGCCACAACAAAAAGAGTTCACGATCTGCTTTGGGGCTGCTAATTAGGGTTGCCATTGCTCATTAGTTCGAATTTCTAACTGAACCGGACTTGTTGGTTCTCGATGGCTTCTCCGAGCTTCGGGCTAAGAGTTCAGATATGAGTGACGGAGCAACGATGATGCGGCGGTAGGTTCACCGATGTTGATGGCGTTGGTTCCTGGGCACGACTTTGGACTAGCATCAGCGAGACTCCGTTTAGGCTCAGATTTCAAAAATGGGTTTGGTTCTAGTATTCAAGTAACTGCGTGTCTGGGTTCTCGTTTGAATGATGGGTTCTCCAAATCGGACGGGTCGAAATGATTCCAAGATTCTGGTTCTAGCTGACTGACATTTCTGTCGGGATATGTTGAGGTTTAGGACAGGTGGTGTCCGATTCAACGAGTGGTAGGAGATGACTTGTCTGGTTCTTATGGTGAATCTGTCGATGGCACTCCACGATAAACCGACGACCATGAATCTGCGGTGCCAAAGGTAGATTGTATTCTCTTGACATCTGGGTCTGAAATACGGTGGTTGATTGTAGATGAAGTTTGTAATAGTTATTGCGTTTAGCGATCATTGCTCAAGTGACCGGTTAATGATGGTTTTGTTTCTAAGTTTTAGATATCAAGAATGGTGTATAAATAAAAGAATAAAGTAATGAACTTGGATTCGACTTACTAAAATGGACGACAAAGAGAATGGTTTTGAATTGCATTCTGATTGACTGTATGCTGGATTAGGGTTTTAATTGCGGCTTGAAACAATCAACCTTGTTTGTTAGTTGATCGCTAAGTTTAGGAGTCCCGAAATCATGGTATTGTTGATCAATGTACTCGAAAAACGTACAAACAAAAAATGTGCATTTTGGTTTGCAAGGCATTCAGGCTTCTATTTAGCTGGCCTACAAAACTTATATAAAATACATGGCCCAACTATTGCATGAAATCTTTTAAATAATAATAATATAGACTTTTGAAATTTAATAACTTAAATGTATTTAGGATTATTAAGAAATGTCTAAAATTGAATTAAATATTTTAATAAAATTGGGATTTAAATAAGAAAATGCAATATAATGTTCACGATAGTCAAATAAAGTAAAAAAAAAAAAATATGGAATGTTACACAAATACAATTCCAGGATGACGATTGAGGAATTGGATGTGCTAATAAAGTTATTTATATTTAACAACAGACATGAAATCCATCGGTAAAATTAAATTATTTTATTTATTTATTTAATTAATTACCAACGGACATGGTGTCCGTCGGTAAATTAAAAAAAAAAAAAATATTCACGACGGCATCTTATCGGCGACTGTACCCATCAGAAATTCCGTCGGCATTTGCCAACGGCATAATATTCTATCGGTAATTGCAATTACCGACAAAGGATTCACCGATGCCGTAGATCCATCGGTAAATCACTTACCGACGGCTTACCGACAGGTTGTGCCGTTGGCAATCCCGAATTTTTTTGTAGTTGTTAATTTTTGTGTTTTGTTTTGTGTGATGGAGGACATGGTGGGTTCCCCTCGGATCATGGAGGTAGCCACCTCCCCCCACTTCCTCCACCGCGGCCGAGAAACAGTAGCGTAGGTGGAACACCAGACTCGTCGTGGGGCTCCTGGTTGGGGTTGCGGCCACCGCACATTTAATGGCCTGGAACTTGAATTTTTGTTTGAGGTGAAGTTTGCGATTTTTTTTTAAATTGAGAGGTAACTTGAATGATATTGGGTGGGCCTTGATGAATAATTAAGGTGGTGAAGATGCAGGAATTGGAAACATGAGATCTAAGCATTTTGTTTCTTGTGTTCAAAAATATTGATGCCGCGGCCTATTTGCTTATTGTAATCTCTTGTGTTTTTTGTTGAATACCATGGATGGAGCAAGGTGGTGAAGCACTGGTATAAATTTTTATGTACTTGTTTGAATTGAAGAAAGATTTCGTCTGAGAAACGACATTGGATGAGGATAAAATTGGTACGGTTAGACGAGGAGCAGGTTGGGATACAATCCTAGTCATTCAAGCTCAAGAAGCAGTGATTGAAGTGGTTGAATTATAGTAGAAACAAGGAGAGGGATGTGGAGAGGAGAGCTTATAAAGCACCTTTACATAAGTTTCAAAAGAACCTCAACCATTAATAATTAACACTAAACATTTTCACATGTAGTATTGATATTTAGGGATACGTCTGAGAAATGGTTAACACTGTCCACAAGAATAAGTCCTTAAAAGCATCACAAGAATAAATTTTCACATGTTAACAGTTTTTACCTTAGAAGCACTATATGAGTAAATCATACATTTATATAAAACCAAAACAATTTTAACGGATCTACACAGAACTAGCACTATCAAGCAGAAAAGAAAGCCACCACTGCACATATATAGAAGCACCTTCATTTCTCCCATTCAAGTATATAAACCATCTCCGCATACCTTACAATCTCCACATAATTATCAAACACTCAACAAAGCACTATAATTATGACTTAAAAGCATCTTCATTCGAAATATTACAATTTGGAAATACTGAAGAGGTTCTATAATAATCACAATCATATTTTGTACAAATCATATTTCGTTTTTATTCTTGCATGTTGATTTTTGTATGAAATTTAAAGTTTTCTTTTTCTTCTGAAAAACACAAAATAATCAAGGCTTTATGCCTTACCAGATTCCAGCCACCAATTTTGTGGCTATTAAGTGTAAAAACTCAGAAAGTATGCACAATAGGATTTTGATTTATACCTTTCGTTGAGTGAATTTAATTCATCAGAGATCTTTTACCCTTTCCACATTATTCTCCATCTCTCAGTGACAAAAAAATTGTTCAAATTTTGTTGAGATTTGCAATTTTCCAGAGTATATAATAATTTTTTTAAAGTTATTAGGAGAAATTATGTCTGAATGTGGAGGATTGCAACCATTGGATGATATTAACTTGTGGTGTGGATAAGTTCCTCGGTTCTCAAAATAAGGGTAGGTTCTCACTAGAACCCAACCACACACACCACACTCTCTCGCTCTCTCTCTCTCTCTCTCTCTCACACACACACACACACACACACACACACACACACACACACATATATATATATATATGTATGTATACTTTACATTTTTCATTTTAAATTATTTATATATGATTTTAATATTGATGTGACCAAATGTTTGGACCACTAAAAACCGAGATCAGACTGGCTTGAGCTTCCTTCTCGAACCAGACCGACTTGCAAAAATCGTGCAAGGACTTCCTAGTGTGGAAACTTTGACACTCAACTAAGTAAATGTATATATGTGAAGAACAAAAATAGTAGAATAAGATAAGGATTTATTTAACTTATGGTTTAGAATGAGGTCTATATCTCCTATATACAGATTTAGGATACATACTCCCCAAGAAATCTTTCGCATGCAAAATTATGTATTTCTAAGGGTATATTTCATAGAACTTTAGAGGCTACACATACACTTTTTATGTAATTTACTTACTTTCGTAATTCTTGGAGAATATTACGCTTTTGGTGTTTTTGTTGTATTTATAGCCAAAAATGATAAGTATTTGAGCCTTTAGCGAAGATTAGCGCGGGCGGCCATTGACCACCCCGAGTTAGGCAACCAAAGGATTCATAATGATGGAGAAAAGAAAAAACAAGTTGAGAATGGGGGCCCAATGTAGCAAAAATATGAAGCGTTAAAGTATAATACAATATAATAGTTTCGTATTTGAGCCATAACTTTCTCATACAAACTCCAATTGAGATGATTTAAGTGGTTAGGGAAAGCTAAGAGGTAGAGGTATATATTTTATAGAACACATAAGCCCAAATTAATTGTTTCGAGGACTAGAAGTGAGAAGGAAGATACACTTGAGTTATTATTTTGCATGTAATTGTGGTGTTTTTCTTGTGTTCTTAATTAGAGTTTAATATTGTTTATAGTAGTTTTGAGTCGAGTTTCGTTAGGTTGTTAGGTTATTTTCTTATTTTGTTGTTTTGAGCCTTATGTATACGATATTGGTGATGTTTGGGTGATTCTTGAGTTTTTAAGTTCAAAATTCTTATTTCGTAGGAGGCTTAATGAATTAGATTCGCGCTAAGACGTGCCGACATGCACCTAGGTTTGAGCCAAGGCATTGAGGCCCAAAGTCCATGCCAAAATGAGAAAACCGATCCGAAAGTAGCCCGAATCGACTGAGAACAGCCAAATTGGCTGCTAGACAGAGGTTGACCCATTTCAACAGCCATGCAGTCGATCGACAGCCATATCGGTCGATCGACTGAGAACAGTCAGAATCGACTGCTCGAAAGAGGCTGAGCCACTTAAACACAAGGCAGTCGATCGACTGCCATCCTGTTGATCGACAGGCAGTCGATCGACTGAAGCGCTATCGATCGACTGCGTCACTGGAAATTTCGGGGGTTTTGGCATTTTTTACGATTTTGCCCTTACAAACAACTATATAAACCCCACATCTTTCCCCAAAGAAGGAATACACTCTCCTCCCAACTCTTGCATGGGTTTGGGATTTATTTTCTCTCTACTTTTTGATTTGTTTTCTATCTTTAATTTTTGGATTCAATTTCTCTCTCTAGATCTTAGATTTAATTTAAAGTTTTCCTTGGGTTTGTAATCTCAAAAAGAATTCAAGTCATCACTTGGATCTTATTTTGATTGTAATTTCATTCAAACTTTGGATTCTCTTTCTTAATTCAAGTAAGTTTTTCATCATATTCTTCCCTGTTCTTCAATTTCAAGCTTGTTCTTCAATTTATGCATTTTGCCTTAGCTCTTAGATTTATTGTTAGATTTGTGATTTGGTTTATAGAATCTAGGTGAGTGACACACCTTGATCATAGATCGACTCCTGGGTCGTTTTTATTTCAAGTATTTCATATGCTTTATTTAGATTTTTATTTTCATGCATAGTTTTATGTTGAATCCTAGATCCACTCTTTGTTTCTTATTACTTTCGAAAAGATTTAAACGTTCACGTCAACTTTTATTGTTCTTTCTATTGGTGCATTCGGTTTTCGTTGATTTGCTTTATTTAGAATTTTATGATCATGCGTGCATAGTTGTACTTTAGGTTTTCATACTTGTACCTTGTTGTTTCCTTGCTTTTTATTACTTATTTTGATCATTGCTTGCAATTTCAATATGGCATACGCACGAGGCATCCGAATACTTGCATTTACTTTCATAGATCTTCATAGTTAATCATTTATTTTTGTTTATTTCCATTTATTTTCATTTTCCTTCAATTTCTCTCAAGCTAAAAACCCATTGATCCCTACGATCAATCGAATTCTGATAATACCAATCCACACGAAACTTATCTATACTACACCCATCAAAACTTTTCTCTTCAAAATAGCGCCATTGGGACTCGGCTTGGTTAAGGTTTTCGATTTTCTTATAGTTTGTGTTTCTAGCTTTCTTTTGTATTTGACGCTTTTATTGAGTGTATGTAAGCTCGTCGAACCCTTGGGAACGATTTAGCTCCTTACATTTCGAAACCCGAGTGATTAAGGCATTTACAACATCCTCTTGCTACTAATTAAGACATGGAAAATAATCTTCCTACTACCGGCCTGTTTCCAAATCCACAGGCCCATGATCCTCAAATCTCTAGCACTCCTGAGCCCGTTGTTCATGTTGAGTCTTTCACACCAAGTGATAAACCCGGGCTTTCGACTCCCAATCCCACGACCCCTCCCGACCATGCTATAGGAAATCAAGGGAGTGGCTTCACCACTCATGGACACGCCATGGGCCTACACCAAGGTACCGCACCCCTTCCTAAACCTTCGAATACTTTCATTTCTAATACTTATGGAAATGGGGGTAAAATTCCTAAAATGGGAAGGCATGGTGCAAACCATGTTGGGAATGGGATGACTTATAACGGTTTTGGCAACGTGGGAGGGCATGGTGCAAACCATGTTGCCAATGGTGTTAACGACAACAGTCTACCCAACATTGGAGGGCATGGTGCAAACTGGGTATAGTGGCTTCATGGGTATGAATGGTCTGTATGGAGGTTATGGTGCTCCCAATCACTTCCCGAATATGAAAACTCCGAATCCCGATCCGTGTGGGGGTTATGGTGCTCTTAATCAATTTACGAACATGCAAAATCTGAATCCCGGTCCGTATGAAGTTCCTCCCGCTTATAATTTCAATCATTCTCCGAATGTGAATCCTAATATTAATGGTGGTGGTCCGGGTTATGGAGGTGCCGATAATAATGTTCACGAGGGAACTCCCGATCCGTTTGCGTTGTTTGGAGGTGTGAGCCCTAAAGCCAAAAACGCCCCTCCCGTCTTCGCCATGAGAGAAGTTAGCAAAGCCTTCGTGGGGGCGACTATTTCATCGTGCGTATCCCTTCCTCCCGAGGTTATGGCTATCGATATCCATTCGCTTGGTTTTGCTTGGCTTCCGATATTTCACGGGTTTTCTAAAGAGGATCCTCTCCAATTCCTTTGATAATTCTTGTGGCAAGTCTCGAGTTTCCATCGCCCGAATACGATGAGTTTAGAGCATCTTCATCTCCGATGTTTTTCGTATGCTCTTCAAGATAAGGCATTGTCATGTTTTGAGTATCCCTTCCAATTCCATTCATTACATGGGATGAGCTTTCGGCGATATTTTTGGATCATTATTATTCTGATGAGAAGACGACCGAGTTGAGCATCAAGATAATCTCATTTAAAAAAACATGAAAAATGAACTATTTCACTCCGCTTGGGCTCGTTTCCAAGATCTTCTCACGAGTTGTCCACATCATCATATGGCAAAGGAGCTTTTGATCCAAACTTTCTATGAAGCGTTGGACCTGCATTTCCAATATATGGTGGACACGTCGGCGGGCGGTAATATGAAGGATCATCCTCCTCAAGTAGTTCACAAGATTTTCACCACTTTGGCCGAAAATTCTCAACAAAAATCTTCTCGAGCGTTGTATTCTAACGCTAATGAAGTGAGTGAAGCTTCTTCTCCTAGAGAGCTTGAGTTGGAAAAGAAAGTAACGGCTATGGATGCTCAAATCGCTAAGTTGTCTAACCCAAGACCAGATCCCCCGTGTGCGTCATGTGGAATAGTTGGTCATGATACCACGTATTGTCCATCAAATACCTCTTTCTATATGTCGATGCCTCAATCGGAGGAAGTATGTGGGGTTCAAGGGTATCAAGCGAGACCCGGTGTTGCTAAGCCGCCTTTTTCTCATCTACCGAATTACAATCCTCCTTATCATCCAAGCAACCGCATTTATCCAAATTTTAGTTATGCCAATCCAAATGCGGGTGTTACTCCTCAAGTGGGTCCACCTCGTTCGCCTATTCCGATGAATGATCCTACTCCACCTTCCGATCCGAATCTCATGAGCATTATACAATAATTGCAATCATTTTCTGTTATGTTGGCTTCGTTCGATGCTACGTTCAATGCTCTTGAGGCTACGACCAACGGGTTAAACACTAAGATGGGACAATTAGCAAGTGATGCGAATATGCTCAAGGAAAGATAATGATAAAGGAAAATCGCCAAGCCAACCTTCGCAAGCTCATGCGGTCACGGTCTTTGGAAGTGGTGGGGTGGTTGATAATACGGATGTTCCAGAGTCTGAGGGGGAGGTGGTTTATATCTTAAGTGTTTTTACTCTTCCCAGTTTTTCACCAGTGGGTCTCACTTTATCAAGGGAACTTTCTGATGGCCTACACTAGTCTTCAAATTCCTACAAGGCACCAATTTCTAAGGCCCCCATGCCCTATCCATCCCGACTACAAATTAGTAAGAAGGACAACCAATTTCAAAAGCTCCAAGGTTTATTATCCGACGTATTAGACGCATCCGAAATTTGCCCGTGTACTCTACATTCTTCAAGGAGATTTCTTCCAAAATCATGAGAGATTTATGAATGAGATAGTTTATCCATCTAAGGAGGCAAGTGTGGTTGGTGACCCTTCTCTCTCGGCTCTTAAGAAGGCGGATCCCGACTTGTTTTGTATTGATATCAAACTCGGGAATGGAAAATCATTAATGGCATGCTTGATTCTGGGGCGGGTGTTAATTTGATGCCATTTTTGATATACGAACAATTGGAACTTCCACCTTTACAAGAAACACGCATTTGCTTACAATTGGCCGATAGGTAGATTAGACACCCAAAGGGGATGATCAGGAATGTTCTTGTACAAGTTGGAGGGATCGTGGTTACAGTCAATTTCGTGGTATTAGATGTTGGCATGGTGAAGGACGATGGTGCCGAACACACTATCTTTCTAGGCCGCCCATTCATGGCTACAACTCAATGTTTGATAGACGTTGGGAAGAAGAATCTTAATTTGTCCGTAGCGGGTGAAGAGGTCACATTTTCTATGGCTAACTTGTCATCTATTCCATCAAGCGTCTTTGACGCGTATTATTTACATGTTGACGTGATTGAAGAGCTCGATGCACAAGTTCATATGGAGGACGAGAGCAAAGAGGAGGAGTTCAACCCGGGAGTTTGTGTTGAAGGTTGTTGTGAGGATAATGAGACCCTTATTTGTAACAAAAATTCAATTACGTTTTGATATGCCAAGGGATTGTGTGAGAAGTGTTGTAAATGTGTCTTTGAGGGCAATGACGGAATTTTAGAAGGGGTGGGGGGTGGAGATTATGGATGATGGATTGGAAATGAAACCCATTGAAGAGCTTGAAGGTCATCTTGAGGAGATCGTTGAATTGCTCGATTTAATCCCTAATGAGATCGAGAGGAGGCACAAGCCCGAGCTTTAGCCTCTCCCATCTCACCTCAAGTATGACTACTTGGAAGAAGAGGAGAGCAAACCAGTTGAGTTCGAGCATGAAGATTTTTGGGCAATACAAGTCGCGAATATGGATTTGAAGGAGGTCGGGCGTGAGAGAATGTTGCGAGTGGAGGAGTTAGACTAGTTTTGGAACTTTCAATGTAAAAATACTCATATCCACAAGGAAAGAGCGCAACAATCCATGACGAGAGGATAGTCCCCAAAGAGCTTGAAGTCGGTGTGCTCGTCTTGCTTTACGATTCCGATTTGGCCTTATAACCCGACAAGGCAAAATCTATGATGACGATGTTCCTTCAGTGTTTAAAAATATGGTGAAATATTCATAGCATTGTGAGAAATATTCTTGAGCAAAGAAGAATTCGATGCGGCGAGAAATTATGTTTTACTGAACTGTGAAAAAGTACATGATAGGTTCGAAATGCCATTCTTTATAATTTTTTTTAACTAAATTTAATTATATAATAATTTAAGATAATTTTAAATTTTATTCATATGCAGTGTCTTGATGGAGGTTGTAAAATAGTCTCAACCAAACATTACAGATGGTGGACTGAACAAAAAATTGGAAAGTGAATTTGCCAATTGGTTTGAGAGATATGTGAGTTCTTCTATAATAACTATATACACTTGTGACATATATATGCAATTTGAATCGATATCTTAAAAAATAGTATGTTTATTACTTTGTATTTTTATAGTCACAAAATCCCTGGAACAATGTCACCGACAAGTACATATCATGATTGCAAGATAAATGGATACAAATTTCATAGAGTTGCATACGGATCAAATAGATCAACTTCGAGCACTAGCGTCTGTATAAAATGAACAAACTATGGGCATGACGAGTATGATTACTATGGTCATCTCGTAGAAGTTGTTGACTCAACTATACTAGCTTGCCTTACAAGAGCATAATCATGTTCAATTGTGAATGGTTTGATCCAACTCATGCAGGCACACATGTTCATCCTCAGTATAATCTTGTCGATATCAGTTATAAGCATAGATTTAATCGTTATTCGCCATATATACTTGCTACCCAAGCAATTCAAGTTTACTACTACTCGTATCCGAGTTTGAAACGAGATAAGTTGAATTGGTTGGAAAGGTGGAAAATTAAAGCGAGATTGATATATTTTATCGAGCCTACGATGCCTAATCAATCCTTTCAAGAGGATTAGATAGAAATGCACAATTCAGTACAGTTGGAGGATGGAGATTTCCAATTACACGTCTACCTTATTATTAATAGTTGGATGACCTTGTCGATGAGGCAGAGGGGGAGACAGAAGATGAGTTTCTAATCGATGATGAAGATACGAACGAAGATGATTTTGATGATAACCTAGATAGTGAAAGTGTTGGTTCAGGTTAATTATAAGACTAATACATACATATATAGTTTGGAATTATATTAATTCATTTATCTCAGTTCAATTGTTCTTAAAGTTTAATGTGTTTTTAGATGAGAGGTAGAGGTCGTGTACGTTCTTCTCTAGGCCCATCTTCGGGCTGTGCTTCTCTTGGTTCATCATCATCGTCTCATCTTCAATTAGTGGAAGAAGACGATGATATCATTAAATTATCAGCAGGGACACTGCTGATCGTTCCAGCTACCCCATCCGATGCTAGTACATCGAGAGGCCTCATGCCACTACGTCCTGGTATGATCGAGGTCTATGTCGTCCCACCAAGGTAAGTAAATTTAATTTAATTTTTATTGCTAATAAACTCTTTATTTTTAATATATTTGTTTAATAAACTCTATATTTTACTAGGCTACGCAGTCACTTATCGTAGTTACCAATGATTCTTTGGTTGATCCACGAGACTCGTGTACACCCCGATGGGTGGAAGTAAGAGCATATTCCACAGTCTCATCGTCAGTTGTGGTGTCCCAAGTTTTTTTAATTAACTAATATTATTTTTAAAGTTTTTATATATGATGATTTTTAATAATCAAATTATTTTATTTTTTTTGCAGAGGCGATGTTATTGGGACCCGAGTATATATTCTAAGGAGGTCGTACATCGTATCTTCTATAATTCTATGGGCCACTCGTGGCGCAGCCGTCTCCAATAGTGGAAGACAAATTGAAGAACGGAGGGGAGGGTGCCTGCGTACATGGGCGAGGACATCTGGAGGAGATGGGTGGTGGAGTTTGAGAAGCCGGAGAATAAGTAGCCGTCCGAGCAGGCGAGCAGGAATAGGATGAGCTAGCCTGGCGGACCTGGTACTGGGATAGCCAAGCACATAGGAGGGTCTCGAACTGTGATTGGTCATTCACTTCAGCTCATAAGTAAATTTAAATGTGATTGTGCATTTAGCTCGTAAGTAATTAATTAGTTCATATTTAGTGATAAATTAAAATATAATTCAAATATTGTATACAGTGTGAGGATCTGGGTAGGGAACCCACTACACTCGAGCTTTTCTTGAATGTGAACCAGAGACCCGGCGACACTTTCAATGATCCTATTTCGTAGCAGATTTTCGTAAGTATTATTATAGATGTAATCAATATAAATATATATATATCTTTCGTTTTTTATCCTCGTAATGGTAAATTATACACCAACCAAAATATTGCAGGAGGAGTATCAGAGACGTCTAGTGGAGAGACGTAGTTCATCACAGGATACTTACGACGTTGATGAGAACGCGGTCTATCTAGAGACCGTCAGGGTGAAGAAAGGTCGCCAGTTTTGTACAAGATTCTTAGGAGGTCTTCTGGCTTCAAAGACTTCCAGAGGCAGTATCTTCTCTGCTCCAGAGCCGTGTCACGGAGATGAAAATGCAGATGGATATTTTGAAAGAGCCAGGTCGAGAGTCAGCTCGAGGCGAGCGAGCGGGCACATCAGAAGTAGCTCGAGTCAATGCGCGAGGAGCATGCGCGTGAGCGGCTCAAGTTGGAGGTGACTCTTCGTGAGCAGGTGATGTAGGAAGTCTTTGAAACAATGAGAGCATGACGTCGGTGGCTGCCCTCTAATCCTCCAGGTGGTTCTCTAGATGATTCTCCAGATGATTCTGCAGAGTAGTTGTTTTAGGAACAAAGAACATTTATGTTTGATATTTTATTTAAACTTTATACTCTATACGATATAATTGTTAATAATTATTTTTACTTTTACTTTTATATTTTGTTGGGAAATGAAAATTAGTTTTCGTATTTGATTATTGATTTGTGATATAAATACATGTAAATATAATAAATAAAATAAAATAAAATTAAAATTAAAAAACATTTCTTTGAAAATACTGACGAGCTAAACCCGTCAGCATTATTTGAAATTGCAAACGGGCTACACTCGTTAGCAAATGCTGAAGGGCAAAAACCCATCAGCATTAACTGAATATGCTGATGGGCTTGACTCGCCAGCAAATGCTGACAGGCAGCACGCATCAGCAAATGCTGATGGGTATCAAATCATGTACAGGGTATTGATGACGGGCGCAACCCGTCAGCATTTGTTGACGGGTATAATAATCTCGTCAGCAATCATTTTACTAACGCCAAAAATGCTGATGGGTAGTACTCATCAGTAAATTATTGCTAATGGATCTGCCCGTCAGCAATTACTTATTTTCTTGTAGTGGTCCCTCTTGTTGATCCTTTTTTGGTTGTGCAATTACTACTCAAATAGAGAAAATCTAACCTATCAAGGTGATCATTATCAATTCAAACTTAATATGATATTAACCAATAGAACATGAATCAAGCTTTTTTGCATTTACTTTTGTTTTAGAAAAGTTCATCCGCAAGAGAACAAAGCGATTGTAAGTGATAAGTTTGACTCGAGTTATATCTCTCGAGGAATGACAATCGAAATTGAAATGTTCGTTTAAGCGCAACTAAACTAAACACACGATCAAGAAATTGGTAGTTTGTTTTGTTTTTAAGAACGAGAAATAAATGAGTAACACAACTTCAATTAAAACAAGGCAAGTACTCGACAAAACGAACGAATCAAACTAGATCTACAAACTTACGAATTGCATGCGAGAAAGAACAATAAATAAAACGTGAGCAACTAAAGGTGTTCGACAAACATACTAAAACCAAAATGAATTATGAAATTCACTAACACCTAAACACCAAAGGATTAACAACCTAAACTAGAAAATAAGAAAATCACCATACAAATTAACCATTTTACTCAAAATTCAGCCCAATACTTAAAATTAAACAAAAATCCAAATAAACACAACCAACATATTCTAAAAAATTATTCAAATTCAAAAGAGAATTGCTAGGATTAATTGAAATGACACAAATAATTTACGAATACAAATCATAGAAAAAGATCGAGGAGCTCCCAACAAGCTGAATTCCCAATACCCGAAACACTGTAGTCACTAAATAATCAAAAGCGAATAATCAAGAAGAAAATAATGTAAGAGTAAAAGAATAATTCAAATGCTCAAAGGTGGGTTATCTAGGTCAGAAAATGGTAAGTGTTCAGATCTACCCACAGCTAGAGAATGTTGACACTTAAATAATGTCAGTTGAGGAGGGCACCGTGGTAGTTTTCCTGGAAATGACAACCTTCGATCGACCATTTACTTGCGTCGATTGACAGTGTCTCTAGTGTCGTTCTTTCATCAACAACTATTGTAGATCAATTGTGGCACGTTGTTCTCGGTAGGTCGATCGACTAGGGCTGTCAACTTTGTTGTTAGGCGCTCGTCGATATCGCGTCAATCAACAGTAGCCAGTATACCTCGGCAGGTCGATCGACTGGGGTTTTAAACGTAGGTGAGAGGTGTGCGTCATTGCTGCGTCTATGACGCGTCAATTGCTGGTTGAAGACAACAAGCTTTAAGAATCATTGTCTAGTTTTTATCGTTTCGAACTGGTCGTAACTCATGGGGACGCGCGTGGCTCTGCTCGGAAGACTAAAAAGACCAGAAGACCAAATTAGAGTGAATATTTACAATAGATGAGAGAAAAAGTGCTAAACGGGATAAAAATGACACGAGCTATATAAAAACTAAAAGAAAGAAAAATGAGAAAAAATACAACCTAAAACCCGCTATACCACACAAAACAAAATGCCAAAAAAACTAAAATCACACACAAATATGTACAAATCAACTCCCACACACTTAGCTTTTTTGCTTGTCCTCAAGTAAAACCGAGCCTAGAAATAGACAAGAAAAAAAAAACTAGCCACCCGATGAACTAACCATTATTGCATTCAAATGATTCAAGGACTTAATGCATTAAATCAATTGGAAATTCAACTAAAAGGACAACATGATACGTTGAGATAAGAAGTTTAGAATTTCTTCTGAATGTCTGAAAGTAATGTGTTTCCCTTCATGTATGTGCCCCATCCATGCCTCGACCAAGATCTATTCACGCTCAAACCACTAAGTCGGCACCCAACTAGCCCAATCATCTATACACCTCTTTAACAATGAAATCTAAAAAGTAAAAATAAAAATGTGTACAAGGGTTGCACGACTTATTATATATACTTCACTTGCACAAGGATTCTTCTTCTTCTTCTTCTTCTTCTTCTTCTTCTTCTTCTTCTTCTTCCTTCTTCTTCTTCTTCTTCTTCTTCTTCTTCTTCTTCTTCTTCTTCTTCTTCTTCTTCTTCTTCTTCTTCTTCTTCTTCTTCTTCTTCTTCTTCTTCTTCTTCTTCTTCTTCTTCTCTTTTTTTCGAGTACCCATAAAGGTGAGTTACTAGACGAACATGATATTTACAACTTGAAAATAAGAATTCATTGACTCCAATATCATGTTGCTAAATGAAACTTATAACATTTCTCTATAAGCACATGGAGTTTTTAATGTCTTCAAAAATATAATGAAAAATTAACAAAAAATCCTATAGAGGGAATTTGAAAATGGGGCTATTAGAGATTACTCGACTCTTAATATGAACAAATAGAACAATATTAAAACATACCCCACAATCACACTATTGTCAAATGAAAGTCTAAACAACCTAACCAAAGCATCTAAACATTCCAACCAATATAAATACACACAAATCAAACCATATACATAAGTAAGCATAAAAGAATTTAGTAATTAAGGCCAATCCCCCACTTAAACCATACAATGCCCACATTGCATATAAAATAAGTTAAAGTATGGTAAAAGGGAAAAGAGAGAGAAACGTCCCTATAGTCGTGCTCGTGATAATGAGTCGAGCGTCAAGTGACATCCGACGGGTGGTGAAGACGAGAGGAGCCTACAACAAAAGAAACACACAAACACACAAGATAAACAAAAAATATTTTTTTAGGTGGAAGGATCGTCTTCGAGATCTATCTCCAGATGGGAATCGATCACTTGAGAGGGGGTTTCTTGGCTGATAGGCTCTTCGAGGTGGGAGAGGCGAGCTCTTAGCTTCCAATAGATTCGACGATTACTTTCGTGATTATTGTCAATCTTTTCGTCGATGAGTTGGATCTTTTCAAACATTCTCGTTTGAAATTCCTAATTATCCTCAATAAATCACTCCCAATCGGGGTGCGGGTCCAAACCGCTTCGTGGAAATTCTTCCTCACTTCCTTCAGTGCATCGAGAAGAAGATACACCTTGCCCTAGGTCTCGAACATGAGTCAACAATGATGTACCAGGTTTAGACATTGAGAGATTAGAGACCCCAAGTGCTGGTAGACCCATGTCGGCCGGATTGTACCGAAGTGATGGGCAATGCTGGCTATGGATGGAGCAAAGTAAAGGAGGGGTGTTTTGTTTCCCGGCTTCTTCTCCACGATATTGTGAATTCCATTCAAGAGAAGAGGGAAGAGATGAGGCTGACGACCATTAAGTAGGCACTGCAACACGTAAAGCTCCAGCTTGGTCACCTCTTGTTTGCAAAGCACCACATGGGCGAGGATTTTATAGGCGACGTAGATTGCACCATCTTGAATCCTCGTAATTGGAAATTGAGAGCAAGATCCACTATTACCCCCCATCAATTCAACCATCAAACTCATCGTCTCAAGATAAATGCCATTGCTATCCAAACCAAAAACTTTTTCAAAAAGACGCTCGTTCCCCCAAACTTTGTTGCCGCCAAGTCATCAAGTGGATGTTCTATCGGCGAAGACGGTCAACGTGGTGAAAAACTCAAGCACGAGTTTGCGATATCCGAGAAGGTCCATCCGGACAAACGCAGTGTACCCAAGTCCCTCAATATATCACGGGATGTTCTCATGATGTTCCAACCATTCTCGGTCCCGCTCCTCGATATCATAAAGATCAATCACTCTATGTGTCGCACAACCCCAAGCTTTAATTGTAGAAAAAATTGTACCCTCTTCTTTCGAGTAAATCAGGAACGAGGCCTCGTATTTTGACGAAATGTCTTTCCTTTTTCTTGCCCGAGACATAATGGAGTAATAAAAAAGTGAATGTGGGTCAAAAAAGAAGAAATTTTAATGTGTGAGCTCTTTGGGGAATCTCGTGGAACACCTGGTGTGGGAGTTTTGAAAATAGAGAATTTGGAGAAAACTGGAACAAATGGCACATCAACCCAACCAAACAGTTCAATGCAGTGAGATAACGAGTAGGCTTAAATGAAATACCACAGATTTTGATTGAGATAACGTAAATGTCGGATGAATTAGTCTCGACTCCCCCCTTTGTTTTGAGGAAGAAGAAAGAGAGAAATGGTGATAATGGGTGTTACAAATCCCCGAAATTGGTGGACCGTGATCTTAGAATCACCGGAACATGGGTGAATTTGCCGGAAAATGAACAAGGAGAAAGAGAGAAAAAGCTTTGAATGCAAGAAGAAAATGAATGAAAATGAGAGGAACGAGGGGAGGGTTTAGTATAAATAGACCAGGGACGGGTCAGGCCAGATGTAAAAAGATTGGCTCAGAAATTTGGATTCTAGAGTCAGTGAATAGGGGTCAGGGTCCGCGTTGATGCACCCGTCGATCGATGACTAATCGACAGTCAGGAGAGAGAGTGTCATCGACCATGGCATAGATCTACGGAATGTCAATGGTCGGGATAGAGAGTTTCATCGACCCTTGTGTCAATCGAAGGCGTATCGACGGGTTGGACAGAGAGTTTCAATGACCATTGCATCGATCAACATCCTGTCGATGGGTTAGATAGAGAGTTCCTTCGATGATGGTGTCGATTGTTGGTAGATTGACGCCTGCAGCTGGCGTTACTTTGACGTTGTGTTAACGCACTCATCGATTGACAGTTGTCTATTGTGCCTCATTTTCGCTCTCTTAACCACCATTTTTAGATAAGAACTTCAGACCTTTTTGAAAATACCTCTTATGGTGCATAATTAGTCGTCTATCATATACACAACTCTCCCTTCTACATTGACAAGAGGAAAATAACCGAAAGAAAGAAGAACAAAGCATAACAGAAAAAAAACATGAATAAAGAAAGGTTAGAGAACGAAAACAAAATGCTTGGGTTACCTCCCAAGAAGTGCTTGTTTAACATCGCTAGCTTGACGAACTACTTTGGGCTAGGCAATAGGTGTTTTTTCAAGAGTTTTAGCCTCCACATCGTGGGTCAATTTTGATCCCTAAAAATATGGTTTGACATAATGACCGTTGACTTGAAAATATTCTTGGGTCTTTTCGTTAACCAGATCACCACTCCGTATGGCATAACTTCTTCGACCAAGAATGGGCTACTCCATCATGACATGAGCTTCCCAAAAACCAACAGAGATGAGAATTATAGAGTAAGACTTGCATGTCGATCTTGAGATCTTTGGCGATGAGCTTCTTATCGTGTTGAAGCTTCATTTTCCTCTTGTAAATTTTTGTATTTCATAGGCGTCATTTTGTATCTCATCAAGCTCTTCAAGTTACAGCCCCCGCACATTCCCGTCTCGTGTCAAGTCAAGATTTACGGCTATTATAGCCCAATAGGCTTGGTTCTCCAACTCGACCAAGAGGTGACATGCCTTTCCACATACCATTCGATATGGGTTAGTCCCTAAAACCATCTTGTACATTGTCCAGTATGACCAAAGAGCGTCTCTATGCTTTGCCGACCAATTCTTACTGCTCGATTGGATGGTTTTCTCAAGGATGGCTTTGATCTATTTGTTTCTCATCTCCACTTGTCCCGACATTTGAGGATGATACGCCGTGGACACCTTTTGCTTTATCCCATATTGTGACATCAATCTTTCAAGCACTTTTTTTGCAGAAATGGATCCCTCCGTCAGTGAAAATATTCTCTTGCACGAACTTAAATACAACCTTGGCATCACACGTATTGGTGGGAATAGCTTCAACCCATTTGGACACATAATCAAGGACACTAGGATGTACTCGTACCCAAAAGAAGTCGGGAACGGTCTCATACTATATATGCCTCAAACATCAAATATCTCAACAACAAGGTTGCTCATAAGTGGCATATCATTCCTCTTTCCAATATTTCCTCTTCGTTGGCATTGGTCACAGGATTTGCAAAATTCATGCGCATCTTTGAATAGCGTCGGCCAATAAAATCCACACTAAAGGACCTTGAAGGCGGTCATTTGTCCTCGAAAATGTCCGCCACATTGTTGATCGTGGCAAAAAGATATGATTCCTTTTTGTTCATTTTCTGGAATGCATCTCAAATAATTCCATCCTTTCCGAACCGAAAAAGGAATGGGTCCTCCCAAAAGTGATTCCTACAAATTGAAAGAAATCTCTTCCATTCTTGGAAGGATAATTCGGCTCACAAATGGCCACACGCGAGATAGTTAAAAACATCGGCATACCATGGGGTGGGGTGAGATGAAATAGCTTACATAAGTTCATAAAGAAAAGAATCGTTGATACGTTCATGCTCATGCAAATTGCCCTCTACACTCAATTGAGACAAATGGTCAGCAACTACATTTTCACAACCTTCCCTATCTAAAATCTCAAAATAAAATTATTTTAATAAAAGTACCATCAGATCAAACGTGGCTTACTCTGAGTTTTATTAAAAAGGTGACTGAGAGCCGCATGATTGCTATGGAAAATGACCTTAGAGCCGAATCTATAGGATCGAAACTTTTCAAGTGAGAAAACTATGACTGAAAGTTCTTTCTCAGTGGTGGAATAATTTCTTTGAGCCTCATTCAACATAAGACTCGAATAGTAAATAACACAAAGTAGACCATCCACTCGTTGATGCAAAATGGCTCCCACCGCATCATTCGATGCATCACACATTATTTCAAAAGGGAGAGACCAATTTGGAGCAACGACCACCGAATCCGTAGTGAGTTTTTCTTTAAGAAGTTTGAAAGCATTTAAACACGACTCAGCGAAGACAAAAGGCACATCAAGGCAAAGCAATTGACACAACGGGCAACTGATTTTTGAAAAATCTTTTATAAATCGTCTATAAATTCCCGCATGTCCTAGAAAACTTCTAATGCCTTTTACGTTCGTGGGAGGGGGGAGACTCTCAATAACATCGATTTTTGCCTTGTCTATATCTAGACCACTACTTGACATAATATGACCGAGAACGATACCGCTCTTAACCATAAAGTGACTCTTTTCCTAACTAAGAGTCAAATGACTATCAATGCAATGCTCAAGAACTCTAGATAAGTTATTTAAATAACAATCAAAGAATGAGCCAAATACTGAAAAGTCATCCATGAAAACCTCGAGGAAATCATTGATCATATCCTCTTAAGCATGCTAATAAGGGCTTTCTCTTCTTTACTCGATAATTTGGCAAAAATGATGATGAGCTTGTTTTTGCCTTCTTAAAGGAATACATACTTGAGGTGACTCGGGAGGGGCTTGAGTTTTGCTTTAGGTTTAATGTCGAGTTTCTCGCCTCCCTTCAAAATCTGGCTCAGGCCAATCGTCGTCCTTGGCGAGCCATGAGGTATTGTCTTGGGTAAGGAACTCACGAATAATGGATTCTTCTTCGAGCTTATCTTGCACTAGTAGAGCGATAGGATCAGCGAATGAACATTCATTGTTCATGAACGATGATGGCATTGATTTGAAGTCGTGAATGGAGAAAGTGACCGTTTCATCCAAAACAGACAAGCTCATGCTGCCGTTTTTCACATCAATCAACGGTTGGTTGCGGCCATGAAGGGTCAACCCAGAAGAATAGTATGTTCCTGTCTATCATCTCGCACATCCCTGATACCCAATATAACAAAGTCGATGGGGATGATGAGGCTACCGACTTGCATGAGGAAATCTTCGGTGATTCCTTTAGGATATCGGAAGGAACGGTCCATCAATTGGAGTCGTATCTTCGTCGGCTTGAGCTCACCTAGGTCGAACTGCTCATAAAAATAAAAAGGCATTGGATTTATCCCTGCCCCAAGGTTGAGCATAACCCAGGTTTCTTTCCCATTTCCCAACATGATTTTTATGTAGAAACTCCCGGGGTCACCCTTCTCAGGGGAATGGAATTGCGAAAAATAATGCTCGCCGCATTTGAAAAATAAATTTTCTCATTTTCACTAAAACTTCTTTTTATCGAAGCAAGATCTTTGAAAAAATTTATGTATGCAAGAACGTTCCTTATCACATCAAGTAACAGATGATTAACATTAGCTTTAAAATAATATTATAAAGGTCAAGAAATTGCTTATCTTGCCTTTTCGGTTGAAGGAGGCTCGGATATGGAATAGGATGCCGATACGGGTTGGATGCTTTGTGAAGAACCATTGTAGGTCTGACTTCCTTCTTAGAATTTTCCGATGGTGGGGTGGCATTCATTTCCATGCTATTATCTTGAATAGGTGGTGGCGTAGAATTTTCTTCGGGTGAAGAAACGTTATTGTTCACAACTTAGCCACTTCTAAGCACGTCGATGGCTTTTGCTTGTGATGGTTAAATCGAAAATTTTCCCTGCTCGCTTTTTCTTATTTGTGCGGCAAGTTGGCCAATGGTCGTTTCAAGCCTATCCATCCTCTTCTCAGAGTGTTGCATGAATTACGTAAGCATCGTAATGTTTAATCGAGGGAAGGTTAAACAAGGGCTTGCGTTGGTGGAGCCGTTAGGAGAGGGGTTTGGCCTTGTGTTGCCGGTTGGAAAGGTGGTCAAGTTTGGAAAGAATCCTCCCCCCTTTGTTATTGTTGGTATTGTTGTTGGGGAGCAAAATTGATTTGCTGCCGAGAATTTGATGCGTAGTTCCCCTCATTGGAATTATTTGACTAAGAGAAGTTCGGGTTATTCCTCCAAACCAGATTATAAGTCTGCGAGTACGGGTTGATATTATGTGGGTAGCGATTTTGATACCCCTGCCTCGCTTGCTCTTGGTACCCTTGAATGGCTTGGACTTTCTCTTCAATCTCTTCGAGCAGTTCAAAAGTGGCTTGGTAAAGATTGGCTCCGTGCCCATACACTCCAGAAATCCCACACGTCTTGGTAGGCATTGGTGATTGGGGTACGCTTTAAGAAAGGAGTGTGTTTTGAGTTTGCAAGGAGGCCACTTGCCTCGTCAATTTGGAAATCCTTATCGTGTCATCGTGAGAGGCACGAGAGATTTCCACTTCGTGAATGACTATCTTCTTTGAGCGGGCGCTCTTTTGCTGGGAGTTGTAACTTATGGACTCAAATATGTCGTACACTTCTTGGGCTATTCGTAACCCGATATCCCCCCCGACGACATTGCCAACAATATATTGGAAGGTTAGAATAAGCCCGTCATAGAAAAATTGGTTGACTAGCTTGGGCGAGTAGTGATGATGTGGCCATTACGTGTGAAGTTCTTTTGAAGTGCTCCTCGTGGAAGGGTTCTCCATCCGTTTGACTAAACGGGGCTATCATCACCCAAAATTGAGTCGTTGTTTGGTTTGAGTAGTATTTGCCCATAAATTGATCGTACACCATAACCCAATTCGTAAGAAGATCAGCCTCCAAAGATATGAACCACGTCTTAGCACGATCCTTCAAAGTATATGGAAAACAACACATTTTCATTTGATATTCGTTAAGGCATTTAAGGGGAACTATTTGGATGACGGCGTAAAATTCCCGAATGTAATTGAGCGGATCTTCGTTCGGGAGTTCGTAAAAGGAAAGAAATTGATTGAAGTGGATTGCCTTGAGTTCATAGTCTCGTACCGAGGAGCCCAAACGGATGCATGATGTGGCCGGGCCAATCACGAGCTGAGCAAATTCTCAAATACGAGTTTGCTGGGGCTCTTGATGTTGGTAATGCCCATTAGGCTGCATATAAGGTCCGAGCTTGTTGTTGGACTTGTTGATAATAAGGTTGCCGCGGTTCATGATGAACAAGCGGAACGTGTTGGTGAAGCGGTTGATTGGATCGTGGAACTTGATTGTACGGTGGAGCATCATGAGGGCCTTGGTTTGTATTAGCGTAAGGCATCCGTGCATCGGGAGGGTTGTGATTCATGTTCGGATTAATAGACTGATGTGATACGTCATTTTGCTCGTTTTGATCTTCTGGAGAGTCTGGGTTTACATTGGGAGGATCAATTGGTTACTCATCTATCAGATCTTCTTGGGGATTATCGTCCTCTACTCCGCCGGGTGTGGCTCTTGTTCAATTGACCTTGCTGATGTTGTCAATGAAATGGAAAATCTCTCCATCAACTAATCTTTGTCCTTGCATACACTCAACAAACAGCCAAACGTATCAAGTTCAAATAAAATTAAATTACACTAAACTAACTAATTACACATGAACGAACATTTAAAAACCTTTGGCATTCCCTAACAATGATGACAAATTTTGAATCGGACTTTTTTTCACTTACTTTTATTTTAGAAAAGTTCATCCGCAAGAGAACGAATAGATTGAAAGTGATAAGCTTGACTCGAGTCGAATCTCTCGAGGAATGACAATCGGAATTGAAATGTTCGTTCAAGAACAACTAAACTAAACACACGATCAAGAAAGTTGGTTTTTTTAATTGTTTTTAAGTATGAGAAATAAATGAGTAACACGACTTCAATTAAAACAAGACAAGTACTCGACAAAATGAACGAATCAAACTAGAGCTTCCAACTATGAATTGCACGCGATAAAGAACGGTAAATAAAATGTGAGCAACTAAAGGTGTTCGACAAACATACTAAAACCAACATGAACTATGAAATTCACTAACACCTAAACACCGAAGGATTAACAACCTAAATTACAAAAATAAGAAAATCACCATACAGATTAACCATTTTATGCAAATAAATTCAGCCCAATACTTAAGATTAAATGAAGATCCAAATTAACGTAATCAACATATTCCAAACAATTATTTAAATTCACAAGAGAATCACCCAAATATTTATGAATACAAATCAAAAAAAAAAAAAGAACAAGGAGATCCCAACGAGATGAATTCCCAATATCCAAAACTAAATTCGATAATCAAAAGCGAATAATCAAGAAGAAAATAATGCAAGAGTCAAACAAGAATTCAAATGTTCAAAGGTGGGTATCTAGGTCAAAAAATGGTAAGTGATCAAATCTGGCTGCAGCTGGCGAATGTTGACGCTTAAATAGTGTCAGTCGAGGAGGGCACCGTGGTAATTTTTTCTGGAAATGACGACCGTCGATTGACGGTTTCTCTAGTGTCGTTCTTCTATTGATGACTGTTGTAGATCGACGATGGCATTTTGTTCTCGGCGGGTAAATCGACTAGAACTGTCGAATCGGTTGCTAAGCGCTCGTCGATGTCGCGTCGACGGGCTGCTGATTAGCGTAGATTTGTCCTTATTTTTATTAGCTTTTTAGTTCTTTTTCTATTAATTTTTGGTGTAAGTTGGATGATTTAAGCTTAATTTCGTATTTTTATATTTCCAGCTTATTTTACCGTATTTTGATCATAATCGATGAGAATAGGTGATTATTCATTATTTTTCACCTTACAGCTATGTACCCGGAAGAGTTCAGCGCATAAATATCGAGGAAAATGAGACGTACTCTGAGTCGCATCGGTCGATGCAAGCGTTGACGCTACGTCGACGCGAATCCTGCACGCGACGATCGACACTCTGTCAACGCCAAGCCGACGCAACTCTCTGAAGAGTCGATCCAAGAGTGCATTTGTCGACGCCAAGTCGATGCAACTTGTTGTTGCGTCGATTCATGACATCGTCAATCGACGCCCCGCCCAGTCGACGCAAGCACACAGGCAGCGTCGATGCCGAGCTTCTGCACGCGTCGGTCAATGCGACGTCGACGTGGCTGCCCAAAAATGCATTTTTAGGGTTTTTTGTGCGCCAAGACATGCTATATCTATAAATACCCTTCATATTTCGGATCTTAAGAAGAGAGGCCACTACCAAAGAAAATATACGACTACCTAGGGTTATCTAGCATAGAAACAACGCATTTACACATTACGTTACGAAGTTGAAGATCGAGATTGAAGATTCAAGTCCGTACAATTCAAGATTCGCTTCAATTCGAGATTTTTGCCTCAACTCCGAATTAGCTGGAGATTTTTACCGCTTTCAGTAGTTACAATAAGTTTTCTAAACTCTTAGTTAATTTCATAGTTAAACTCTTAGTTAATTCTAGAACTAGTTTAATTAGTTTAATTATTTCATGTTTGGATATTGGATATTGAATTAATCTAGTTTATTTATGCGAATTAGTTCATGCTTTATATTCCCGTTTTAGATTCTTATGATACGATTGCTTCGTGATAGTTTCTTATATTCATGTTCTTAGATTTGTTAATTAGGTTTAAATCTTCATTGCATTTTATTTGTAGTTTAATTATTACTCGTAGTTGATAATCTAGTTTATAATAATTAGTTTAATTAGTCTTAGTTTTAATATTGCTTTAGTTTATAATGATCAATTCAAAATTTTCAAAAACCCCCAATGTACATGTATTTTACGATAGTTCGTGAATTGAGAAAAACATTTAGAGACCGAACAGTTGTCCTCGAGAGAATCGACTTGAGTCAAACTCACCACCCTACAAGTTCCTCGTACTTTTGCGAGCAAACTTACGTGTTTTTAAATTAAATATCTTAAAAGGGGTGCACAAAAGTTTGGATTTAAAATTTGGCGCCGTTGCCGGATACAACGAGTAGGAATTAAAGATGTTTTTCATTTTATTTTCTTTTTGAGTTATTATTTTCTTTTTACTTTTCGTACTTGGTTTTAGTTTTTGCCATTTGGTACGTTGAATCGTTGTTGAGTTTATGCAAGGTAGACGATCACTTCAACGCGACCTTGCACCATTCATTGACAACATTCATCGTTCAAACCCACCGAGACCAAGGCCCCTTCTTATTCCCAAGAACAATTCTTCAACAGCGACTGACTTTGTTTGCGACCGAGTTCCCGACACGATGTTAGGAGCACAATCGATTCGAAATGGTGATTCCCTACCAAGATCACCTCCACGCCCTATGCGAAATGGGTATGGTAGTGAACCAATCGTTATTCAAGGACAATCACAGCCCCGAGCTTATTGGGCTAATTATCATCAAAATGTAGAGAATTTGAAACAGGACGCGGGGAGAAACGAAAAAGTTAACCAACAGCACAACGTAGTCAATCACCAACCCAACATGGCAAATATGAGGCAAAACGAAGAAAAGAACGACGATCTCAATCGTCAACACAACATCGAGAACATGCCATTCAGGAATGAAGACTTTTTTCAGCATAATGAGCATGCTAACAATCATAGGCATGTGAATGATTAGTTGGCAAATCAAAACCATTGCTACGAACAAGACCATTTTGAAAGGAGATACGAGCGCGACAATGATTATGAAAGAAATGCATTTGACAACCGCTACAAAAGAGCTCAGTACCAAGTTAGAGAACCAAGGGGAGATAGAGCACCTAGACATCGCGATTTGGCACGTCCGAAGGTTGTACCTTTTAGGCCCGCTATTGTTCTTGGACAAACCGCAAGAGAAGTAGAGATTAAACCACATCAACTTAATTTACTCCCGACTTTCCACGGAGGAGCCCATGAAGACCCTTTGGCGTTTTTGAACTATTTTGTTGATGAAGCTGGAAGATTTGTGGTTCATGGCCTTAACCAAGAAGAGGTGCGAATGATTTGTTTCCCGTATAACATGAAGGATAAAGCGAAGTCATTGCTACTATCCCTAGAGCCTGGTTCATTGACTGACTGGGAGATGATAAGCGAGAAGTTTTTAAATCAATACTATTCAGCACAAACAACGGGGCATCTTTGAAGACAAATTGATACCTTTGAACAGTTGGATAGAGAGCTATTTCAAGAAACATGGGAGCGTTATAAGACGCTTTTGCAAGATTGCCCTCACCATAATTACTCTCCGGAGATGACTAACAAATTTTTCTTCGATGGATTGTTGGACCATGGGAAAGAGAAGTAGAGATAGCGGCAGGAGGAGATTTCGGAGATTTAACAGCCCCCGAGGCAAGACGAGTTTTGGAGAAGCAAAGCGAGAAATCCAGAAAAACCAACTCTCGGCCTCGTAAATTAAAAGTTAATGAGATATCCATCCCCGATCCTGATTTAGACGACGGCAAATTAGTCAAGGCAAAATGCGAGGAGATATTTGATGAGGAATTGGCAGCCTGGAAAGTCGAGCGGGCAAGCAAGGCCTCTTCAAGGAAGGTTGTTGCGACGTGTCACCAATGCAGATCCCCCGAACATTTAGCAGATATGTGCCCAAACAATGCTGAACAACATGAAGACGTTAACGCAATCCAGAATTATTCATATCAAGGGCCCATAAAGTTTACCGCGCAACGTGATAATCCTCTTTTTAAGTGGGGCCTAGGAAGTCCAAATTATATGCCACCCGATCCGCAATACCCACCACCACATGCACAAGCACCATTGCCACCACCACAAAATAATTTCCATGCGCAAGGGCAGGTGCCTACAATAGTTCAATCGACTGATCAGCTTTTGGTTTGGCAGCATAATCAAGTGGCCGAAACTATTAAAAACCAAGATAGACTCGCGGACGTTAGAAACGAAATCATTGACATGAAAAAGGTTATTCTTGAGAATACGGCTAGGCAGAGGAAACTTGAAACAGCAATAGGTCAATTATCGACTCACCTAGCCAAGCTCTCAGATGAGAAAGGAAAACTTCCAAGTCAAGCAGAACAGGCGTCAGCAGTTCATGTCCTTCACAGTGGAAAGAAGATCGATAACAGAGTAGTTGACCTAGATGATGAGGTCGAGGTCGAGGTCGAGAATAAAACACCAACTCCTAGCAAGGGCGATGATTCTAAACTAGTAGATCAGCTGCATAAATCCTCTAATCGATATGTTCAGGGATCCATTCAAGGGACGATTCTGAATAATGCCCTTGGCAAAGACGATGTTCCTAACCCACCACCGCCGAAATAATTAATGACGCCGATCAAGGATGTTGTTCCTTTTCCAAGCCGTTTGCATCCAGCGAAAGAGAATAAAAGGTTCATGGAACTATATAACTTATTGAAGAACGTCAATATCAACTTGCCACTTTTGGAGGTAATCAAAACAATGCCYGCHTATGTDARDTTTTTYAMAGAACTTRCTTCAAGGGAGAGACGCTTGGCGTCAAACCAATTTGTAACACTGCCAAAGGAAGATAGCACAGTTTTTAAGAGGCCATTACCACCTAAGGAGCGCAATCCTGGTAGTTTGTGCATCACTAACTCATTAGCTAATGGACAAAAAGCAATAGGAATGTTAGATCTTGGGGCAGGAGTTAATCTAATGCCTTATTCACTTTATCAAGAATTTGATCTTAGACCACTGAAGCCGACTGATTTGCACATTTTTGTACATATTTTTCTTACTATTTTTGTATCACGTTGCGTGTGTTTTGCTTGCTTTTAGGTGTTTTAGGAGTCGAGTTGGCCGTTTTTTGTTATTTCTAAGTTTACTTAGTTTTTGTACGTTTTTTTATTAGTTTTCGTAGTTTTTCACTCTTTTGTTTTTCTCTTGGCCGTAGGACGTCCAAGCGGGGCCCACACTCTTTTGGGATCGTTTTCACTCGACTCGGGAATGGACGGACAAGCAAGGAAGCGCAACGGACGAGGTTCGATAAACCGGCGGATGTGAAAAGATCGAGGAATCGAGCTGGGTGCAGCAATCCAGTCGACCGACTGGAAGTTCAGTCGATCGACTGCCCTTCTAGTCGATCGACCGGAACTCCAAAATTGACTGGATTCCAGGGTTTTTTGCCTTTTTGGACGACGCAGTCGATCGACTGCCGACGTGGTCGATCGACTGGAGCCCCCCAAGATCGACTGGATTCCAGGGC
The DNA here is from genome assembly GCA_014905375.1 of Phtheirospermum japonicum. Classification (NCBI taxonomy): domain Eukaryota; kingdom Viridiplantae; phylum Streptophyta; class Magnoliopsida; order Lamiales; family Orobanchaceae; genus Phtheirospermum; species Phtheirospermum japonicum. The sequence goes on from BMAC01000400.1 coordinate 937,949, forward strand.
TTTTGGCCGTTTTGACAGAGCAGTCGATCGACTACCGACATGACCGATCGACTGCCAGTTGATCGACTCCTTTACAGTCGATCGACTGAAAAGCAGATTTTTGCTGCTTTTTGGACGATTTTGCCCCTGCGAGATGTATTAATCAACCAGACGTCATTTCATTCAAAACAACTTGCAGATGAGGACTTTCTTCTCCAAGGAAGCTCCCTCAACACCAGATCATATTTTTTTTCCTTTTCATTTGGATCAATTTTAATTCCCAATAATTCTAGTAATTAGTAATAGATTAGTTAAGATTTAGATCTTAGTTAGTTAGTTGTTCAAGCCTTGATTTAGTTTTCTTTTGTGAAGAATCCTTCAAGATTTCAAGCTTTTCCATTTCAAGATTTTTTGGATCATTACTCTTGGTAATATCTTTCCATTAATATAGTTTTATTTTCATGTTATTTCTTTTAATCTTATGTTGATGTTTGATCGTAATTTAGTTGTTTTTTTGATCATCAAACCTCTATTTTCATCTTATAGCTTTTGAACTTTTGAACTTATGCTTTTAAGTTGTTAAGTTGTTAGATCAATCTTTAAGTTTTTAAAAGTTTCATATAATCTTCCTTGTTAAACCTTTAATTATTGCTAAGTTAATTTTGTTGACTTTTTCAAATAAGCTTGACTTTAATTTTCCCTCCATTTWCCTTAATTTCAAAATTAYAAGGTTTTATTAGTTAATTAGTTTAGATTGATCGTTTTTAAATAATCTTTAATTTTCTTTTCATTTTCAATGTTTTTGAATCTTGTATTTCAATATAAATCTTAGTCGTAAAACTCAAAACCAAACAATGACTACTGCTTTCCTAGTTTGGAATAGTTATTCGCTACCGACGATAAGAACAATTAAGAAACTGACAAGCCGATAACATCCATCCTCGAGAGACACGACTCGGGAAGAACTCGCCGCCCTACAACCGGCTCTGTACTCTTGCAGAGACGGATTCTCAAACTAGAGCGTCGAGAATTCGTCGATCAAAAATTTGGCGCCGTTGCCGGGGATGGATTAAGGCCAATGGTGTTCTTAATTACTCTTATCGTTAACGTAGTTCGTAGTTAGATTGGTTCGTCATTTTACATTCGATACGCGTAATCTTTTGTCATTGTTGTGTATGCAGGGTAGGTCCGACATCCCGTTACCTCCGCTAGTATCACCGATAATCGAGGAACGAACGATGGCAACTCCGTTCGAGAGCTCGATTCCGCCCGCCCACACTCTAGACGACCAAAGGATGCCTCCGCCGCTTAATTGATCCGGCCGAGGATGGCAAACTACCGAGCTAGTTTGCCATACGACAACCCTTACATCCAAACTCCCGAATATCCAAATCCATACACCACTCCTGAATATGACGACCCGTATGCTTCGATCGGGAAAGAATGGATCTACTCTTCCGATCATTATGACCCAAGTCCTCCACATTTACATTCACCTCCACTTTCATATCCCCATAACCCGAGCATACATTCGTATGCACCGACTTATGATCCTTTTGATCTGGGTTTTGACGATCCATATGTTCCACTCGCCCTTCCTTCGAGCTACAATTCTTACAACCTACCCACCTCGAACTCGTATACTCCGAGCGATGACCCTTATACCTCACTCTTTCAAGATTCGTATACGTCCCAACTCCCGGGCATGGAGTCTCTCTTAGCCGACCTCATTCAATGCCTCGCTCGCATGGAGACTCACGCAAAACAAGTTGCCAATGACGTGGACGAGCTTAAGGAACCGTGCCTTGACGAGATGCCCATCTTGGATGTGGTGGTGCCCACGATCGTTGATGGAAATTCGAGATTTGAGGATCTTCCGAAAGAGGAGCACTATTAGGTGAATTTAGAAGACGAGGAGAATGGGTCGGAAGACAACGTAACCCCTCTCGGGTATTGTGAAGAGGTTGTAGTGGAAAGTGAGGGGGTGTTATCTTGGAGGTCTCCGATGGCACTTGGACTGTCGAGTTTACCTGCTTTAGGCAAGGAAGATGTAGTTGTGCCGATCATGGAGGATGTGGAGTTGATCGAACCTCTTTTGCCACCACCCGACGCTTTATTACAATTTGAACAAGAGGAGGTGGAAGAGGACGAGGAAGATGCGCGGGGTCCTACTCTCTCGTGCCCGACTACGACTATTTCTAAATTCGAGAGAGAGAAGATGACGGACGACCCGTTTTGGGATGATCATATTTGGTTGGTCGACGACCCACCCTTACGACCACCGAAGCCAGCCCACGTTCTTGATGTATCGATATTCCGGCTTTCCCGACGTGCCCGCCTTGGTGATTCTGATCACCCGGTGTGTCTACTCGAGAACACCAAGGCGTGGCATGATCGTCACCTCTTCTTGGATCCTGGATAACATTTTTGTATAATCGTCGAGCGAACGACGTTAACCAAACGCGCTACGTGGGAGGCAACCCACGACGTTCTAACCCTTTCTAACTCTTTCCTTGTTTTTCTTTTAATTTAGTGTACATTCTATCTTTAAGTAGTGTTAATGGTGTTTTTGGGTTTGTGTAGGTCCAGTCTTGGAGTCTTGGGAGAAAAGAGGATCGAAGATGGATGGACTGCTGGAATGCATTCGATCGACTGGTTATGTGCTTATTGACAGCCAGTCGATCGACTGGCAACCGATCGACCGCACCAGTGGAATCGACTGGATTCCAGAAAATTTTCAGATTTTGACAAAAGCATTCGATCGACTGTCGGCAGTCGATCGACCGAAGAGCGCAGTTGATCGACTGCCCGGATGGCCTAGAGAACGCGGTGATGGAATTTGATGGTGCCGTCGCGCAGCGGAAAACAAAAAAATTTTAAATAAAAGGAATTTGAATCGTATTCAAATTGACGATGGTCCATTTTAACTTCAATTAATTCAAACAATGTTTTAAATTTCTTTTCAATGAAACAATTCGACTTTCGTAAAATCGATCGAGCATGATACGTTTCTATAAATCATATATATATAACAATAATATATATATATATATTAATATATTAAACATATATATAACAGTTATATATATATTAATATATTAATCATATATTTTAAATTTATAGATTATATATAATTATATAGCATAACATACATATATGTAATATATATATATATATATACAGCATACATCATACATGCATGCAACACATCAAACATATTTATATATATAATACATTACACATGCATGCATTTATAACATATATACATATATATTATATATATATATACATACTATATATATTATATATATATATATATATTCAGATTACAAACACACAACACACATATACTATATATATGCTACACATGCGCATATCACATACACACACACAAGGACTGGCTTTCGTCACCTCACGGCGCGGCGGAGGAATCCGGCGACGAGGCGGCTGCTCGGTTGCGACGGAGACGACAGGCGAGGCCCGGAACGGAGCGGCGACAGGCGGTCGTCGGGGAGCGGCGAAGCGGCGATGTCGGGAATGGACTCTTTCGACAGCAGCAACGACCTCACAGCGGCACGACGGCAGGCTCGGCAGCAGGCCTTTGGCTCGGCGTTCCTCGGATGACAGCAGCGGCAGTCGGCGACTCCGGCTTGGGGAAGAGGTCGCGTTGTCGGGGAGCAGACTCCGGTGTGGGGCAGAGGTCGCGCTGTCGGGGAGCAGACTCCGGCTGGAAATTTGGTGACTGCAGCAGGACGGCGCGCAGGTCGTTTCGGCGCTCCGGCGAGACAGCAGCAGGGGCAGCGGTGCTGGCGGTCTTCGGCTGCGGAGGTGCAGTGTGCTGGCGGTTTCGGTGCTCCGGCGAGACAGCAGCAGGGGCAGCGTTGCTCCGGCAAGACAGCAGCAGGCGACGTTCACGACGGCGGCGTTTTCTCTCGGCAGCGGCAACGGCTTCACGGCGAGACGGTGCGACAGTGATCCGGCGGCTACGATGCGGCGTCTCCGGTGTATCGGTGTCACACCACCGTATTGCCCGATCTTCTCACGACGAAGCGCTAGATACGTCGAGAGCTCGAGAACGACGGAGAAAAATGAGCACCGAACGATTCGGTGCAGCATCGGCCGACGGCAAGTGACGCCGGACGGAAGTGGACGGATGGGAGCTAGTGTTTTCTTTCTTGCCGAAAAGGAAAAAAATTTCGTCTGATCTATCTTCTCTTTTCTCTTCTTCTATTTATCATTGTTTTGTTTTGTTTTTTTTATTTAAAAATAAAGCTCAAGCCCAAACCCTTAATGGGCTTGAAACAGGCCCAAATAAAAAATTAAAAACAAGTCTATTTGATTTAAAACAACACTGGCCCATTAACAATAAAGGTCTCATTGGTCCGACCTGATTTTAAAACAAAAAGCCCATTGGAATTAAATCATTTCTCACAAACGATATCTTACGAAAAATATAACAATTATATTTTCGCGTCCAGAATAAATTTCTTGTATTTTTCTCAATTTAGATTCAATCATATTGACATCTAACTATGCTAAAATTAACAATTAATTTCTAGCTATCGTTTTCAATAATCAGGAAACACGTGGTGTGACCCTCAATGGTTCAGGTGTAAGCTAGCCGTGGGTTCACAACACATTGTGATTCGAACAACATATTATTCTTATATGAACTCGTCCCTTAGAGTCCCTGATTAAATAAAACTCATTTTACTTAATCACTGGTCAAAACCAGAGCCCATCGAATTATGAGAGGCGCCTAGCAACAACGCATCATAATTCCCTAGATACAAATGAAGTGCCTGCAAGAACCTTGTGATATAGCTTATATGTACAGTACGATCCCTTCGCGATCTATGTCCCGATTGAACAAGAGGTATTGGTTCATCGAGACCTCTTTCTAGTTCAATAACTGTGTGTACGTTCTAGGTTCAAGATAATCCGTTCGTGTGTGACTTAGAGAAACACATTTCTCTAAACACCCCACTATTAGCTCTGGCCAGAGACTCCGAGGATTTATCAATCATCAGAACACACAGGACATCCATGACTTATCATGCGTCCGAATCCCCTACTACCATGCACAGACTTCCCACTAGATTCCCGACTATGCGAACGTTGCCCCTTTTGATTGGCCTCTAAAGAGACACAGAGACAGGTCACAACATAGCCTGTCCTCTAGTGGAAGTCACGGTGAGGTCTGGGTCTTAAGGATTAATGTTGTACGCTATACCATAGAAATCATCTACTCGATGAGTGGGAACCACTTAGAGATTTCTAGGTGAGGGAGTTCAGTGAACTCATCTTATGAGCACCTACTTATGTATGTCGATGTCCAGACACCGTGACCGATGAGATGCGGTCCACATACACTAAGTACTAGTCTTAATGGGAAAGGCCTGTATCCTCATTATGGCGTAACCCTTTGACTAGGAACAAGTTCGACGAGTTTCTTGTAATACAATCGGTTTTTATTCGTAATAATATCTTTTATACTTATTGGCATTCCATATCTTTTATCCCATGCTTGTTGCATAGGTATGGTTCCTGATGAAGTTACTTTATTACGGTGGATTGGTCTAGCAGAACCGTGAGATAATCCAGCACGTAATGT
>BMAC01000401.1:6827-19666 GCA_014905375.1 Phtheirospermum japonicum
GGTTATCTTTAAATATATACAATTATTAGATTAATTTTTGGAATCTCCCGTAATTATTATACAAATAGATTAGTTAGAAACATTTTCCTAATTATAACAAATTGTATTTCCTAAATTCCCATCATAATGTATTCCTAAATTAAGGGGAGTCATTCCATTTCAATTAAAATTATTTTTAACTAATCTGTATTTTAGGTCGGATTATTTTTATTGATTATTCAATTAAAATTATTTATTTATTCTTTTGCTTTCTTAGATAGTTTATTATAATTTCTACATGATTAGAATATTACGTAATATTTATTTTAAGGGATTAAAAAATTTTTTGTAGTATAGATTATCACATTGATTATCTCTTAATTGATTCCTACAATTAAGGAGTTAATTGGATAACTAAAATTGATAATTACTTTCATGTAATAAATATTAGGTAATATTACCAAATATAAATACTTATAAATATAGATATTACGTAATATTATATTGATATAATTGATTAGAAATATTTATAGTAAATCTTGATAATAAATTCTAAGAGAACGGGGCTATATAACTGATTAGAAATATTTATAGTAAATCTTGTTTTGTTAATAATTGATAATTAGTCAACCAATCTTTATCTTGAGATAGGTATCAACTAATATATTGATAATTATACAATCATATATATTTTTACAAATCTAATTTTAAGGAATACTGAGTAATCTTTTTTAACAAAAATTATTTATTTATAATCAACCAATGAATTATTTTTGGATGACTTCCTTAATTTTAGGAATTAACTAATATTAGAAAATATATTTAATCAATTAATCTTGTGTTCATCAATATATGGATGACCAATCAAATATATATTGTTGGATATTGTTAAAGGTATCACCTTTTAGACATACTTATTTATAGCTAAAGTTATGGGTACTACATAAATTATAAAAAAATGTATATGGATGATTTGTATTATAAAATAGTCAATTTTAATTAATATTTTATAGAAACCTAAATAACTAAGTTATTAATGAAAAAAACGGACAAAGATATTTAAATTACAAATACACAATCCACCTCTATTTTTTATAAGACATTACTTGTTTTGGTAGAAAAATAATAATTACGGGAGATTCCAATAATTAATCCAATAATTGTATATATTTGAAGATAATCATTAATCTTATGTTGAGTGATTTTATTAATCAATCAATTAATATTAGAAAACATATAAAGGAATCAATTAATATTAGAAAATGAGAATTTTTGGAATCAATCTTGAGTTGACATTCCCTAAGTTGTAGGAATAAATTAAGTTATTTAGAACCAATGTAGGAATCAATTTCTTAAATGTAGGAATCAATTAATATATATTTAGAACATTGAATATAGAAATCTAAATAACTAAATTACTAATGAAAAAAAGGGACAAAGATATTTAAATTAAAAATACACAATTCACCTCTGGTTTTCATAAGACATTACTTGTTTTGGTAGGAAAAATAATAATTACGGGAGATAACAATAATTAATCTAATAACTGTATATATTTGAAGATAACCATTAATCTTGTGTTGATTGATTTTATGAATCAATCAATTAATATTAGAAAACATATAAAGGAATTATTTGACATCCTTAAGTTGTTCAKTAAAAATGACAATTTAACTAATCGGATTAATTCCTTAATTGTAGYAATCAATTAAGAGATAATCAATGTGATAATCTATAGTACAAAAAAAATCTAATCCCTTAAAATAAATATTACGTAATATTCTAATCACTGTAGGTATATAACATGTAATAATTTATTGAGATAAATTAAAATTTTAAGACTTCTAAAGAAATTAATATCGAAGAAACCGGAACAAATAAAGAGATTCCACCAAATATCTTTAAACAAAACTAATATAAATAGGTTCCAACTGTAAGATGCTGAATGTTGGATTTGAATTCCATTTGATCTACAATAAGATAAAAAGAAAAAGTATCCATTCATATAAAGATGGAAGATTGATCTACAATTAAATAAATCATTCGATCAAAACTATTTTTGAAACAACTACAATAAAATCCAAACCAAATGAAAAATCGACCTAAAAAAATAATCAAAAAATATTTGAATGAAAAAAAATGCAATAAAATCTTCCATCTCTATTGCAACTTTAAGATGCTGAATTAACGATCTGAATTTCATTTGCTCTGCAATAAGATAAAAAGGAAATTTTCTCACAATTCATATAAAGATGGAAAATTTATTCACCAATTAAATAAATCATTCGATCAAAAATTGCAGATCTATAAAAAAATAGCATATATTAACTGATAAAAGAATATAAAACAAACATTAATGAGAGAGGAAAATGATTTTAATTGGTACCACCCAAAAATCGCAGATCTATATAATCCAATTGCATATATATTTCTCCAAGTGTTTGGAGATCTGCAAAAAAAAATTAAAAAAAATGATACAAATTAGTTTGGTATCAAAAATGATAGAAAAATTGAAAAAGAAATTTGACTATGAAAATTGAAATAGAGAACTAGAAAACCTGTCGAGGAAGAAAACAGAAATGTGAGAAACGGAATGTTAAAAATTATGCGGTAATAGGTGAGAATAAATAGATGGACAATAAAATAAAGGCAAAAACTCAAATGTGACCGTCACACGGTTCCTCTATTGTGTAACGGAGTCCAAACCCACTCGAGTCTGGACCCGTCCGCCCAGCAACCGGATCCCATATAAAAGAATGAAAAAAAATCATAAAATGTCATCTTTCTCCAACGCTCAGCCTTTCTCCCCCTTTCTTTGTCCTGCTGAAAAAATCAAGCCTTGGAGCTCACTAACTCTCGCCCTTCTCCTCTCCATATCGCTTTTTTCTTGTGTTCCCTTCCATGGTTTCTTGATACCACTGAGAGAAATTAACAATCAGAATTTCACAGTACCACCGCTATGAGTTTCACGCCAGTCAAACTGGATCTGGAAAATCTTTCACCATGGTAAAACATTTATCAACATCTTTTTTTATTTATTTATTTATCTATACTAGATCGAACAATCTCGTTGACAACAGTCAATAGTTGAATTATAGGGCTTGAAGTGATTTGTTCGTACTTCCTGAGCAGTGAAAATATATTTTTTTTTCTATGAAGTCTCTGTTCATATGATTGAGACCTACAGCGAACAAGTTCAAGATCTTCTCAATTTTGGTGGCTTAAACAAAAGGTATCCTTTCTAAATCAATTTTTCAGAGTTAATTGTCAGAATTTGATTATTGTTTAGCCGTCGCAAAGTTCTGATTTGTAGCAATAATGGTCATGCAAATATTTCAATTTTCCAGAAAACTTCTATAATTTAAAAAAAAAAACACAAAAAAAAACTGATTCTCTAGTTGTTAAAAAATGTTATTTTTGCATTTTATGTTTTTACTATGTATCTTGGTTATAAAGAGTGTCAACAATTTATTCTTTACTAAGAAATACATTAGAAATTTGATATAGTTCTCAAACAGGATTAAGTGTACCAGATGCAAGTTTGGTTCATGTATCTTCAACATCTGACATTATCGATCTGGTGAATATCAGATAAAGGAATTGTTCAGTGGGTGTAACAGCGCTCTATGACCACTGTAGTCGATCTCATAGGTTCGTTAAATAATAAATAGAGTATTATAACATATATTTTATTGCATTTTATTCTATTTTGCTGACAAAATTTATGTTGCATTTTGATGCCAAAAAGCTTCACATAATAGATCATTCCATCCTTGGAAAGATGCAAGAAGCCTTGTTATAATTTCAGAATCTATCTAAGACTAGTTATCATGGTTTTGTTCTGTATAGAGATAGATCATGAGCCAAGACATGATAAATCTATTTTTTTTTACTAATATTCTGAATTACGGTTAGAATTCCTTTTATTGTTGTAAAGTGGTCGTTCTTATTGTCAAAATTTGCATATTTTGATGAGCAAATTGATAGTCAGTCAGTAATCTAAAGTATTTAATATCTCGAGTTTGACATTCAAAACTGAATCACATGAATGATTTTAGAAAATTATATTATTTCATTTTGCTTACCATATGGAATGGTGGAAGTATATTGTATAGGTTGGGATTGACTATAGCTCTGGTTTCGTTGGTTGGGATTTAGTTGATGATTGGTTGCAGTGGGTAGAAGGCATATGTGCAACTTATAGCAGTGATGATTACTCCATACATTTTGAAGACTTTTATTATTTTTTGTGTGCATCAGTTGGTTAGAATTATGGTTGGATTATTGTTAGAGTGAACATCTATTTACACAACTCAAAATTATCGACCAATATGCCTACTAAATTTCGACACCTTGTGTTATTTACAATAGTAGTATGCTAATTCGTTAGAAGGAGAGATTTGCAGTTTGTTGTATAATATTGTAATCTATGTGTGTTATGGGTCGAGATTATTCATTCGACCATCTTAAGGTTGAATCTGTTGTGGGTCATTTTTTAATAGAAATGTGATGTCAATTTGCAGGAATCTGCGCACGACAAGAGGATTTATATTGCTCTGATCGCGTCGCGCAACTTAAGAAGCGGTGTGATCAGAAGAATAAAGAATTAGGGACCAAAAAGAGAAAAGGAGAACTTGAGGTGGTTTTGGAAATATCGGATTTTTCTAAAGAGCGCTTGAGTTAACTCGATGATTTAAAACAGAAGATGAAGAAGCTTAAACATTCCAATCGTATAGTGGTTGTTTATGTAGTCATCGGCATAGTCGGTGTAGCGGTTGGAATACATCAATATTTATTTTTAACTTATTCTTTTTTTTTGAAACACTGCCTGGAGATATTTTATAATGTGAATATAAATCATGATTTTGCATTTTTTAAGTGTTTATTATATTCAAGATTCTTTGTGATCACTTGAATCAGTCCACAAATGCTTGTGTTATGAAACTCAGAATTCTTTGTGTTTTATTTGTACTGGAAATTCTGTTGTTCGAATATTTATATTTTATTTCTGCAGAAATATTGTCACTTTTTCACTAAAAACTGTCACCTTTACAATAAAAAGTGTCACTTTTGCATATTATAAGATTTATTTATTGTAAACTCTATATAAAGAAATATCGGAACTTGCGAAATGTGTCACTTTTTTACTTAATATTGTCACATTTATAGAGAAAAGTGTTTCTTTTATAGAGAAAAGTGTCACTTTTTTGCTAACGTGTCTTGGAAGCTAATGGTAGTAGATTGTAAATCGAGAAGTGTTGCAGGTGCTATTTTAAGAACAATTATCTGATTTAGATTTTATGCTTTATTCTAGAACAACTATTCGTTAATTATTGTTTATTGTCGTTTGTTTTTTAATCTAGGAATTGTCACTTTTCGTAGAACAATGTCGCTCTTTTGCTTACTTGTCTTGGATGTTAGTGAATTTATTTTCCAGGTGCTATTGGAAATTAGTTAAGTTATTAGATTTATACTTTATTTTAGTCAAGTTATAATACTGTCACTTCTTAAGATATTACTGTCATTTTACAAATAAAAAATGTCACTTTCTAATAGTTGATAGTAATCGTTATTTTTTGTTTTTTCTCCTTGTAAAAACTGTCACATTTGCACCAAAATATGTCACTTTTGTCCGAAAAAGTGCCACTTTTGATTTTTTGCAGAAAAAGAGTTGCTACACAAATTATAGTAGTCAAGTTATAATACTGTCACTTCTTAAAGATAATACTGTCACTTTATAAATAAAAAGTGTCACTTTCTAATAGTTCATAGTATTCGTTATTTTTTTGTTTTGTTTTTTTTCCCTATATAAAGCTGTCACTTTTGTCCAAAAAAGTGTCACTTTTGATTTTTTGCAGAAAAAGAGTTAATACACAAATTATAGTAGTCAATTTATAATACTGTCATTTCTTTAGATATTAGTGTCACTTTATAAATAAAAAGTGTCACTTTCTAATAGTTGATAGTAATCGTTATTTTTTGTTTTTTTTCCCCTATATAAAATTGTCACATTTGCACCAAAATATGTCATTTTTGTTCAAAAAAGTGTCACTTTTGATTTTTTGCAGAAAAATAGTTGCTACACAAATTATAGTAGTCAAGTTATAATACTGTCACTTCTTAAGATGTTACTGTCACTTTATAAATAATAAGTGTCACCTTCTAATAGTTGATAGTAATCGTTATTTTTTGTTTTTTCTTCCTGTAAAAAACTGTCACATTTGCACCAAAATATGTCACTTTTGTCCAAAAAAGTGTCACTTTTGACTTTTACAGAAAAAGAGTTGCACTAAAATGTGTCACTTTTTCAATAAAAACTATCACTTTTGTATTAAAAACTATCAGTTTTGCATTAATGTTAAACTGACATTTTTTTAGTGTAAAAGTGACACGTTTTGAGCCAAAAGTGACAGTATATGTTCTAACATTTATGCACTTTTTTCTTTTCAAAATAAAATACTAGATTCGAAAAGTACTCAAACTATGACAATCGAGAACAAATGGCAACGATCACAAACGGAACATGGACAAACATTATAAATTGCGAACGGAACATATAGTTCAATCGTTACATGTATAATCTCAAAAAATGGCGTAAAATAGATATATCATTGTCACATTTTCAATTGATATTGTTACTTTTTTTATTAATAATGTCACTTTTTGCATTAGAAATGTAAATTTTACATTATCTTAAAATCAAACATTTAATTTCAAATAAAACAGTGTCACCTTTTCAATTCATATTGTCACATTTTCATTAAAAAGTGTCACTTTGGAACGTCGAAAAGTGGTGGTGGTGGTGGTGGGTCCTATACAAGCAATGATCATTGAAAAAACAAGGGGAGAGAGAGAGAGGCTTTTTCTCAATATATTTAATAAAATTGTTGTAAAGTACAAAACAATGATACAAAAACAGTAAAAAAAAAAACAAAACAATTGATGACTTGATGTTCACAACCCAAAACCAAGTCATTCAATCATTTAAACAAACACTTGAGATGCAATCCATTTACCTTCAAATCCCTGCACAAGAAGAATCAAAAGAGAACACCAGAATTATTGAATATTCAAATATTGAACTACTTGAAAAACACCATCAACATATTCCTCAAAATGCATATGCATCGAATGAAAAACGCAAGTTGTACAAAGTTCAACAAACCCAACCATTAATCTCCTTTGCAGAAATGAACAATTAAAAATAAACTGAATAGTTATCTTTGTAATATCAAAAAGCAGTGTGTTAGGCATTAACCACAGTGCCAATTGCCAAACTCAGAAACAWATATACTTTTGACATCCTATCTATAACTAATTCTACTCATTTTGGCCAAATGCAAAACTTCACATAATTTTACCGCGTAGTGTACGATAGAATGACCGAATGCATTTATGATCAGAAGATCACATCCTTCTACAGGCCCATTGCGCCCGAGGAGGTCCGTTACATTCCCGTCATGGAGAAAGGCCGAAAGACCTTAGAGGAAATAAACGACAAAATGGGATTAGCTTTCGACGAGCGAGATCTGCAGTACTACATGAAGATTTTCATGGACGACATCAAACGAGACCCGACAAACATTGAGTTGTTCGATATCGCCCAGTCGAACAGCGAGCACAGCCGGCACTGGTTTTTCACCGAGAAAATCATTATAGACGGGCAGCCCATAAATCAGACACGTATGTAGATCGTGAAAAGTTGTCACTTTTCCATAAGAATGCGTCACTTTACCACTAAAATGTAACACTTTTACATATTATACCATTTAACTTAAAATAAAATAGTTCATTTAGACATTTCATCAAACAATTTATGCAGAAGAAAGAATACCAAAAATTAATGCACTTGTTTGTATAAATTCCATCATCTCTTTCAAAACCCAACAGTAGAAAAGAAAATCTAGAAAATTGTCTCAACTCCACCTTTGCTATATCCATATCCACCTTTATCCGAGTCATCTTCATCCTAACCAATTCAAAATAATTCATGAAAAAATACTCACAAAACATCAATCTCATTGACGCTAGTAACGGGCGTGTCCGATTATGGCAACAAATTCAGGGAGCCATTGATTCTAGGCTACACGAGGACGTTCGAAATGGAGTTATCGGTAATTCGGGGAGCCAGATCAATGGAGTTATCGGAAATCTTAATCAAGTTCGAGATAGCGCAGCCGACGAGTTCGTACGAGCGCCTGCCGGCAATTTTTGTCGGGAAAACTGAGGATCTGAAGCGGTGAGAGAAATAGCACGAAGGGGAAGAAGGAATTGGCGGGGGTGTTACATTGGAGGTGGTGCGCGGTGTTAATCGACGGCGATGGTATGACGAGATTTGGTTGAGATTGGGGTTGGGACAGAGCGAGGAAGAAAAGAGGAAGAATGGTTTGCCTTTTTTTTTTTCCTTTTATACGATCCATTTTACTTGAACAGATACGGACTTGGGTCGGGTTTGGGCTCCGTCACATGATCAAAACTCGTGTGGCAGTCACACAGGAGACTTACTCTAAAATAAAAAAGGAAGATTTCATGGGCGGAAAAACCCACTATTTTTCATGAATTGTTTCTCTCTCTTGTCCAACTCCCCTTTTATATATATATAGATGTGTTTGCATTCTACGCTTTAAACAATAGAAACAGCAACAAAAGAAAAATATTACAATTAGAAAAATTAATTAAGAGATTTTCTTGGTGAAAAAAAAATTGCCGATGACTGTAAAAGAATTCCAGCGACCGGCGGCAGCAGGTTAAGGTGACAACCACCTTCTACCCAGTTTACTAAATATTATTATTATTATTATTATTATTATTATTATTATTATTTATTTATTTTTATTAGTTGTTTCATAGTAAGGGTATTGTCTTATATTCATATCATAATTTTGAACTACTTGATTGAAAGAATGGACTATTTGACTTAAAATTGGATGTATGACTAATTGAAAAATGGACATCCACTTGGAGGACTATTTGACAATTTTTCCATAATTTTAATTACGAAAAATAAAAATAATCAAATAAGTTATATTTATAACTAAAGTTGAAATGATTTTATTTTTTGAATTTCTAATATTTACATAGGTAAATTGTGAGTTTTTTGCAATGATTTATGTACCTAAATATTAGTAACGAATTCAATCTAAATATAAAAGTATAAAATTATATAATAATGATTAGACACTGATACAATGCAACACGGGTTGAGAGTATGACAACTTTTGAATTTTTCAAAACATGTAACTACTAGTAATTATTAATGAATTTAATCTAATCATTACAATATACAATAATTTAATAATAATAATTAATAAATAGAGATTAGACACCGGTTGAGAATGTGACATCTTTTAAATTTTTTTAAGTATGTAAATAAAACTATTAATGATTTAATATAAGTATTAAAATATAAAATTAATTCATAATTACAATAATTAATAAATAAATTAGACATGTACAAGACACGAGTTGAAAATACATCTTTTGAAAACTCTATAACTATCAATTATTTTTATATTCTTATTTTGATAAATCCCGAATACACGATTTTTAAACTAGTATATTATTTAAAAAATAATAATAAATAAATAAAATTACTAAATGCTTTAGAATATATTTGACACTGGCAAGACATCAAATAAAAACATAAATAGTCATTGAAAATCTCAAATAATATATTTTTAAATAATAAATAAAATAAAATTGCATAAAACTATCATTTTTCTAAGAAATTGCGTCAATAAAATCAAGCTTTGGGATTTTTTTTATTTTTTTTTCAAAATCACCGTCGGATGTTGCGACAAGACAGGTCAAATAAATACATAAGCTGTCATTGAAAATATCAAATAATATATATTTTAAAATTATAAATAAAAATAATAAATTAAGAAATATGTCGTAAAACTATCTTTTCCCATAGAAATTGCTACTATCATTTCCCATAGAAATTGCGTTCATCTCCCATAGAAATTGCGTCGAGCAATAGTCCGTATTTTGTGTATTTTGGTTTCAAGTAAACCATGTATTTTGGTTTTTACAACGTGCATGGTATTTTGTTGTATCGTCTTTCATAAAATTTAAGTTAAGTAGTCCTGTATTTTGTGTATTTACAAAATGACCCGTGGGCGCTCGTCACGATTGAAACTTTTTTTTTTATTTACTCCGGGACGCTAGTGTCAACAGAATTTCGATACTTATTTTAAAAAAAAAATCAAATATATACTATTTATTTAATTTATACTATTATTTATTTAATTTTACCGTGATTTATTGCACCACACCCACGTGAAAGGTGGTTGCAATTTGGGTGGCTTTCAAGGACAAAAATGGTATCTAAAATACAACGTTGAATGTTGAAAACATCAATCGAAATTCTCTCGATTACCCTAGTTGCTTAATTGTGATTTGTTGTTCTTAAGTACTTTCATTAGTTAACTAATTTATCCTTTATTTTATATAATACTTGTATATTTAATATTATTTTCTCATCGTCTTACTATAATCATCTTTTTTTATTTTGAAATTGTAATTATCAAACTTCATTGAATATAGAGTAAGTCTTGGGTGAGACCGGTCTCATAGAATGAGACCACATTTTACCATTTTGTAAACTGACTCGGATCCAACAACCCAAACCTAACCCAACCCACTTCCGTCCTAAATCAACCCAAAAATCCCGTCCTTCTTCACACAAAACACAAAAAAAAACTGCAAAAAACACAAAAATACCTGCAAAATTCCTGCAAATTGTCGGAAAATTGAAGCAATTTCAGATGAACGGCAACGTACAAAACACATAAATCAAAGCATAAATCTGAGTTCAAGTCGCTACGCTATCAGATAAGATAAAACCGCAAAAAATCGAAGTGAGATTAGGAATCCAATTTCGCATTTGTCGTGGCTAATTTCTGACCCAAATTGACGATTCAGGTAATAAAAACTCTATTCAATTCCGGGTTTTGGTACCACGGCGTGTTACGGCGGTGATTCGACGCAGTTCCTGTTGAGCAACTATTTCGCCGCCGCCAGGGGATGGGATATGGGACAATGGCGCCGCGTTTGACGGCCCCGTAAACAAGTCCGAATGAGAAAGCAGAAGCCCTAGCCGCCTGCGCCAGTTCAGATAAATACTCAATGAGATACGCGCAAACAGTATAATCATACATGTGAATAGCGGATAGATAATAGATCTGAAATTTAAAATGGAAATTTTACCAGGGGCCAGGGTGTTGGTGCCGGAGTATAGTTCAGGAGGCGGCACCATTCGTACGATGTTTTTGACAAACAGAAAGAAATTTGGGAAAAAGATATATCGCAGAACGAATTTTTCCTTCTCGTTTTTGTTTATATGCTAAATGAGGGGAGAAGATGTGAAATCTGAACCATCAGCACAGCTATTAAACCTCAATCTAAATGAGGGTTTGTATAGACGAAATTCCAATTTCGATGATGTTTTAGGCGATTTTGATGATTTTGTTGCTTTGGAATGAAATCTGAATGTAGAGACGAACGATGCAAAGCAGATAAGGTGGGGAATTTTTTTTCTTTGCTTTCTTACGATTGGGTCTTTGAAATCTGATTTGGAAGAGATGGGTGGGCGGGTCAGATAGATAGGATGGTTATGGTAAAAAAGTGGTCTCATAGGAATTGAGAACGGTCTCACCCAAGTATTTTGCCTTGAATATAAGGGCAATTCAAGAAAGAGAAAATTTTTAACACACACATAATATAATAAAAAATTCTTTTCTCTTAAAAGACCTGTTTACGCTTACATTTTTCTTATAGCCCATAACCCCACCTACACAGTTCCCGGTGCCACACAACTGTCCCATGTTATCTTCCCACGAAAAATGAGAGATTAAAAAAAATATAAAAACATCACCTGTCAATGTTTATTCCAAAAATCTCGGGATTTCCAGAAAAGAAAAAAGAAAAAAACTAGGAGCATTTCAAGTTATTTTCCAAATTTTGGCCACTTCATGTTGGTGAGACACCAAAAAAAAAAAAAAAAAAAAAAAAAAGAAATATCTGTCGTACTTATCAATTTTCGATAATCTATTTCACTCAATTCCCGAAAAAAGTCAATTCCTAAAATTTATAAATTTCCTATATGTATTTTGGTCAATTCTCGAAATTTTTCAATTCCTGAAATCGATCGATTCCCAAAATTTGTCAATTCTTATTACCGTGAATTGACAAAAAATACCGAAAATTACCCAAAATTTGTCAATTCTCAATATCTTGAATTGATTAATTCAAGGGAAAAATTGAAAGAAGGGTGATTTTTTTTTATTGTATATGAAATAATAATTAGAAATTAATTTAATATAAAAATAGTAAAAAATAATTGATAATTAAATTTATGTGATCGTAAAAATATTGGAATTTGCTTGATAATGTGATAGTTTATTAAAAAAAAAAATAGATTGAAGTGATTGGTTGAAGGAAAAATAAAAATTGAGTTGAAAAATAACTTTGAAATATTCTCAAAGAAAATCTGAAAGAAAAATAATTTAATTGTTATAAATTCTCAACTACTTTACTATGCATGCATAGTAAATATATTTAGGCAAACACTTGTTTTAGGCAGATTGACGGTCATGACTCGTTAGGCCATCTGAAATGATACTATAATGTATTGATTTTTGTACTATGATATATTGATTTTTGTACTCGAAAGTATTGGTTTTCATAAATCTCTAACCCGTACTATGATGTATTAATATTTTGATGTATTGATTTTTCACTATAATGTATTGACTTTTGTACTATGATGTATTGATATGAAATTTTTGCCTAACGGATGATCCGTTAGTCCGCCTGACAATAGTATTGCCCATATATTTATTATTGATAGTGTGAAT
>BMAC01000401.1:21730-33676 GCA_014905375.1 Phtheirospermum japonicum
CTGCGACCGCCAGTATTTGGTGCAGTGCGTCAGCACCACCGTGCGGCAGACCTGGCAATTACGAATAATGCGGTTGGTTTTCGGAACATCCAATTTCAACAGTTTACATGATTTGGATTGATAATTGGGAGCGCAGCCGTACATGATTTGGATTGATAATTGGGAGTACATCCATTATATTAATGAAAATTTGAATAGTATGAGTGTACTTTTCTCCAGTCTGTATCCTTTATTTTTCAAATGGTTTGAACATCCTTAGTGAGGAGAACTTCAGTGTTTTGCTAAGT
Organism: Phtheirospermum japonicum; assembly: GCA_014905375.1. NCBI lineage: Eukaryota > Viridiplantae > Streptophyta > Magnoliopsida > Lamiales > Orobanchaceae > Phtheirospermum > Phtheirospermum japonicum. The sequence goes on from BMAC01000401.1 coordinate 22,018, forward strand.
ATGCCCACTATAAAAAGTAGAACGAATCAATAATTTATCTATTAATTTTCTATCAATAATTTGCTGAGATGATACTTTGATTTTTCGTTGGGTTGGCGAAGCCAGTGGTCATATATGGATGAAATGATGATGTTGAAAATGTGATGATAATGAGATGGTGATTAGGATTTGATTAATATCTGAAAGCTTGTCAATTAGAGTTTGAGATGGTGGAAAATAGGGGTGAAATTGATGATTTGATAGGGGGAAATGAGAATTCGAAAAGTGCTTATGAAATGGGAATTGACATGTTGCTTTTTGCAACTCATGTCCAAGCTCAAGGCATTATTACAGTTGGAGCAACATATTGTGGTAGTTGTTGGCAAAATCCCCATGTTGAATGAATTCTGCCAAATCAAATGCAAGGAAATTTGTATTAATTTGTACAACTTATCTTTTAATATATCACTTTGCTAAGAGTAAGCTTGTGTAATATTTATGATGTTATTGCTTGTATGGAAGCTTGTGTAATATTTATGATGTTATTGCTTGTATGAGTTTTTTTAATCAGAAACGGTTCTTGTTTTAATCATTGAAAAAAAATTGTGATATTTTAATAATCTTTTACTTTAACAACCCTGTGTACTTATCAATTTTCGATATCTATTTCACTCAATTCCCGAAAAAAGTCAATTCCTAAAATTTATAAATTTCCTATATGTATTTTGGTCAATTCTCGAAATTTTTCAATTCCTGAAATCGATCGATTCCCAAAATTTGTCAATTCTTATTACCGTGAATTGACAAAAAATACCGAAAATTACCCAAAATTTGTCAATTCTCAATATCTTGAATTGATTAATTCAAGGGAAAAATTGAAAGAAGGGTGATTTTTTTTTATTGTATATGAAATAATAATTAGAAATTAATTTAATATAAAAATAGTAAAATAATAATTGATAATTAAATTTATGTGATCGTAAAAATATTGGAATTTGCTTGATAATGTGATAGTTTATTAAAAAAAAAAATAGATTGAAGTGATTGGTTGAAGGAAAAAATAAAAATTGAGTTGAAAAATAACTTTGAAATATTCTCAAAGAAAATCTGAAAGAAAAATAATTTAATTGTTATAAATTCTCAACTACTTTACTATGCATGCATAGTAAATATATTTAGGCAAACACTTGTTTTAGGCCAGATTGACGGTCATGACTCGTTAGGCCATCTGAAATGATACTATAATGTATTGATTTTTGTACTATGATATATTGATTTTTGTACTCGAAAGTATTGGTTTTCATAAATCTCTAACCCGTACTATGATGTATTAATATTTTGATGTATTGATTTTTCACTATAATGTATTGACTTTTGTACTATGATGTATTGATATGAAATTTTTGCCTAACGGATGATCCGTTAGTCCGGCCTGACAATAGTATTGCCCATATATTTATTATTGATAGTGTGAATGACTATTTTGCCCCTGATGAAATTATTTAATTATGATTGTACCATTTGAAGCTTCCCTATAATAATAAAAAATATACATGAGAATTCATTCTCTATTTACTTTCTCTGTTTCTCTCTCTAGTTTATAACACGTTATCCGTACGAGTCTCTATAATATGACGAAAGTATGCTCTACACTTGCATCATATGGATGATCCTCTGTATCAGAAATTAAATTATTACGTATTGTATTGCATGACTATAATTATCAATTTCAATCTGTATATTCATATGGCTGGATTCAAAGCATCCCTCAAATCTCATATATACATGCTTATATACAAACACGTCAGAGTGGGAGAGAGAAAGAAAAACACACTCATCTTGTTTAAATTCCTATTTGCTTCCTTATTTCCTGAGTATCATTTCGGCCACAATCATGGTAGTCTTGACGGTGGCCCACATTCCATAACAACTTTTAAAACCGCTGACCACATCCTCAACCCCATCATTATTCGACCTAACTCCGTAGTTCAGGATGTAATTGTGTCAATGTATGAGTATGTGTAAGTGTGTGTTTTGCAGTAAAAGAAAAAGGAAAGAAAAAGAAACAAAAATGAAAGAGATGGAAGGAAACAAGAAGGCTATCGAAAACAAAAGAAAGAAGAAGAAAGGGAATATAGAAAAAGGTGAGAGCATTAAATGCATCAGATTGACAAGTTAAAAGGAAAGAGTCATACGTAAGAAGAAAGAAATGTAAGGTAAAAGTAATAAATTATAAAGAAATAATTAGTTTAATAAATTGAATGCTTAAATTATAAATTCTAATTTTCGTCAGTATGAAAGATGTAAATTATCAAAATTATGTTTTCTTGATACCATAGTGTTCAGTTTAACTAGAGCTTTATTTTGAGACTAATATTGAAATATAAAATAATAACTCGTTTAGAAAAATGACATTTTAAAGTTTTAAATGTTAAATTATAAATTGGTACCCTGACTACGGAGTATTGTACGATGATACTTGGATTTATGTATATTTGTTAGGGAAAATTCCCAGTTGATGCACTTCTTAAAACATATCTCATATAATGCATTCAAATTTTAAATTCCCGTTTAGGTTATATGAACCCATTATAACATAAATTAATATATATATTCTCAATTATACCTATATCTATGAATAGTAAGATAAAAATCACTCTCCAATCTCTCTCTTCAAATCTGCTCACACTATGCTTGACTTTTCTACAAATTTACACAAGTACTTTCTTTATTAATTGCAATTACAATTCATTTTTTCTTTAAAATACTTTCCTTCTTTAATTCATTTAATTACAATTCCTTCTTCAATTTGTTTTTCTTAACTTGAAGTAAGTTTTTGAAATAACAATATTTTTTATGATAGCATGAACTAAAACCTACATATTTCATACTACCAACCTTTTCCATGAAAGAATTTCACGATATAATACAAAATTATACAACTTAGTATGAAATTATGACAATATATGAATAGTAGTATGAAATTTCACTATGTAGTATGCAATTCCATTTTACAGTAGTATGAAATTTGACTGACGACAACCGATGACAGTTGGTGGGTATACGATTTCTTGATGTAGTATGAAATTATACAATGTAGTATTAAATTTATTGATGTATTGTGAACTTTAGATGAAATTTATTGATGTAGTATCAAGTTAGACCGACGATGGTAGTATGCAATTAATATATAATAGTTTGGATTTTATTGGATTAAACTGAGAAAGATTTGAAAAAAAAAAGAAGTTAATAAGGACACGGTGGTACTATACAATTAATATATAGTAGTTTGGATTTTATTGGATTAAATTAGGAAAGATTTGAAAAAAAAAGTTAATAATGATAATTTAGTATTTTTATGTAGTATCTTGGATTAAGTGGGAAGTTAAAATTTCAATGGTTTATTTGGTAACAAATATTTTCCTAATGGTTTATATATGAATTGTCCGTATTTATTATTCTACTATGGAAACTCTACAAAGAAGTATATGTGGCACCACTCACCAACCAGGAGGCTCGGCTGCCGGTGACTGCATTGATTGATGGTAGCTGATAGTTTCGAACTTGGAAGATAAAAGATATAAGAAAGATTGATAATGATCTTATATACCAACTACACATGCTTCGATAAATCAAACAACGCCGCAAGCGTTGAGTATTTCCCCAATATAAATATCAAATGGATGGTATAGGAGGCATATAAATTCAAAGAGTATATAGACATAATTATTGTGTATAAATCCTTGGAGAGGATTGGTTACAAGATATCTCGATAAATTATGTTGTTATGGAGAATGAGATAAAATTGAAAAGTGTCGACACACAATAAAAGAAAAGCGCTACGAATGATTATTGATAATGAGGATATTGAAACTTATCGAAAAATATCAATATTGATGTATATATGCCATTTATAATGAAAACAGTAATATGTGGGCTTGATGAGGAATGGACGGACACTCCTAAAGAGGTTTTGAATATATTACTAATACATGCAACGACTTAAAATAATGATATTGTCGTGAAATAAATTAATACGTTGTACTATTTTCCTTAGTTGTGGTTTTTATCCCAAAGTGTTTTACCAAACAAGGTTTCTAACAAGGCAGCCTGGTCACAACTAATATAAAATTTACATAAGATATTTTTATTTCGATAAAATTAAGATAGAGTCTGAATGTATGAATTGCATTTAGCACTGAATATGATATATTACTATCTTATGCGATAAATACGAGATATTTGAAAATCTTTATTCACGAGAAACTACATGGACAGTATCAACTGATGTATATGATGTACTCATACAAATCCCAGAAGGATTTTGAGATGCCCGAATCATACATATAAAAAACGCGTTACACTCTTTTTTCCTTGGCTGAGGTTTTGTCCACTGGGTTTTCCTAACAAGGTTTTTAACAAGGTAGCTTAAAGGCGCGTATATTAACATGGATAATGTAATTAGGTTTTTTTCCTACTGGGTTTTTCCTAATTAGGTTTTAACGAGGCATATTCATGATATGATGAGGACTAAAGATGAAATTAGTACAGTTTCTCAAGATATGAAATAAGATGGAGTAGTTGTACTCTTTTTTCTTCGATCATGTTTTTCCCACAGGATTTTCTTAACAAGGTTTCAATGAGACAACACATGAATACTCCTACAAGAATGACCAATATGAGGGATAGCGATTTTACGCTTACACATTGCCCAGGTTTTGTCCCACGAGGTTTTCCTAGCAACGTCATGGTACAACATTATATTATTGACACAAGATCTACTACAATCAGTTTTTGAAAATTCTTTGCCCATTGAGTTTTTCTTCAACTGGTTCATAAGACATTTATGTAAATAGTCATTCAGTGGGAGTGTTATAAATTCTAAACCACTTTACTATGCATGCATAGTAAATGTATTTATTATTGATAGTGTGAATGACTATTTTGCCCCTAATGAGATTATGTAATTACGATTATACCATTAGAAGTTTCCATATAAATAGGGTTTCAACTACAATGAAAAATATACATGAGAATTCATTCTCTATTTACTTTCTCTGTTTTTCTCTCTAGTTTATAACATTAATAGGTTTATGATTCATTTTAACATCGCTAGAGTTTTTTTTTGTTTTTTTTTTACAATTATTGATTCTTATGGGACCCAAAAGTATTTGGGTGATTTGTGAATTTATGGTTATTATTAAATTTGAGGATAAAATTTATCCTTTCATTCTCTTTGTATGTATAAAAGATTTTTTATGAAGCTAGTAAAAAAAAAATAGTTTTTATTATGATCAATGTGTACTTTTAAGGGCTTTTCTCTTTTCTTAATCTTTGTGAAAATCAACATTGAATTATATAAATGAGACGGAAGAAATAGTACTTTCGGAGAGAATCTTGTTTGCCACTACTACCCTAGATGAACAATATTCTCAACTGTTATCGAATTGTACAGTATCTAACTAATGTTTATTAGTTATTACTAATAATTTTATATTTTTTGTTTAAATTGAATTCATCAATAATATTTAGTTATATATTTAAATTATTGTAACTTACTTATTTAGAATATCTTAAATAATTTATTTGTTTTATTGTAAATACAACTTATTTATATTATTTTTATAATTAAAATTTTCTAAATTAAGATGATCTTATATGCTTATTCATATTCTTATATTACAAGATAAAATAAAAATATTAAAATTTGCAAAATATAATAAATGAGAAATATTAAAAAAGACCAAATAAAAAAATTAAATAAGATGCCAATTACACATGACCAACTAAAACACAAGGATCTTTTATTCTCTAGACGAAGTTTAGAAGCAGATAGTCCGGGGGTGGGGGGGGGGGGGGGGGTGGGGGGGGGTTATATTAAGAAAAACCTTCTCAATTTATCGAAAAACAAGGTACCATTTTTAATTTACTTACAACAACTAAATTTCACTTGCAAATTCGTGATACACTACAAAATCCTTCGTTTTTAAATTTTTTATTTCTCATATTTGCTCTCAAATTTTGAGTTCTGTTCATGATAACCCGTAATTGTAGAAAGACTTGTAAGTTTTGATTTTAGTTTATGTGGGGGTTCATGTGTTGATTTTTAAACCAACACCCATGGGTCTAAAATGTAGAATCTCTTGATAAAGTATTTTTAATAGAATTGCCACTTCCCATTTTAATTTGGAGTATTTACATCCAATATCCATAGTTGAAAGTAAAGCATATTTGTCTAATATAATAATCCTCAAGGGTAGTTTTTTGTATTATCATTTTAGATTGTTAACACTATAAATGTGTGTGTACACTTCTAACTGGTGTTGGTACAAGAGCTGCCTCTCTTCTTCCATACATATTATGACTGAACTGGTAGTTCTGATGAATTGCATTGATGAGTAAATTGAGTTGACTCCAACTAATATTCACATCCAAAGTGTGGGTTTATTGTTTGTACTATATATGCTGAAAAATAAAAAAGAATAAGTAGAAAAAGAGATTAAAGACCTGAAGTCACTAACTTATGTTAACTGGATTAATTTTAATATTGTTTAAATAATTAGGGAAAAATAAACTAAACACATTGAAAACTATTCGAATTTCACATTTTACCGTACAAAATATTTTTTTAAATTACACTTTGTCATAAAAATTATGCGATTTTTACATTTTACCCTATATGGGACAATTTTACCCCTGAAATTTTGGTGAAAATTACACTTAATCACCCATACTATGTTGTAATTTTTCACTTTACCATATAACGTAATATTTTTTTACATTTTAATCAAAATATTTCTTACTTCATTTATTTATATCTACAATTTTATGTATTTATTACATACTAAAATTAAAATCGACCCGATTTACTTATTACGTTACGATAAATTATATTTATTCGATACACTGTTGTCAATATAAATGTTGAGAAAAAGAATAGAAAAAACAAATTGCATTGAAATATATTTTCATTTTTTAATTTTTTGAATTTCAATTTAACAATGCAATAATATTCAAAATTATTTTGGATTGACTACATATCTAATCTACATTAAAAAAAAAAAAAAGATAAATGGAAGAATAAAAAAGGAGGAATTAAAATATATGAATTTTTTAGTCCATAATGTATTTCAATGGATTTTATCAATCTAAGTAGAATAAGCAAAGTGAATTCCTTGTTGGTTAATCGAGATTTTCAACAATTTCTGGTCTCTGGTGACCTATCAGTTGGATTCGAACCCAAATGAAGTTCTCACCATCTATCAGAGGAAAAAAGAATGAACCGATCTTGTAGGATTACCAAAAGATTCTTCGATTTCTTCCGAAGCAGATGATTCTCAAGTTCCTTGAATAGCCGGGACATTGAGAAATATCCAGAAAGACATTTCGAAAATAGGTATGATTCTATCTCCGTTCCTTCCGTTCGAAGAAAGGTAATAATCAATAAACACGTATTCTAATATTTATTTTTAATTAAAAAACTTATTTATTATATGTATTCATATTATAATATTTATTTTTCTTTTAATATTATATTTCAAAAAAATACACTAATTATATTAGTAGTGTTTTAAACTCATAAATAGGAAAATGCGAACCAAACTTGTTAATTTGGTACGAATTCAAAACACTACTAACATAGTTACTTTGATTTGATTTTATTTTTGAAAATATTATTTGTTTGGTCTGTATAGGTATATGTGTGCCACATTTGAATTCACAACCTAACGTGTCTTTATTCCAACCACCGCATAACCCTTATACACATATAGAAGATAGGCTGGTTTGCTTGAAAAGAATCTTTTCTATGATCAAATCAGAATCGTGTTTTACATGAGCAGGCTCCGTAAGATCTATTATAAGTAAGTGAAATAGATAAATATTCTCTTTTATTTTATCTATACTGAAAATATTAAAATTAAATTAGAGAATATTGACCAAATTTATTATTTAATATCTTAATCGATACACGCCCAATACACTACCAAAATAATAAGTTTAGTCTATTTTTCTAATTATAATAATAAAAAAAAAATCATCAGATGGGGTGGGTGGAACAGTATCATCCAAATCCATGTCGGTGGCATCATCCTCATGGGGTCCCGAAGACGATGAGCCGAGAGAAGTGCGGCGATGATGAGGACCCCTGCCAGACATCTAACATACAACATAGTTTTATTAAAAAATAAAATTAATTATATGTATACATACATATATATATATATATATATATATATATATGATTGTTCATATTATCATTAACACTCATAAAATCTTCGAATCTCAACCCTAACTTTCAGACTCATCTTCGTAGCTTTCTTCGTCTTCTTCAGTTAATACTAGTTCATCGCTTTCTGACTCTTCTAAATCATCATTGACCGTCTCGTTGTGTTCGTGATTGAGAGGATCATTTAATTGGAAGTCGCCATCCTCCAATTGGATTGCAGGAAATATTTCTACAACATCTTCTTGGAATGACTGCTGTTCAGGCACGCGAGGCTCTATAAAATCCACCGTCGATCGAGCTTTAATTTGACAAGTTGCCCACCAATCTAGTTTGTCTCGCTTTAAACTCGGATATGAATTGTAGTGCACTTGAGTCGCTTGGGAGGCTAGTACAAATGGCTCGTATCGATTGAATCTACGTTTATGATTAATATCAACGAGCTTATATTGGGGGTGAATTCTAGTGTCGGCTGGAGTTGGATCAAACCACTCACATTTGAACAAGAGCGTCCTTCCGGTCGTCTGAAGCCCGTGATACTCCAATTGAACCACTTCTAAAAGACGACCGTAATAATCCATGTAATCTGGCCCATAATTTGTTCCTCTTATACAAACTCCCGTGCTCGACGTTGATCTTTCAGAACCATACGCAAGCGTGTGAAATCTATATCCATTTATCTTGRAYCCYTTGAATGTGTTCACAACGCGTGATGGACCATACGCAATGGACCTTATATTATCGTCATTTACATTGTTCAAAGGATACCGTGCCTACAATAATTTTATATTTTTAAAATATTATAATAAATATTAATTACCACGTAATTTTAAAGATAATTAAGACTCACGTAGTTCTCAAACCAAACAGTAAATTCAACGTCCAATTTTCGACTCAATGCTTCATCTGTAATGTTCGGTTGGTGACATCTAACATCATCCTCGAACAAACTGCAAATTTATGTTTCAAATGAAAAATTGTTATAATATTTAATTAATTAATAGATTTTGATAATTACAATTGCAACGAGCTTCAATCGTTGACTTGACAAATTGTTGGAGTTCGGCACAATTTAGTAACACATATCTTCGGGCCTCAGCCAATTCTTCATCCGACAAGAATCTTTTCCCTGCGGCGGAGAAAGTTTCACCATTATTTTTGAAAATAGATAGAACGTTTGGATCGTCATCTTCGTCATTTRGAACATCTTCATTACGATTTAAGTTTGTCCTTTTTGTGGAGACATTATCGTCGAAGTAGTATGAAACAAAATTCGACGCCTCTTCAACTAGGTATGCGTTTACTATCGAGCCTTCAACACACGCTTTGTTCCTTACATTTTTTTTCAACTTGCGAAAATACCTCTCGAAAGGATACATCCACCTATATTGCACTGGACCAGCAATTTTCGCTTCGTATGGTAAGTGGATGGGCAAATGTTCCATTGAATCGAAGAAACTTGGTGYAAATATCATCTCAAGTTGACAGAGTATTAGGGGAATGTCACGCTCTAAACGACTCATATCAGCAYTTCCAATGACTCTCGCARTCWYAMCTRTGAAAAACAAARTTAYCTCTYTTAYTGCCTTCCACACGGGATGAGGAAGCAGTTCTCGAAATGCAATTGGGATCAACCGCTGCATAAACACGTGACAGTCATGGGTTTTCATCCCGTACAATATCAACCTTCTCATATCAACACAGCGACCTAGATTTGATGCTTACCCGTCTGGAAATTTGAGAGTCTTTATCCATTCACATAAAGCAACTTTTGACGGCTTATCGAGCGTGTACGATGCTTTGGGATACTTTCCTGATGCGTATGGATGAAGTTCGGGACGGTGACAGTATTCTGCTAACTCATCTCTTGATTTCGAAGTGTCTTTTGTCTTACCTTTGACATTCATCACCGTGTTAAACACATTATCAAAAATATTTTTTTCAATGTGCATAACGTCTAAATTATGACGAATCAAGTTAGTGCTCCAGTAAGGCAAATCCAAAAAATTCTTCTTTTTCTCCAACCACTATTCTTCGTTATTAGCCCGTTCACACATTCAGCATTTTCATCGGTTACCTTCAGAAGTACTAGCCTTTCAATTTCAGCCAAAATCTCTGTTCCAGAACGGACGTGAGGCGGGAGAGCTTCAACCTTTCTATTTTTCCTAAATCTTTTTTTGTCTTTACGTAGTCGATGATCACATTCTAGAAATTTACGATGATTATCAAACCATGACTACTTCATGCTCTTTTGCAGAGTAAAAGCGTCTGAACGCTCCATGCAATACGGACAAGCCATTCGACCGGACGTACTCCAATCGGATAACATCGAGTATGCAGGAAAGTAGCTAATGGTCGACATAAGGGCCGCTCGCAACTGAAAGTTCTGTCTTTTAGACACATCGGACGAGAGAGCACCGTCGGACCACAACTGGTTCAGCTCAGCAATCAACGACTGTAAAAAATCATCTAACTTATCTTTAGGGTTTTGTGGACCCGGAACGAGAATGCTGAGAAACATATACTGCTCTTTCATGCACATCCAGGGAGGCAAATTGTATGGTGTCACAATCACCGGCCACGACGAGTATTGTTTTCCAAAACTTCCAAAAGGTTGAAATCCGTCTGTACATAAACCCAATCTTACGTTTCGAGTTTCAGCAGCGAACTTTGGATGAGTTTGATCGAAGTGCCTCCAAGCCTCAGAATCTGACGAGTGGCGCATGACACCATCCTCTACCATATGTTCTGCATGCCACCGCATATCTTTTGCCGTTGTTTTAGACGCGTACAACCTCTGCAGGCAGGCCATTAGAGGAAAGTAAAACATCCTCTTGTATGGAACTAAGTTGGACTTGCGACGTTTAGCTTGTCCCTTATTCGCGGGTTTAAACCGTGGATGATCACAAAACTTGCACTTATCCAGATTCAAATCATCCTTCCAATAAATCATGCAGTTCTTCACGTAGCAATCTATCTTCTCTACCGGTAATCCCATACCTCTCAACAATTTCGGGAAAATTTCATTTTTGGTACATTATGTTGGCCACTTTCCAGAAAAGGTACGTGATGTTGGCCAGCATCAAACTACATACATTAAGTTGACAAATTTATCAAATTTGGTACAAAAAAAGCCCAATCGGGCTTTGATGCTTACATGGCATGATTTAATCATTTCTCATCATTTTTAATTTAAAAATTAATTTAAAAACTGATTTCTTATCATTTTCAATTTAGAAATTAATTTCTCATCATTTAAAAATAATATAAAATTAATTTCTTATCATTTATAATTTAAAAATTAATTAAAAAATTAATTTAATTTAAAAATTAATTTCTTACCATTTTTAATTTAAAAATTAATTAAATAATTAATTTCTTATCATTTTAAAATTAATTTTTAAATTAAAAATGATAAGAAATTAATTTTTCCATTTTAACGCTTAATTTAATTTA
>BMAC01000401.1:38734-48738 GCA_014905375.1 Phtheirospermum japonicum
GCTGCATTCCCAGTTACAGTCCACACACCACTTGGAAAGAAAGAAAGAAAGAAATGGGTGCTTCTTCATCGGTCCCAGAAAAAATCCATCCACGAGTTTACTGTTAAGGTTCACTTTTTATCCTTACTTTGTGAGATTGTCTGTTTATACTTATGCTTTTGCTGTATTATTTATTGGATTGTGTGGTTTTTGATGATTATGAACAGGACAGTAAAAGGTAAGGATGTGGATTTGAATGCCTACAAAGGGAAGGTCTTGCTTGTTGTAAATGTTTGCTTCCAAATGGTGTGCCCCTTTTTTCTCCTTTTTTTTTTTTTTTGGTATACTATGATTATGATTATCTGCTTGATTTGGCTGTAACAGTGGCTTTACAAACTCAAATTACACCCAGTTGACTGAGCTTTACTCTCAATTCAAGGATAAGGGTAGGGTTTCTTGTTCTTTTTGAAGAAATTTAAGGGTTAATTACAAAAACCACCCTTGAAGTTATCCAGTTATCTTTAAAATTTTCAATTACCATTTGTAATTGTTTCCATTTTACAAATTGCACCCTCAAGAGGGTTATTTGTAATACTTAAAGGGGTGTTTTGTAATTCTGAAATATAACTGGATATTTTTTTTATTTTTTTTTGGGGTACTCGGACTAAATTTCAGGTAGTTAAGAAGATTTTATTCTGTGTGTTTGTTGATTTTTAGCATTGATAATTTTGATTTCGCGCATCAGGTTTTGAGATATTGGCATTCCCGTGCAATCAGTTCTTGAATCAAAGAGCCGGGAACCAGCCAAGAAGCCGAACAATTTGCCTGCACAAGGTTTAAGGCCGAGTATCCCATCTTCCAAAAGGTAATTTAGTAGCACTTGGAATCAATTAATTTAGTTATTTTATTTACCACAGCGTTTTCTTGCACAAAATAATACTATCAAGTATATTTGGCATGTTGAAGTTGATCAGTGTTCTTACGTTCATGTGTTTTGAATATGGCGCCAATTAGTTATTCATTTTCTCTGGTTTGAAGCTGAGAATCACTTATATTTTGACACATTAAAAATAGTGGGACTTTTTGCATTTTTGGGGTTATTCGTATGAACTTTTAATTGTGTACTGTTAGGTGAAGAGTGGAACGGAAAAGATGCCAGCACCTGTATATAAAGGAGAAAAAAGGGGCACACCATTTGGAAGCAACATTTACAACAAGCAAGACCTTCCCTTTGTAGGCATTCAAATCCACATCCTTACCTTTACTGTCCTGTTCATAATCATCAAAAACCACACAATCCAATAATAATACAGCAAAAGCATAAGTATAAACAGACAATCTCACAAAGTAAGGATAAAAAGTGAACCTTAACAGTAAACTCGTGGATGGATTTTTCTGGGACCGATGAAGAAGCACCCATTTCTTTCTTTCTTTCTTTCCAAGTGTGTGTGGACTGTAACTGGGATGCACGCAATATAGTGTGTATATGTGTGTGAAAGGGTTGAAAACTGTTGGGTTGTTAAGGGAAATATGAGAGTGGTTTGACAATAAAATGATTCACATGGAAATAATTAATCTGTCAACATCTTACAGCTGGAATTCGAATCATTCAATCATCATTTCTATAAAATTGGTCCTCCAAATATCCGATTTATTGCCTTTTTATTCATCATTTAATTAATTAATTAATAGGGACTGCCAGATTAGATGATATGGCTTGACTGAGTTGTTCGACTTAAACCAACATAATAAATAAAACATAGTTATACTAATATGTTTTATCTAATCATTTTTATATAAATATTGTTGCTTATTAAATTATATAAGTTTTTGTAATAATATTATCACTATATTAATTGTATATAAATAATAATATATAAAATGTCACCCACTTTGCGAACCAAATATTCAGATTTTCATATTGAATAACTTTATGTATACAAGTAATTTAGAATCATTTCCGTTATCTTTGTTTTAAATTAAACACTATAAAAATTTTATGTCACGTGCTGTCATTTTTGTGAAAAATCATAGTTTATATTGGATACAATTTAATGTCTCTATCAAAATACAAAAATAAAATAAAAGAGCAGAGGTCATTCCATTGTGGAAGAAAACATGATTTAACAATCGACTTCTCTGGGCTGATCGGATAAGCAAGTTCAACTACTAACAATGTAACGAGCAATCAGCTAAGGATCGCATTTTTACAAATCGAATGTCGACAACAAACCTAGGCCAGACTAGACTAGCCACTTATATACATTATTGTTACTCTAATCAAAATTTTATAAATTAAACAACTAACAAAGATTCAGAGATAATAAATGTAACGTTCCAGAATATATACTGTCGGTACGACAAGCAGGGCAGTTTTTGTTGTTTTTCTGAGGGCCCACAACGAAGAATTGACCTAACGAAAGGAAGGTAAAATAAGAAGACAGGGATTAAAACTACATGAAAGGACAAAACGGGCATTCAGTCGAGAGAGGTGATCGATATCTACCAGTTTGATGCAGCTGCCTGAAGACAAATTATCTTGGTTTCCAAGATTTTGGACCTGAGAAACAACAAATAGATTACAACAAAGCAATTAACACTACTACCTAAAACATAAGCTTCTGGATTCTAGGAAAACTTAGGAGCACCAAATTCCAAAGGTTCAAATTTCACTCTCCACAATTCACTTTGATAATGATGTTTTGGAAATTATAATACAACTGAAAAATAAGGTTATTTGAAAATATCAACAGCATGAAACCAGCTAACTATAGTAAAACCTCGATAATTTAATAAGCTATCGATTAATTAATAACTTGTTAAATCAGTATCTTGATTATTTAGTATCTTGATAATTAATAACTTGTTAAACCATATGTAATTTGACAGGTAACCCTCAATAATTTTTTCAAGGCGACATCAAACATAACTACCAGAAATAGTCAATTAACAGTTGGCAAGTACATGTACTTTTCTCCATATTGCATACGCCATATAATGATGATTTAAATGGCCAGAAATTAATGCCAGGAACATAATAATATACTTTGCTCCACATGGTTTATTATAGAGAGCAGATGACAAACCTCTATTTGGCACTGGAATAAGACCTTGTGCCCTGTGAGGACTATAATTCCTGCACATGGACCGGGGAGGGCAATTCCACCTATTGTTTGGTACTTCTGGCTCAAAGGGTAGACCATTGTGCGACGTTGGTGCGTGGGCCATCCTAAAACTACTGCGATGGTATGGACCTGCGAGAAAGAAGATTATTAAGGCCCTGACTGACAAAATCCAATCAAAAAATGAAAAGATTTGGCTACCAGATATTGAAGGCAGTGGTTGCCTCCAGTGCTCTCCAATATCATCAAGTCGAGCAAACCTATATCTGTTCCGGTCCCTATAGAAATTCCGATTCTCCGCATTATGTGTATAGAATCTCTTGGGATGGGGATATCCTTCCGTGATTGGATTCGTTGCTCTTGGATATATGAAAACTGATTTGATGGAGCAAGGTGAGGAGGGCACAGATGATAATAACCCTTGCCACCATTCATTGGCTGGGGGCCATTAGAAGCTCGACCAGAAAAGTGGGAGGCAGATTGATGATGTGATGTTTGTGTGCAATTTGTTTGAGCAATATTAGTGGTGGAAGTAATTTCAACTTCACAACTCGGAGACACATCCTCCATTTCAAGCTCACAATCAACATCTTCCAGTACATGACAGCAATTGAATTCATCTCTCCATATGCTCTGGAGTAACAGCATCACAGCTCTCTCCATCAGAATCGCTTCCTATGTCATCCCTCAGCAAAGGAGGCATGCAGAAACCAGGAAGCTGGATGCTTGAATTACTAGATTAACAAGATGAAAGCTTATTACTGATGGTCCAAAAGTATCCCAACATGCTCAAAACTAGAGAAAAAAAATTACGATTTCATTTAATTAGCTGCTTATTACCTTCCGTACTCATCAACCGACATGCCCTCCATTTCTCTGATAGGATCATCAAAAGGCCTTTCAAATCTACATCTACGGGACCCACTAGTTTATATCTAAAGCTTTTTCCAAGATGGTAGTAATTAGTTTTAATTAAAGAAGATATTATAGGAAAAGTGTCACCGACACAAAAGGGGGCCGATACAATAAATTGATGCTTGGGTCGTCATCGACTTGGCCGGAGGAAGGTTGGGACTGACCCAATTTGACCGGAGGGGCTCCGACCGGCGAGTTGTCATTTTTGCCCAAAAGGGGATCGCCAAATCGAAACAACGATTTCGTCAAAATTGGAGCTCCTTTCTCTAAATTGGTTACAGAAGCAGCTTCGTTTAGGTGAGGAGAGAGGATTGCGACAACCAATATGGTCGAATTGTCGCCGGCCGGTGAAGAGCAGTTTTGACCCAAAAGGGGATCGGGGACCTCTTTTTCCAAATTTCTTCGATTAGCAGGGAGGCTTGTGAATTTTACAAAGTTAGAGGTGAGGGTGGGAAGGTTGAGACCACCGAAGTATACGTCTTCATTTTTTCGGTTGGCTGACGCCGGAGGAGAAGACCCAGAAAATTCTGAATTTTTTTCAGAAATCGGAGAAAAACAGGGGGCAAGCGGGGCTTGCGAAGGAGTGGGATATGGGTTAATTTCTATAGCCTGGGAAGTATTGTTTGTGGTGATGGGCTCGCAAGGGTTCCACCCAGATTAATTTCACCACCATGTTCTTCTTTTTTTTTCCTCATTGTTGTTCATCATCCTCCGGCGAGTGCCTGCGCAGTGGAGCAGTGAGGTGGATGGGTCGGGTGATGAATGTAGTATCAAATTATATGAATGTAGGTATGGAATTCGTATAATGAAATTTTATAAATGTAATATGAAATTAGAATTGGAATTTTATGAATTGGAATTTCAAAATGTAAAGTATGAAATTTTGGGTTTATTAAATAAATAATATTTTTTTTATTTAAAATTATAAAATTAATACACTTTCAAAAACAATTGCGATTTTGGGTCGGAACGCCTTTCCCAAAGGCATCCTGGGTACTTTCTAGAAAATAACCCGGGATGCCTTTTCCAAAGGCGTCCCGGGCCTAAAATGGTAAAAATAAAATTTTGAGGTTGAAATGAAAAAAAAACAAAACAATTGTGGGGGGGCGGGACGCCTTTGCCAGTGGCGTCCCGGGTGTGTTTTGAAAATAAAAAAAAAAATGGGGGCGGCGGGACGCCTTTTCCAGTGGCGTCCCGGGTTAAAATGCAAAGAAAAAAAATAAACGGCCATAACCCTAGCCTCTCTCTTTCTCTCCCCCATTTCCCGTCTGCCCAAACCCCCTTCTTCCCCTTTTCTCCCATTTTTTCCGGCAGCAGCAACACAAGGCGCGCAAGGCGGCGGCAGTCGGAACAACAGCGGCGCAAGGCGGCGGCGGTCGAGCAACAGCAGCGCGGCGGTCGGAGCAGCAGCAAAGCGGCGCGGTATTTTTTTTTTTTTAAATTCAGCAACATTATAAATATTATTATGTTAATATATATTATATTGTTTATGTGTATATTGTGTTATTATGATTATGTGTTAATATATCAAAAATGTTAATATATATTGTGTGTTTATGTGTTTGTAAATTTTAGTTGTTCATTTTTATTAATTTGTGATGAAATTATTCATTATGTAAATAATCAAATTTGTTAAAATGTCAATTTTAATGTCAATATTTATAGAATATGTTGTGAATCTTTTTTATTCAAATTAAATGTCAATTTATATGTTTGTGAATCCTAGTTGTTAATTGCTTGTGAAATTTAATTGTATTGATTTGTGATGAAATTATTCATTATGTGAATAATGAAATTTGTTAATATGTCCATTTTAGTGTCAATGTTTATATATATATTTGAATTTTTTTATTCAAATTAAATGTCAATTTATATGTTTGTGAATCCTAGTTGTTAATTGCTTGTGAAATTTAATTGTATTGATTTGTGATGAAATTATTCATTATGTGAATAATTAAATTTGTTAATATGCCCATTTTAGTGTCAATGTTTATAGATATATTCTGAATTTTTTTTATTCAATATAAATATCAATTTATATTTTTGTGAATATTAGGTGTTAATTGCTTATGAAATTTAACACTATTGATTTGTGATGAAATTGTTCATTATGTGAATAATTTAGATTTGTTAATATGTTAATTTTAGTATCAATGTTTATAGATATATTCTGAAATTTTTTTATTCAATATAAATATCAATTTATATTTTTTGTGAATTTTAGGTGTTAATTGCTTATGAAATTTAACACTATTGATTTGTGATGAAATTGTTCATTATGTGAATAATTTAGATTTGTTAATATGTTAATTTTAGTATCAATATTTAATAAAATTTATTTGGTTTAGAAGTAAGTGCATATATGGCGAATGCGTCCAGTGGCAACGAGTATGACATGTATGCATCTATTCTACGAGACGATGATGGATTTGCATTCCCACTGAGCATCATTTTCCTCCCCCACCGGTGATCTCGGACTACCCCCCCGATTGCTTCGGACCGGATGAAGGAAGCGATTCTGAACAGAATTTAGATGAACTAGATGATGATGGTCATGAAACTGACGAAGAATTCTTTCAGTTGAGGGGTAGTAGACCAAGTTTCCGTACGGGTCGATGGATCAGTTCGTGCCCGGAACTTTCGAGTGTCCTTGTCGAACACGGAATGCTCTTGTGGTAGGTGGGCGAGCAGTGGACTTCCGTGCTCTCATGCAATAAAAGTGTGCACCGAATTTCGAGTGGATTCTCGAGTTTACGTCCAAGACTACTATAGCACTGCTGCGTACCTACGTACTTACTCTGGCCCGGCTTTTGAACCATTGCCTGATGCAGAGGACTGGAACGAGGCAAGTTTTGAATTGGTTCATGATCCCCACACGCGGAGGCAGCGGAGCGTTGGACGAATCAGGGGTAGTAGGATACCCCAACGAAATGGACCAACCACAAGTACGCGCAAGGCACAATACCGCGCGAGAGATGTTGCTAGCTCATCACAGGGCGGTGGACGTTCTGGTTCCAGACATTGATATTAGATATGGCGATGATCTTTTTCATGATTTCGATGTTGTAATTCGCTATCAGGAATAATTGTTGTGTGATTTCTATTAGTAATATTGACATTGATGATGTATTTCGGTTTATTATCCTATTGACAGACGTTGAATTAATAATCTGTGTTGTATCATTTCATTTTGTATCATGCGTATGTATTTATCTTACAGTATGTGTGTATGTATTTATCTTACAGTACGTGTGTATGTATTTATCTTGCAGATGGCATCACATTTCTTGAGCCAGCAGGGTTTTACATAGATCGAGGACCGTTGCGGGTGGGCATATAGATGATGTTTCTGAGGATGAAGCGTGCGGTAACTCATATTTTTTGGGATGAGCATCAGAGTCTGCATCCTCGGGTTATGTCGGTGCTACATCGATGGGGGTTTTACGGGGTCGCACGGTGCGGAGCAATCGCGAAGCTGGACTGTCATTTGATCACCGCTCTAGTTGAGAGATGGCGTCGCGAGACGCATACTTTTCATCTGCCTGTGGGAGAGGCGACTATCACTTTGCAGGATGTGGCTGTTATTTGGGGTCTTCCGATTGAAGGTTCCCCGATGATCGGCGATGATGTCGAGTGGAGCAGGGATGATTGGGCAGACTATATCGAGATGATGGTAGGACTGAGTGTCGATACTGAGGAGGAGATGAAAGGTGCGAGCCGTATGAGAATCTCGACATTGAGTGAGTATCTCAGGATCAGGAGCAGGCATATAGACGATGACACACCACAGCAGGAGATCGTGCAGTATGCTCGGGGGATTGCACTTTTACTGCTCGAGACGTTGTTGATGCCATGTGGGACGAACAATTATCTTTCTATCCACTACCTACGTCATTTCGAGGATGATGCCACGGCATCGGGTATTAGCTGGGGTAGTGCTGTGCTTGCATACCTGTATCGCGAGTTGTGTATGGCTGTGGCAGAAGATAAGAAGACGATAAGTGCCCCCATGGATTTGTTGCAGATTTGGGCGTGGTCCCGGATTTCATCTATCAGGCCAGAGACCACGAGGCTTTCTCTCGAACTTGAGTGGACCATTCATGTTCGAGTTGAGGGCATCACGTTGCCTGTACTGCCTTATGGTGCTAAGTATATATTTTAATTGTAATACTAGCTACACATTTAATTAGTAATCATTGACCATTTGAATAACTTCACTTCAATGTCTACGCWGGTGGATCGGAGAATATAGTTATACGCGGAGCTCTAGGAGTACGTTACGTGTATTCCGRGAGTCACTTGATCGGCTGCACGAGCGGGAGGTAGTGTACGTTCATGAATATCGCCTATAGTTATGATATGGTAAAAATTAACGATAATTATTCAAATGTGCAGTGGACGTGGAAACCGTACGACTTGGCCGCACCTGAAATACAGGTGCTAGGGGAGAGATGCCTGACTGATAACTGGCTGAGCCAGTGCCCACTGATATGTTGGTCGATTGTCGAGATTCATTTTCCCGATCGTGTAACCCGACAGTTCGGCATACGTCAGAACACACCAGCAACCACCACCGTTGACGTTGAGGCATTACACAGTGTCTCTCGAGGACACCAACATTTTGTTCGATGGACCGAACGTCATCATGCGTGGGTCCAAGCATGGGAGGTGCGATGGTCGACCAGAGTAGAAGGCCCTCCAGTTCAGACAGGTGCGTTGACCAGTAGCGGATATCGAAGATGGTACCATCAGCACACTAATCGATTCATCACTCCTCTAGAAAGACATGCAGCGGGAGGATACCAGCCATCAGATGTCGGCGTTTATGATGCGATTGTAATAATTCCTAATCGCTCTTATTTCACTTAATTGATTTAATTATTTTTTATTTTTGAAGTTCAACATTCTATGTTTTGTAGGGCACGTGGAGTCAGCGACTTCGTCATGTTTCATCAGAGGCTAACGACGATGATCTTGACTCTTATCGTCGTATGCATAACGTAGTTGATTCGGTTGCTGATGAGATGATGCAACGACTGCGTATTCGTGAGGAGTTCTATGAGGATGATCCAGATGAGCGCATGGCATCTGTTAGCGGAAGACGAAGCATATCGGGTCCATCCAGGAGAAATGTACATCGTGATGCTCCAGATGAGCGCAGGGCTTCCGTTTCGAGCAGTGCAAGACGGAACATATCTGGCCCTTCCACATCCTCTCGTCGTAGGGCACCCGTTGTCCCACCCGTGCCACCGCCAGTCATCTATCCTAGTAAACTTGTGATCCTTTAATAACTATTTTAGATGTATTTATCTTCTGAATAAGTTTGAAATAATAAGTTGTTGTCCGACTTGAATGTAGATCCTATTGGTCCGTCATCATATAACGAGGGGGGTGATTATATTCCTACATTTGGATCATCCGAGTTTTATACTCCTACATGTGTTGGGCAGTCGTTTACCGATCTTCTTAATACTGAGTATCCACAGTACGGCTCCCAATACGCACCTCACATGGACTTTTCGCGCCCACAATTCCATACGACACCAATTCCGATGCCGTTTTCCACTGGAACTGCGGATCCTCCACATCATGATTGGCCAGTTGTTTTTCCGACACTGCTCTACTTGTGTGGATTGCATTTGTGTTTTTATTGTGTAATGCTTTCATCTTGTTGTGTGGATTGTGTTTATGTTTCAGTTATGTAGTGTTTTTATGTTGTTGTTGTACCGAATGTTTCGTGGTGTAATATTTTCCGTTAATGTCTTTTTTAACGAAATTTCCAAAGTCAACACCCAAATAGAAAACTTCGACACTTAAAGATTTAATTACATGAATAAATAAATACTTAAACTAAACATAATGTGAACCCGTGCCACACATCGCCTTCCTCTTTTCCTTGTCGCTACGTAGATTATGATCATGTGGTCGTTTGGGGGCTGGTGAATCCGGCACTTGCTCGTCACCTTCTCCCTCGTCTGCCATGTAACC
>BMAC01000401.1:49323-121629 GCA_014905375.1 Phtheirospermum japonicum
AACTCTTTTGTGTTTTTTCCAAATGTAGTTTATAAATCAGTTTTTTTGCAAAGGAATGTTGATATAAGGAAGACTACCAATATTGACCAGGTACAATGCCACTTTTTGCTGAAAAAAAATCACCTAAAAGGGTATTTTGTTTGTTTGTACACCTTAGGTTTGCACACCTAAAAATCATTCAGGTCCTACACCTTAGCAAAAAAAAAATCACCTAATGTTGTTTGTTTGTAAATGAGGTGGCTTGTTATATAGATGATTTTAATGCAGAGGTATTTGTATTTATTTAAGCAGGAAAAAGCGGTTGAGAAGCATAAAAAGGGTGGCGATAAAAGCTGAAAACCAAACAATAATGATCAGGCGCATGCGCCTAGCAAGCGAACCGAAGCTCCGGATAATACTTAGGTCTGAAAATATTTTATGTTATTGTAATTATTTTACTTATTAAATTAATTCTTTCTCCTATTTATAATAAACAAGGTGTAAAAATGGGTTTATTAAATAAAATAATACTTTTTTTATTCAAAATTGCTAAAATAAAAATAATACACTTTCAAATTTGTTTACGTTTTTGGACCGGGACGCCTTTCCCAAGGGCGTCCCGGGTATTTTTGCTCAAAGAAACAATTTTTGGGCTCAAACGAAAAAAAAAAAATTCTGGGGGGGCGGGACGCCTTTGGGAGAGTGGCGTCCCGGGTTGGTTTGTAAATAAAAAAAACGAGGGGGGGCGGGACGCCTTTGGGAGTGGCGTCCCGGGCTAAATTGCAAAAAAAAAAATATATTGTAACCCTAACCCTAAAAAATACTATTTATTTATATTAAGTTATTTTTGATTATTTAATTATTTATATTAATTTGTAATTTATTTATAATATTTTAGGTAAAATAAATAAACATATCATAATTATATCTAAAAATTACAAGAAATTTTATATCAAAATAAAAAATACGACAAGATCAAAATAAAATAAGAAATTTCACATCGAAAATAAAAAAATACAATAAATTAAGATACAACAACAATGAAGATTAAATTAAAAATTATATTAAGTTATTTATATTAAGTTATTTTTGATTATTTAATTATTTATATTAATTTGTAATTTATTTATAATATTTTAGGTAAAATAAATAAACATATCATAATTATATCTAAAAATTAAAAGAAATTTTATATCAAAATAAAAAATACGACAAGATAAAAATAAAACAAGAAATTTCACATCGAAAAAAAAAAAAAATACAATAAAATTAAGATACAACAACAATGAAGATTGAATAAGAAGAAACAAAAGATTACACAATTGATTAAATAAGAAAATAGATTACGTGACGAACATTACAAATTAAACACAGTGCATAGTTGCACACTCGAACTAAGATCATTTCTGATCCCATTTTATTACACATTTGAGTCCTAATAATTTGATACTACGCATCATTCGAAAGCTGCTTCCATGGTCTTCATTAATGGTGGGAAGTCATACAAATAATACCTCCGTGATGCATCCTCACCGTATTCCTTTATGAAAAATTAAAAAAAAAAAGGTTAGTAATTGAAATGAAACCAACACAAACCAAATAATTAGATGTAGCTGACTTTACATAGGCTGGGGATACATTGTTATTGATAGTGGTATCAATGCATATCAATCGACGTTCTTCATCTAGGAAAACACCATCCTCAGAAAGTCTTGCCTTCCACCAACCGTACCTTATCTCCATTTCCTCAATCCGGTCGTAAATTTCTGCAATAGTGGGTGAAAACATGAACTGACGCTCGAGGATAGATTTTACCATCGGGACGCTCATGATAACGTGTGCTCTTTTTGCACCTCTTCGATACCCTTCATTCTGAGAGCCCAGAAATACCAAAATGGCTCGTTCCATCTCCATGGTCCATGTTCCATTGTAGTAATCATTGTCTCGGGACGCCACTCCCAAAGGCGTCCCGCCCCCCCTCGTTTTTTTTATTTACAAACCAACCCGGGACGCCACTCCCAAAGGCGTCCCGCCCCCCCAGAATTTTTTTTTTTCGTTTGAGCCCAAAAATTGTATTTTTGAGCAAAAATACCCGGGACGCCCTTGGGAAAGGCGTCCCGGTCCAAAAACGTAAACATATTTGAAATTGTATTATTTTAGCAATTTTGAATAAAAAATGTATTATTTATTTAATAAACCCTGAAATTTTATTAACTTAGTATGGAATTCGTGGAATGAATTGGAATTTTATAAATTTGAATTACACGACTTAGTTTGAAATTTTATAATTATAGTATGGATTTCGATAGTATGAATTGAAATTGCACAACTTAGTATGAAATTTTATGAATATAGTATGGAATTTCCACAACATAGTATGCAATTTTATGAACGTAGTATTGAATTCGACTTCCACAACGTAGTATGTAATTTTATGAACGTGTATTGAATTCGACCGTAGTCCGACGATTACTTTATGATTGTAGTATGTAATTCGACCGGAGTCCGGCGACAACGTAGTATGAAATTTTATGAATGTAGTTCGGCGATTAAGATGGTAGTATGAAATTAATATTAATCTTATTTGACTTAAATTTGAGGAAAAAATAAAAATAAAAAATAAAACATGTTAGTAAGGATAAATTTGTACTTTTTGTATTAGTTTGATTAAATGAGAAGTTGATCGAGTAAATGGGAATCAATACTTTTCAATGGATTTTTTGGGAATAAATATTTTTTTATTGGAGTAAACGGAAATTGTCCCTTTATAAAATATCAATATCATTTAACACATACGATCAATTAATACTATTGTATTGGAGATAATCTAAGCTACATTGTTCGTCTTCCTATAATAATAGGGTATTCTAAAAAGAAATTATTGGGTATTCTAGACCATCAGATCAGACCCAAAGAGATCTCAGTCGTACTCCCACTATTGGGTCCTGCGTGGTGCAAAATTGCAACCCATTTCTCGCTCTAGATTTTCTCCTTTTGACTTTCTCCCAGGCTTTCCCAGAAGCCCATTACTATATCCCGAGGTCCCATATGGAGATTGAATGGGCCCTAGGATTCTCAACAAATATTGCTTTTGACTGTGTCACGATGAGACACAGATGAAAGGTGAGACACTATAATGCGCGGATACTTCAATTTTTTACTCCTGAGATGAGTCGAACACTTCGTGAACGTAGACACGCGTGCGACACGCCTTATTGGACTCGTGTCCTAATTTTTATTTTTTTTTGACAGGGGACACGATTCGGACACGGCGGGACATATAGGGACATGACCCGGACACGGTCTCATACGTTTTTTCAAAAAAGATTTTCAAAAATTTTATTTCATTTTTTATTTTTTAATTTAATATTATTTTTTATTTTACTTAGGATTTTATAAATTATTGTGAATGAGTTTGTAATTATTTTAGATGATTAATTGGAAATAAAAATTATTATAATTATTATAATTACTCGGGATCTACTCCAAAAAAATTCGAAATTGACTCGAGTTTAATCATGCCGAGCTCGAGCCCGAGTTACTTGAGTATGTATCGAGCTCGAACTCGAGTTCAGTGATTCGCGAGCCTTATCGAATTTTGATAGATTTACTATTTCATCCTTACTATACTTACTTATTTACATATATACACTAAATATATAACAAAAATTAATATTAAGTATTTTATTTTATGTTTTTTAGTTATTTTTTATTAATATTATATAACTCGAGTCGAGACGAGCCAAGCCTGAGCTTGCCGAGTTTTCAAACGAACCGAGCCCGAGTTTCGAATTTTGTAATCGAGTTTGAGCTCGTGACCGACAATGTTCGGCTCAGCTCGATTACACCCCTATCCATACCTAATTTCGATTTCCTATAAACAATATAATACTTGAATTTTATTTACAAAATACTTTCTAATTACATTTTAATCAAAATAGTATTGTTTCTTTATTTCCTTCAGGGGAAAGGGCATGAAACAGTCTTAGTTCACAAGAATCGGATATTTTTGATTTTAATCGAGAATTTTCTTTTATTTAAATAATATTTTAATTGTACGTATATGTTATATAAAAAAAATAATGATATCAATTAAGGTTCCCCATGTTTGAAATCCAAAAGTGTTCAGACTAATAACAGTTATGATTTTGAACCATTTCGAGTACAATTTCAATTTCAGTTTGAAACCCAAATTGGTTCCGTTTAGGTTTAGCTACCCCTAATTGAAGGAGTGAGGAAGAGTGTGAGAGTCACGTGACTCATACATACGGTATCCCACCCGACGCTCCATTAACCCAACCCGGGTCCATTTGGACTGAAACCCATCCCACCGTCCATTCAACACCAACGGCCAAGATTCTTTTCGCTTAATCCCCATACCTCCAAAGGAGACCCTTTTTTTCTCGCAATAAATACACAAATGGAGACTCAAATCAGAAAAGAGAAAATAAAGTATTATATAAAATATAAAACCAAAAAAAAAGCCAAAATTTCCACTCCATTAAAAGAGAAAATAATTATATCTTGGTTTTATTGTCCAGGTTTTAACCTTCCTTTCACCAAGAAAAGAAAATAAAAACTTGTTCTTTAAACTGCTCTTCAAAATAAAGCTCTCTATCTGTCTCTAAATATTTATCTAAGTGCAGTTATTTTCCTGCATGGGATTGTGCTGATTAATTAAGTACTGCCTTCAAAACAGATCTTGAGGTGGGTTTGACCTTTTCGTCCTCTGATTTTATTTTTCTTCTTTCTCGAGTACATTTTAAATATTTATCTGCAGTCTTGTGTTTATTTATGTCATAAGATCTCAAATGGGGTTTTCCATATTTCGTTTATTTTTTCCTTAATTTTTATTTTTTCGCATACAGGAAATGGATAAGTTGCAGTGGGGGAATAGAAAGAGGCTGAGATGTGTAAAAGTAAAAGACTCATCTTTGAACGGAAAATCAGATGGCGGCGGCGGCGGCGGTAGTGGTGGTGTTGTGAAGAAGAAAATAACTTCAAGAGTGGTGGATAATAATAATAATCATCATAATAACATTAATAATGTTAATAACAGCAGTAGGAATGGACATGTTCCTCCAGTTCCATCTCCTCATCGTCCTAACAGGTGAGATAAAATTTAGCTCATGAATTAGGGAAATATTTTTTTTTTTTCTCTTCAATGGGTTGTTTTTTCCTACCTTGATTATATTTTTCTTCAGATTTGGTTTCTGCTAAAAGTTTTGGGTTTTTGAAAAATGTTCAATTTTTTAGGTTAAGTTGCTTGATAGGGAAGTGTGCTTCAGAAAATTCGTCAGATTTTGTTCCTTTAATTGCATTTTTTGTAAATTTTACCTTTTTTAATTTTGTTATAAAAAGGTTAGATTTGGGTACATATCTGGTTGAACTTGAGTGTTTTTCTGGAGTTTGTTGGAGTGTTTGTTAGATCTACACAGCCTTTTCATCAAGCTACTTGAAAATAATCTAATTTGGTATTTTTTTTTAATTTTTTTTTTAAGTCTTCTTGGGTTGGGAAAATAAAATGAATTGTGGAAAGATTACAATTTTTTATTGTTTTTCTTTAATGGGTTGTTTTTTCCTGGCTCAATTACTTTAGATTTGGTTTTTGCTAAATGTTTTGGGGTTTTGGATAATGTTCAAATTTTTAGGTTTAGTTGCTTGATAGAGGAGTGTGCTTCAGAAAATTAGTCTGATTTTCTTCCTTTAATCGCATTTTTGTATTACTTATATTTTTGGTTATAAAAAGGGTTAGATTTGGGTACAATATCTGGTTAAACTTAAGTATTTTTCTGGAGTTTGTTGGAGTGTTTAGATCCACACATATTTTTTATCCTTAGAAAAGCTACTTGAAAATAAGCTAATTTGGTTTTTTAAAAAATCAGGCTTCTTGGATTGAAAAATAAAACTTATTCCTTTTACATATTAAACACACAATTTATTAATAAATAGATTACACAAAATGAGAGTAAAGTAATTATTTATCTTTTTGAAAAAAAATAAAAATTCAGGGAATTGGGGATGCATAGATCTATTACGAATGACCACCGAAAAGCATCATCATCCTTATCGCCCGAGAAAGAAGATAGGTATTACACGACTCGTGGGTCCGGTGTATTTGACGACGGTGGCAAATCGTTGTTTGCTAATCCCAAGGAAGAAAATAGGAAAATCGTTTGGCCGAAATTGCTAATCTCTCTATCGAGCAAAGAAAAAGAAGAAGACTTTTTGGCGATGAAAGGTTGTAAACCACCTCAGAGGCCCAAGAAAAGGGCTAAACTTATCCAACGAACCATATTAGTAAGTGTGTTGTTTTAATTCAATAAATGAGTTTTTGAATAATTCGTTCATTCTTGGTTAAATGTACATAATTTACTACATTGTGATTCTAAAGAAGTCCGTTTTACAGTTGGTGAGCCCGGGTGCGTGGTTAACGGATTTGTGCCAAGAGAGGTATGAAGTGAGAGAGAAAAAGACTTCCAAGAAGGTAGGTAATCAACCGTTTTAGGGATAATTGCCAAAAGTGATCCTGAGGTTTTAGCTTAATTATAGAAAAACCCCGTTATCTTTTAAAATTTACAAACAGCCACTTGAGGTTTGTATTTTTTTTACTAAACACTCAGTATATCAAGGGGGCATTGTAATTTTGAAAGATAATTTTGTTTTTTTTTTGGTAGTATTTGTAATTATTTCAATTTAAATAATTGCTTGACCCTTCTGGATTATGCATTTATGACATTCTCGGTTCTTTTATGGACAATTAGAAAAAGTAGCCCTGAGGTTTGGCCAAATTACAAAAATACTGAGTTATATTTCAGAATTGCAATTACCCTCTGACATTTGTTTCTGTTTCTCGTATGAGGGTGTTTGTTAGATAAATTGGGTTTTTGGTAGTTAAGCTTAATTGGTAGGACTTGTAATTATCACTTTTCTTGATTCGTTTCAATTCAATATGAATAAATCTTTTCAACAGAGAGCTTACTAATGTGAAATGTGATTTGTTGCAGAAACCAAGAGGATTAAAAGCCATGGGAAGCATGGAAAGTGATTCTGAATGATGGGTTTAATTTAAGCTGTTGTGAGAAATTGCAGATTATGAGAACAAGAAGTTTTTTGGTTTAATTTTTGGAATATGCAGACCAGGGTGTGACATTTTGGGGCTGGGCTTATTTTGCTTGTTCGATAGAGCTCGAAACATTTTGATAGTGAAGTTTTTTCTCCACATCCTCGTCTGTCATGTGTATTCCCGATTTGTCGGTGCTGTAGCTCTACACTACTACTTGTGTAAAAAAAATCGCGTTTAGTGCGGTTTGATACTCGTGATTTCTTGATTATATATATTAATGCAGTTTATATCATTCTGTTCTTATGGAGTGGCTATATGCAGTGTACTTGTGATAGAATAGATGGCCTAATGTGTTTGAAGATTAGCTTATTGTTTTATGGGTGTTTGAAGATTAGCTTATTGGGTTAGATTCAACTGAATTTGTGTTTATCAAACAAATATGATGCAATTTACATTGCAATTTGTAAAGTAAAAAGAAATGTTTAAAGGACTTCTTAATTTTATTATTATTTGTTTTTTAAGAGTACATTTGAAACTACCTATAAGTCCCTTACGTAGGGATGAAGTTTAGACATTAGTTTGATGCGGTTGTTATACTGCCGAATGTAAAATAAAAGTTGCCAAAGCCATTGAAAAACAATGTTCTTAGCAATTAATATTTCAAAACTAGCTGAGCTTTAATTTCCAAATTCTACTTTGATGCACAACCAAGAACAAATATACAACATAAGGCACCCAATATTATTCTGAGATTTTTTTTCAAATTTTTTTGTCATTATTACGATTCTAGTTACAAGTATTATTCGTCTCTTCTACGAATCTTCAGGTAACTCTATTTAATTCTCACTTAAACGATAAACAAAGACTTTCTTTTTGTTGAGATTATCCGAAGCACGAGAAATACTGAATTTTTTGGTATACCCAACATACTATAACGAATTCCACAGAGTATCTCTATATTTTATTTTTCTCATACCAAAATTTCCAATATAATAATAATAATATTATTATTATTATTTTCTGGAAATTAATTTGTGGGCTTATATAGTTGGTCATAGCAAAACTGGGAGAACTTGGATAGTGGACATCATAACTAGTTGACCCTATATCTATAGGCCTAAAAATATATCGTTTTTGGGCCTTGAAAATGGTAGGCTAGGCGGTCCTTTTACGCGCCGGGCTGGTTTTGATCTATACCTAAATATATGTTTTCACAAGTTGAATAGGCCTTTTTTGCCAGGATAAATAAGGAGTCTAATCAAAATATTTGACAAAACAAACGATTTCTTCACAAAATTGAATCAATTTCGTATTTGAAATTCCGCTTTAAAATCTTATTTCCCTCCGTTGCAAATTAACAGCGCACTTCTTTTTTAGTCCCAAAATGTAACACATTTTTTATTCTTAAAATGTACAAACATAGGTTTTGAAGAACTTTTAAAACTTGTGAGATTTCATAAATTTTAAAGTATTCAATGAATTCCATTATAAATTTTATCAGTTTCTAATGAAATTTTATGAATTTCTTAATAGTGAAATTGGGTGAACTTAACAGATTCTAATAGAATATATGTTATCAAATATATAGTTGTTGGATTTTTATGAATATAATAACTTTGTGATTATAAAAGAAAAAACAAAAAATAACATATTTTAAAATAAGAACAATGCATCTATCAAGACGATTTAATAAAAAATTGTTGACTAATGATTCTCAAGTTGTCTAAGAAATAAGATAATCACAATATATATGGGAGGTTTTATGATATCGTGAAGGCACCATTCTTCAGCTATTATCAACCATTGTATCAATTTAAAGTTATAAATATTAAAAGATGGATGGATGTAAATGCACGTTGGGTGGAGAGCATAGTAAAGTGAAGACGCCGTAGTCATTTCGTATATACATCTTCTCAATATTTATTCTTTCTAAGTGGTCCAGAAAATCAAAAATATTTCAATTGAAATTCGGCTACAAATCAACTATATGATGATTATTGACAAAATTGAAATTTAAAATAATATTGATATCATTGTCATAAAATAATGACTATTAATAATGTGTGACCAGAGATAAAAGTATTAGGGTGCGGATATACGCACCCCAAAATATTATTATTTAACCCCAAAATATTTTAGACAAAAATAATCATAAATGAAAAACTAAAATAATCTTATTATTAATACTTACCATAATACTGATTTCTGGAAGGTCGATCCGTAATTTTACACAAGAAACTGCACGAACTGGAATCTGAACTCGTCGACGTCATCTGCCTCCCTCTGGGCCCCACGTCCCCCGGCTCGCGCCTCCAAATCCCCTTTCAAGACATCAGCAGAGAGCTTTATCTCCTGAACAATCTCCTTCATCATGAGATCGCCTCCGGCCAGCCGCGAAACTCCGACGAACTGCACAAAATCGGGCGGAGATTCGCCGCACTCCAGACGGACTTTCGCCGTTAGAACGAGTGGTAGCATTCGGTTTGCTCCGATTGCACATAGGTTCTTCTTCGGGGTGAAGAGGGGGAATTTTCCGGCGAGATGTCGCCAGAGAATCTTCTGGCCGATTCTCCGACGAAGAGAGATGCCTGCACTCAGGTGGTTCTGTATGACGTCGACGATGTTCAGGGATCAGGTTCGGATTGAACTACCGATTCAGGGGATTTTTTCGGCGTGAAGACGCCGGAGAATTTCTCTGATGGTGTGGAGAAGGAAGAGAATGTGAGGGAAGAAGAGGCGGCGACAGAGGCGGAGGTGGTGGTGGGGACAGAGCAGAGAGTGGGGCAAAATGGGGAAATACAACGGAGCTTTCGACTGCGGAATGATTGCTGGGGCGGTTTGCATGGCGATGTTTTTTTTTTTATTTCTTATTCTGAGGATATTTTATTCAATATATGAGTCTCTTCTTTTTCCTCCCACTTAATTACTGACTTTGGTTTAGATTTATTTATTAGGGCTCATTTTTTCTATTTTTTTATTATATTATTTATTATATTATATGGGGGTAAAATGGGGTGTTTATAGGGTTGATTTATTAAAAATAAATGTATTTTAAAAAACTTTGGGGTGTTCTTATCAATTTGGGTCAACTAATAATATTTTGGGGTGAGTATATCCGCGCCCAAAGTATTATTTTTCTCTTTTGACAATACGCAATTATCATTGTTGTTGTTGTTGTTGTCGTCGTCGTCATATTTATTATTACTATAATTATATTATTCAAAAAATGGAATTTGAGTTCTGTGTGGGAGAGGAGGGATTTTGTGTGGAATAATTTTTTCATAAACATAACTTATAATGCCACCAAAATATATTTAAATCTATTTATAAAAGACTTCCATGGAATTATTGAGGATGCTCGAATTTGGTGGAATCAATTGTAATACAAATTGAGGACCTCAATATTATCCAAATTGAAAACATAAAAAAATGTTATGAAGTTATATATTCCATTGAAGTCCATGGTTGGAGATACCTCTCTTAATGTACATTGACATTTACTAAATTATATGGGAAAAGAGAGCTTTATTGGAAATAGAAAATGAGTTTTTTTATCTTTACATATTTGATCGTAAGAATACTAACCATTGTTCTGAAATTTGGACCGGTCATCGAACCACTAAAATTATAGGTTCAGCGGTTCACAGGTCCAACCGTGATTGGACCGTGGTCGGATCGATTTTAACACACACACACACCAATATTAAATATGTTAAAAATAAATAAAATAAATTAAGTTAATAAAAAACATGATTATAAAATCTCCTAAATTTCAATTCAAATGGTTTATATGAATAAATATGAGTTCATCAACCACAATACATTGTAGAAAATTGTAGTTGAATTAACTACAATAAAGAGAAACCAAATAAAATAGTGCAAGTCTAATATCATTGCTCCAATCCCAACAACTTCAAAATGAAATAAATTTAACCATCATAATCTGTATTTATTTGTACTCCAAATAAAAAAAAAATAAGACCCCGTCAGTTATTATTTAATATAAAAATAAGAAGAAAAAAAATTAAAAGCAAAAAAAAAAAAGAAGAAGAAGAAGTTGAACCAGTACAGGTTCACCGGTCTAACCGGTTCATGACCGGTTTGATCGATTTTGTACAAGTTTTCAAGTTAGACGGTTTTAACATGAAAATTTCACTGGTGTGATGACCGGTTCCCGGTTGAACCGATCGAACAGCTCGGTCCGGTTCGATTTTCAAAATCATGATACTAACGGTCATAATCTTTTTTATTTTTTTATTTTTCTCTTTTAAAGTAAGAATGTATTTGGAAATGCATGTAAAATTTGTTATTTCAACTATATTAACTAAGTTTTCTTACTATTGGAGAAACGAGAAGTATGTTATCAATTTGGGACGGAGAAAGTAATAGTTTAACCAAGTCTAAACAACCTTAGAGTAATACATATAAAATTAAAATCAATGTGAAAGAATTAGTGTAAATTGTAACGAGACAAATCTCTTTAAGGTTGAGTTTGGTTCTTTTTTTTTTTCCGAATCGATTAGAATTTTCAATATCAACTCAAAAGTTAATGTACATTCGGGGATTAAAGAATCCACAACTCTCTTGGGAACAACATGAGAAATTCCACAAAAAGAGACAAAGAGGACAAATCAAACAAATGATAAGCCTAAAAAAACATGGGCAAACAAATGGTACCACGGCCCAACCCTGTAGACACCAACCCAATGAAGACAAACATATTACAAAGCATACAACATAAGGAAAAGGACCTAATTTTATTACTTAATAATCGTAGCATCAGACAATTCTTTGTACAAGCCCTCACATCACTTCCTCTGGCATCCAAACACATTTTAAACGAAACTACAATAAATTTGCAAGCACCGAAAGACTAACAACAAGGCATCTTTGCGAGAGGATTAGAGAGTTAGGACTGGTAGATACACCTACCCTACTCCATTTTCACATCCTAAGCAATTTGGGCAAAAAAACACACTGCATCAAAAAGAGCTTAAAAAGAACTCAATCATTTACGGCCACCTCCACAATCATTTTCTCCGACATCCAATTTTTTTCAAAAATCCACAAATTTCTAGTCTTCCAAAGCCATCAAAGTAGGTAAGAGGTTAATTGAATTCTTTTATCGTGAGCTTGTACCTCTTTCACCTTGAAAATTTGAAACCACCATTCTTTAAAATTCGATGGATCCACATGGGATGGGTCCTACTTGACCGGGGCAAGCTTCCATACTAAGCTGGATCTATTACATCTAAAGAAGAGGTGTTCCAGTGTTTCCTCCTCGTCACCACACACCTTGCATACAGAATCACCATTCCAGCATTTTTTTTTAAGTTGGCCCGCACTGGAAGGGAATTTGAGAAGCATCTCCAGATGAAATGCTTTATTTTTTCCTGGCAATTCATTTTTCAAGTGACCTTACATATCACCTTTCTTTTAGCCGCAGAGGAGCTGCTCTCACATGGACGGATAAGCATGGATTTCTCCATCAGACAAGCAGAGTAGGCTGACTCGACAGAGAAGAGGCCTGACTTTTCCAACCCCCACCACAGATTCCCTCTAGCATTCCCAAGTTGACTGCCCTCAATTTCTTTTCTCATTAATCCTTTCTTCAAAACATGCCTAGCCTTAAGCCAGCTTCTCCAGAGCCAGGAAGAGTTGCTAGGAATCTCTCCCTCCATCACATCGCCATTAGGAAAATATTTAGCTTTTAGAATTTTACTAACCAGGAGATTGGGGTTGGTAAGGATTCTCCAAAGCTGTTTTGCCAAGAGTGCATCATTAAAAACCTGCAAATTGTGGAAACCGAGCCCTCCATCCATTTTATGTTTAGTCAGCTTATTCCAGTCCTTCCAATGTATTTTCTTATCCACCAGATCTTTCGCGCCCCACCAAAACTTTGCTGCAATTTGTTGCAAATCATAACAAATTTTATAAGGTAGTTTGAAACAGCTTTAACAAGGAATTCTCTGCCTGCTGCAGAGATGAAGGTATTTTTCCAGTTACAGAGTCTATTCTGAGCAACCTCACATACATATTTGAAAGTTTCAACTTTGGATTTTCCAATTTGCCAAGGTAAACCCAAATACCTACTGGATAACTGCTTTTTAATACCATGAAACACAAAACTAACATAATTTTGGACAGGCTCGGGTGTGTTCTTACTAAAGAAAATACAAGATTTATCCCAGTTTACCATCTGACTAGAGAAAAATTTATATTGTTGTAATATTTGCATGATTAAAGTGGCTTGGAAAAAGGAGGCCTCGCAAAACAAAAGAGAGTCGTCGGCAAAAAAGAGGTGTGAAATTAAGGGACCATTCCTACTGACTCTCTGCTTGAGCAATTAAATTCGAGAAGACTTCTGTAATGATTAAGAAGAGATAAGGAGATATCGGGTCCACTTGTCTGAGACCTCTGGACGGTTTCACAAAACCACTAGGTTTACCATTGATATTAAAAGAAAAGGAAGTAGATGAGATACAAGAGTAAATCCAGTTCACAAACTTGCTATCAAACCCCATTCTCACCATCACTTTCTAATCCCACCCCACTCGACTCGATCGTAAGCTTTGGACATATCGAGCTTTATCGCCATAAATTTTTTTTTACCCGATCTATGACGATTCAGAAAATGAATAGCTTCATGCGTAATGACCATATTATCAGCAATTTGCCTATCTTTTACAAAAGCCGATTAATTTTCGCAAATACATTTTTGAAGACAAAGTTTGAGTTGATTGGCTAAGATTTTCGCAATAATTTTGTAAATCACAGTGCACAAACTAATGGGACGGTAGTGAGAGATGGTTGAAGGATTTTTGTATTTTGGAATAAGGATTATTAGCGTGTGGTTGATGTTTTTCAATATTTTGGCATTACTAAAAAAATCTTTCACAGCCAGACAAATTTTTTGGTGTAAGTAGTTCCAGAAGTGTTGAAAAAAAAAGGGGACATACCATCAATCCCGGGTGCTTTATGGGGGCTTCTTTCAAATAGCGCCGTCTTGATTTCCAGATCTTCAATCGGGCGCACAAGCTCTAAGTTTAAGTCTCGAGAAATTGAGAGTGGGATTTCTTCAAGGCACGAGATATCCCCCTCAGATCCATCCGAAGTGAAGAGCGTCTTATAAAAATCTGAAAGTGTACTTTCGATTTCCGTTGAGCTTTGACAAATAGATCCGTCATCTTTCCTGAGCCCCAAGATATTATTTCTTTTTCTTCTCTGTACTATAGATGCGTGGAAATATTTCGTGTTCTTGTCTCCAGCCCTCAACCAATTGACCTTAGATTTTTGCTTCCAAAACAATTCCTCCCGCTTATAGGCCCGATCCAACTCCAATTTCAAGCCACTCCACTTACTCCAGTCTTTATCCCCCTTCAGTTTGTTCTCTTCCTCTAATTCCTTTTTGATTCTGGAGATGTCTTTGGCAGAGTTTGTTTGGTGACCTACTTTCCACTTCAAAATATCCACACGACAATTTTTTATTTTTATCACCACTTGGAACATATTGGATCCTGGGTAAGGCTTTGACCATGCTTTGTCTACCACATCTGCCAGCCCAGGTAGAAAGGCCCAATTTTTGTCAAAGTATAATCTTTTTTTAGGTTTTTTCAAAAAAGGGGCTAAGTCCGAAAAAATAGAAATATGGTCAGATGATGATTTATATTCATGGTACACTTGGGCCTGGGGAAACATAAGGGCCCAATCCCCTGAACAAAAAAGTCGATCCAACTTCTCCTCAACAAAGCCCTCCTCTTCTCTATTGTTGGCCCACGTAAACTTGCAATTGGGTATAGGGATTTCAACCATTTGGAGGTCTGCAATAAGGTTGGGGAAATTTTTGAAGCTAGACACTGTTCTCCGTCTTCCTCCATTTTTTTCCTCATTAGAGCACAAATCATTAAAATCTCCCCCTAAGAACCAGAGTTTCCCCCATTTTAATTTTGCTTGCCTAAGGTATCTCCTTTTTTGGGCTCTTTCTTGGGCGTTGGTGCTAGCATATACAAAAATTCCCCAAAAACATTCTGTTCCTCCTTCGATACTGAAATTTATCTCAATGCAAAAATTGTTCCAAGTCAGACTCACAACAGAGACATGTGAGTTCCATCCAATTAACATGCCTCATTTATACCCGTCTGGTTCCACATATTTCCATCTATCCTCCCATTTGAGATTTTTGCTAACAGTCGAAATAAAAGCCATCTTTTTTTTGACTTCACAAAGAAAGATCAAAGATACTACACCAAAAGAAAGCATCGAATTACCAGAACCTAGTAAACAACAAGGCAAAAATCATAATAATGATGAATGTACAAAATGCCAAGAAGGTGAAGGTAATGTGTATCTAATGCCAATGGATATTGAACAGGAACGAAGGGATAACCTCAATGGCAACTTTGATATTGAGGTGGTGGCAGTTATGGTCAATGAAAGAGATTGCAAGGAGCTAATGGACAAAGAAGAAATTTATGGAAAGAACGAGAATAAAATTCAAAGGAAGGCATTGGGGAATATTACAAACCACATCGACGAGGAGCCTACGAAGGAATGGTCCAGGACAACCGGAGGAAAAATGGAGGAGGTGGCTACAAATGAGAATCAAAAAGAGGAGAATATATTAGGACAAAAAATAAATTTCAAAATGATTGGACAAGAGAATCTGGGGTATGCAAACCAAGCCAGTGAGATGCCGGAAAAGAAAAAAAAATAAAAGCAAAGAGACAAAGTCAGACAAGGTGGGGGTAGCCAGCCTCGAATGGCCCCAAAGGGAACTATGTGAGCCATGGTGTGGAATTGTAGAGGACTGGGAGGGCCCTCTACAGTTTCCCAAATCAAGGAGTCATTGAAACTCCATCTCCCAGGTTGAGTTTGGTTCATTTGAACGAAAACGAGCTCAAATCATCTGCAACCCTAATCGATTAATCATAATAATCAATTAGCCATAGTTGTCAAACGGAGGAGCCTATCATAGAATTCGACAAATATTTAGAAAAAAAGAAAAGAAAAGAAAAGAAAAGAAAAGAAAAATAGTTCACAAACTAGGAGACATAGTGCTGATCTAATTTGTCTTGAAGAATTATAATCCAAGTTTGCTGATTTAATTAGTATTTCGGAATAATAGCCCGAGTATATTAATATTCCCATTGAAGCTTTAATTATTTTTTCCTAGTTTCTTCAGCTGCTTCCCAGGTTTCATACCCTTTAGGCATATAGTATTTAATAACTTTAAGTAAACCTAGACCTCACTTGGTGGGCAAGTCGTAATTTTCATTTTTTTTTGGTTATATATATTATAATGTTGTACAATTTTGATCTGGCAAGAATGAAATATTAACATATCAGTTTGGATAATCAACTTAGAAGTTATGGTACTAGAATTACGCAAAAATAAAAAATAATGGAATCAAGATTATTACATATGATATTTTCTAGGACTAAAGACTATCCAATTTATGTCGAATTGAGTTCTTATGGTAAATTTCCGATTACTTCGTTCATCTAAATTATTGGGGAAAAAAAAGACTTTACAGAAAATGTTTGAAGTGTTTGCAAACGTCGAATGTTGTGGAGATGGGTGCACTCCGCGTCATTGAATATTCTTTTTCATTCTAAATGTCTCTTCTGTTATTATGTTGTTTTTGCAATAATCTTTGATTGATTGAATATGTTGGTAGTATAATTATTGAGTTATAAAAACTATCAAATGAATGTAAGTACAACTCTCGGATACTTTGTATGTTTTAATTCATTTGTTCATGTGGAGCTTAATATTTACGTGATTTAATATTTTTATTAAATTTCGTGTAATTTAATTTTTCATCTATTATATTTGTTTAATTTAATATTATTTTAATTTAATTTAATATTTTCTTTTTATTCTCCAAATACAAAGTATAATTAATTCTTATATAAAAAGGTCCAACTTAGTTATTTTAATTGAAAGGCAATTTACTATGACATATTTTTAATTAAAAAAATTATTACAAAAATAATTAAATAAGTTATATTTTATAATAAAAAATAAATAATTTATTTTTAGAATTTTAAATATTATATATAGATAAGTTAAGAGTTACTTGTAATAGTATAAGTATATAACTAAATATTAATAATGAATGAAATCTAAACACAAAAATATAAAAATCATATATTTTATTATTATTATTATTAGTAGTAGTAGTAATTAGACACAAGTACAATGCGACATTGGTTGAGAGTATGTCATCTTTTGAGTTTTAAAAAGTACGTAATAAATAATTATCAACGAATTTATTTTAAACATTACAATATAATTTTTTTTAATAAAAATAATTAATTATTAGAGATTCGGTTTAGAATGTGACGTCTTTGGAATTTTTCTTAGTATGCAAATAAAATTATTAACGAATTTAATATAAATATGAAAACAAAAAAATATTTAATAATTATAAAAATTAATACTCCCTCCGTCCCATAAAAATAGTCCAGTATTCCATTTTTGTCCGT
The DNA here is from genome assembly GCA_014905375.1 of Phtheirospermum japonicum. Lineage (NCBI taxonomy): Eukaryota > Viridiplantae > Streptophyta > Magnoliopsida > Lamiales > Orobanchaceae > Phtheirospermum > Phtheirospermum japonicum. Next base: position 66,857 of record BMAC01000401.1, read on the forward strand.
CTCATAAAGATAGTTCAGTTACTATGTTTAACATATCATTAATTTTTCATTTCCACTTGAAATACTAGTTTTCTACATGGTAAATTAAAAATTGATGATACCAATGTAAAATCTTACAATTCCAATAACAAATTTACTAATTCCAACACTGATTTCTATAAGCATTAATTGACATTAATAAATTCAAGAGGGATAATTGGTAAATACCAACTAAATTAATGATCTAACTATATAAACTACTCATTTTTTAATTTGTGTGAAATCAACCGCAGGACTATCATTTTGAAACGGGGGGAGTAAATAATTTTGAAATGTACATGGCACGAGTTAAAATACATCTTTTAAATTTTTTTATTATAAATTTAAAACTTTCTAATTATTTTAGATATTTTTTATATTTATCTTTTTAATAAATCTCGCAATAGTGTTAAACTAGTAAATCATATATAACCCCGTAAAATATGAATTCATATAAATCATTGAGTTTTATATATATATATATATTTTAAATACATATAACTTTGGGTTTTAAATACATATAACTTTGGGTCGGATCTATCTATATATATATATATATATATATATATATATTTTTTTTTTTTAAATACATATAACTTTGGGTCGGATCCGAAAAAATACGAATAGTAATAATAAATTATATGGGTTGGAATCTTAATGTCAATCATAAAAATTCTTGGTTTTTTTAAAAATAATTAAGTCCATCACAAAAACATAATGGAGGGGCCTGCATTAAATATGTATAAGGGAAAATGAACAAACACAAAACCAAAAATTGTGAATGAGTGGTGGATTGATTTGTTTACATAAAGGCAATGGACCAAAGAATCCAAATGCTGAAAAAGTAGTTTGTTTCCAATCACATGGCATTGGCAAGTCTCACTCTCATCCAAATGGCCTCACATCTTTTTCAATCATATCACATTCACACTCCCCTTCACTCCAATCCATTTAATATAAAGCATAAATTGACAAGTGTGGTAATGGTGGTGGTAAAAAAGGACAGCCTTTTCCCTTCTTTAGTTTAAGCCTAATAATTGTATTGTGTCTCAATAAAATAGTACCTTCTCTGCCAAATCCTGAAAGCTCCACTTATCTTATCAAATAGACTAATAGCACTTCAGGAAATGATTAAATTAAGTAATTGACATAATAATTACACAAACTATCCCAGAGATTTAGTCTATTTACAAAAAGAACCCAATATCTTTTTTTGAAAACTAGGTTGTTTTTGTAATTAAGATAAACCTCAGGGTCATTTTTGTAATAACTTATAAAGTACAAAGAAAATGACAAAAGGCCAATTGTTTAATTGTCTCTCCAATTTTCAGAGAAACATGGCCATTTCACACTAAAAAGTCCAAAATAACAACTACAGAGATTACATTTACTGATCAACCCTAACAAAACTAGAAAGAAAAAACAAAACAAGAAAATGAGTGGTATACATGGAGAGAGAGATAGATAGCTAGGGACATTTCACACTAACATTCAATTAATTGTACACATCCTTGTTTTTTTTTTTTTTTGGGTCTTTTTTTTTTTTAATCCCACTTTAATTTCATGGGCATTTAGGGTTTCTACCGGGGCCTCCGTAGTAAAAAAAACGCCCCCAATCGTCATTACTCCCCGTTTGGACATCGTAGCAGTTGGATTGCTCGGTGTAAGTCCCGAGTCCCTTTGGAGTCTTAAGATTGTTCGAGCTATCCACGACTTGAATGTTCCGGAAATAGCTCGACCGGCCGAAACCTTCTTCCGGAAAACGACCGCTGCCCATTTGAGTCGACGTGTGCTGGCCGTTGGACTCCGAATTCACGACCTCGCCACCCCACTCGATCATTGATGCACTATCGGCTAAGTATGAAAACAAGAAAGATGGCCAATACCCTAAAACATAGTCTCTGCCAAATTGCATCCACCAGTGACCTTCTCCTGGATCCTATAATCATATTAATAAGAAATAAATAATTAAAAAATCAAAATGATAATATCGCGAATTTTTTATTTGTTTTTTGTAAATGGGCTAAAGGTCAAGGGAGTATTTGTAATTTAGTCTTACATATAATATAATGATTGTATGGTACAACAAACAAAGTTGGACCTTCTTAGAGAAAAGAATATCTAGGTAAAGAAAAAATTGCAAGATTCTCAGTCAGCATCAGTATAATGATGATGTATTTTTTCAACACTATTTTTCAGTAACATATGTTCAAGATATTCTAACCACCACAAAGTTCATATGAATTGAGACTTTTTTGTTCAAACATAATATTTTTAAACAAAAACTTAATACTTTTATAACTCTAATAAAGAAAATACCTTTTTTACCAAAACATAAAAAATAATTATGTTTAAAAAGATTTACTTTTTGATCAAAATTAGACGGGTTTTTTCTCGGATCGTTAAATAATGGGGTGAAATTTGGGTTTTTACCTTCCAGATAAGAATGCTAATATCATACTGTGAATTCCTAAATCCAGAAACAGGAGAGATGCTTGCACCCATTGCAATATCACTGTTCACTTGAATAAACCCTGAGCATAGAAGATTGTAGCAACCTGTTGCTTGATATGCCATCACTCTGCAATTATTATTACCAGAGTCAAAAGTCAGAAAAATCACATGAATTATTTGCAAGAAATTAAATACAGCAAAACTTGTGAGCTTACAGTCCAATAAGTGAAGAGCCTAGTGTTGTTGTCACCATATAGATCAGGGCTGACCTGAAACCAAAAATAAATAAATAATAATGTAATGAAATTAAACTTTTTTGCAATTTTTGTCGATTAATTATTGCACTTCCCCTAAATATATATTATATAAAACAAAATTAAGCTTCTATGCATTTTTTTTTTAAATCGAACTTCGCCTCAATATTACATATATACCTGCCAACCGGCTTCGATGCTGTTAAGATCTTCGCCAAAAGAACCACCTAAAACCCAAATCTGAGACAAGCTGAACTCGTTAGACTGTTGTATTTTAGGCTCCCAAACATTAATAGTCGCTTTTGCTCCGTAATATTTCTCCCCTTCAACATATGCTATTGCATGCTGTATACACAAAACATAGTCCATCAAAAGACCACTTTTAGAAAATTACTATCAACCCGTGAAAAAATATATATATATATATATATAATATATATATATATATATATATATATAAAGCTATAATTTATGGTTTTCGAATAGGTTTTAGACTACCTGATGACCACTTTCGTTTATGAAGTCGGGATCGGCCGAGCGGGGCTTGGGGACGCTTTTGTGATTCTTTTTGCCATACCGTCTAACGGAGCTTGCTCTTAAGACATCGTCTTTCTTCGTTCTCCTTATCGGGATGGTGTCCTTGGGGCACTTCATGCCCTTCATGTGCCATAGCTGAGTGATAGCGTTTGGTCTTTCGTTAGGCCCCGTTGACATTTTGTTCTCGTCGAAAAGCCCTTCGGGATGGTAACTAGGCCTTGCCTAATGAATAATATTAAAATGCAATAAAATAAAATAAAATAAGCATATCTATAGCTGAGAAAATAAAAAAGAATAAGAATAAATGAATTATGAGAAAATGAACCTGGATTTTGTGGTCTTTGAGAAAAGGGTGATCAAAAGCTGGCTGATGAGAGATGTGAACACAGTCAATGATATCCCCATCTGGGCTCTGTTTAATCATCACCATGTAGACCAAATGGCAAAAGATAATTAATTAACTAATTAAATAATAAATTAGATCTTTAACTTTAGTTCAGGCCTAGCAAATACCCTAAAACAATTGAAACACTAACATAACTGAAGGGAAAGGGAAATGGCCAAATGGGGATACAGCAATAATTATTTTATTTAAACACACACACACACAAAATAAGAAGTGTTGAATAATAAGAGAAAATATAAACAAAATAAAAATAAAAATCGGTGCAGCTTAAATAGCAGAAACTCATAAATGGAACAAACCAGTGAAATGTACACCTCAGCATTTATGAACTGCTAGTGAGTTGAGAATAAAATGTAGGAAAAATCATAATTTCTAAACAAAAAAAACAGGTAGCAAGCTGAACTGTACTAAGAAAATTAATTGCTGAAACAAAGAAAAATAAACATAAAATAAAATCCACCACCACCCTTTTTTCCACACATTTTCTGATCTACACTTAAAAAATAAAATCACAAGAACTTGTAAAAACACACAAAACATAAAAGTAAAGATTTTAATTAATTTGACCTCAATAGTTTCAATGGGAGGCTTATTGAGCCTTTTTAAGTGCTTCTGAACTTCCAGCTTCTGCCTTGAAGCAGACAGCCTCCCGGCGCAAGATAGCGAGATCAGACCAAATACGCAAACCAAGAAGAGAACCGCTTCTAATTTCCTCCTCAAATGGCCGTTGCTACACTGCGCAGCGCCCATTATACCAACCCCAACCTTTTTAATCTTTTAGCCAAATACCCAGGTGAAATAGCTCAAAAAGATTCGATCTTTTTGCTCAGCTCAACTAGATTCATTTAAACCAACCCTACCATGAACGAGTACCACAAGAACAAGAATAATAAAAAGAAAAACAAAAAAGCTCCAGCTTGGGGTTGATTTTTACCCTTTGCCCGCCTACCCCTTTTGGAGTTTGTACTGTTTTGATACTGAGAGTGACCACTCTCTCTCTCTCCAACTCTCTCTTGGGAAAAATCCAATTGAGATGTCTGTTGTTTTTTTATTCAAGATTTTGTCCACTGTTTGGACTAATTTATTTTTTTTTAATTTAATACTAGTGGTTTTAGCTTTTTTGAACACGAGGGCAAAAAGGGGACGGTGAAAAAGTAGGGATAGATAGAATAGTGGAGAATTTGGTGTCCACTCATCCTACTGTGTCCGCGTATCCGGTGGCCAGTTTTGGCCTTTGCTATTTTGAAATTGGATTATGTTTGATTTACTAATTTGCCCCTCTGTTTTTCATCTCCTTCAACTTTTTTACTCAACGGTCTTGGGACTTTACTACAGTACAGACTACAGTAGTAACCGAAAAAGATCATTGATAATTTATGCCTCGTGAAATGATATCTAGATGTGTCATGTGAGTTAAAACCTCAATTACTTGATTTATTTTTATTTATTTTCATTTGTGTGTTCTGCCCTTTTAAAATAAATAAATTAAAATGAAAGTAGAGTGTTTATTAAATATTATTAAATATTATTCGACTATAACCAAAATACTTTGTGAATAAAGTAATAGGACTCGTAAATAACAATTGCTATTAGATTACTACAAATATTAAAACCCTTTTTAAAAAAATAATAACACCAAAAGTTTTTTTTTTTTTTTTGAAAAATAACATATCAAAGCATTGCTTATATATATTATTAAAGTTATTGCCAATAAACTAAATGGCCATAAGAACAGGGACCTCCTGGCTAAATTTATTTATAACTTATGAAACTCAAAATCAAAAATACGTGGTGGTGTTAAGGAAACTTACTATGATATAAAATAAAAGATGTGCAATGTTGGCACATGAACCTTAGCAAATCACTTATTAGGTCTCGGACTAAAAATTATCACGAGGCATCACCATTGTAACATTGTTCTTAATTATTAAATATTAATTAATGAATAAATTATTTGTATACGTAGTTTGGAGTATGTTCAACTCTCGCTCATTGTTCTGATATCTAGGCTGATTAGCGAAAAGTAATAATAAAAAACATTGCAACTAAAACTTTAATTATTGAGATCTTATAAAATAAATATTACAATCTAATTGTTGTCCTTTTAAGAAATTTACTTTTCCACAAGGTGGATTATTGATGCAAGAGGTCCACGTTCTATTTTTAATTTTTACACCACTATATGTTAAGTCTGTTGCACAAATTTGTATATGCAATTTAATTAATTGACATGATTTGTAAATCATTGTATTAAACTTGAAAACTTACTTAATGCACACTCAGTGACTTGAGCTCGTGATATTTCTAATTTAAGAAAAAAACAATCTTGATTAGTAAATATTTAAACTTAGTTGATGAACAAAATTTTTATGTTTTCCAGCATATAAAAATTCAGGAAATGACATTCATTACCACAACCGCATTATGATTTTTTTTTTTTTTTGCAATATTCCAGTGCTGTTGATTAAATATTTTTGTCCATCTTATTTTGCTTTAATTTGCCCTTTCATTATCATCATAGATAGTGCTTAGCGTCTTTTGGAAACTTTATTTTCTCTCTTTTTTACTTTATAGTAATAAATAAACAGTCAACACCTTTTGGACCTATCAATAATGGATTTGATAATCAATGTATTGTGCAGTGAGATGTTATTCAATTCACGTGAGTAAGAGTACTTTCCTCAATGATTCTATATGGACAAAATGGGTTCTATTTATTTTTTCCTCTTTATTCTCTCATGATAATAATAATTAATAATTTAAGTAAAACTAATTCAACTTTATATATTTTACTCTATTGTTGAGTATCCATTATTATTTAACTTATCTTGTATTTTTTATTAACTCGGCCCACTTCATCATGTTATCATTTTATTTGGTTTTATGTATTTTATATTTATCACATTATACTTACATTAATGATATGATAAAAAAGATTGGTGCTTCAATAGTAAAGAAGACTGACTTCAAATATGAAATCAGTGACCTGACACACTTCCAGAAATTTCTTGGCAACCTGATAAAACTCCAAAAAGCTCTTGGCGACCTATATAACCTGCAAAACAGAACCCAAGCTGGGCGGGTCCGGCGTAAGCCCTCTTATGCTTAAGTCAGATAGTGCTCGAGAGAGATGTGCGAGAGCTCAATAGCGCGCAAGAGTTTAAGATATAAGATAAAATCAATGTAGAATAAAAAAGTGAGGCCCATGTTCTCTATGTATAAACAAGAGATAAGAGACGTGTTCACAATTTAGGGTTCTCATCACCTGTATAAGAGCTCGCCTCTCTTAAAGGAGAGGTTGCCATAAATCTATAAATTCTATGATAATTAAAGATGAGCGAATAATGTGAGTTCCACGATAGAGAGGATGGGTGGAGTTACGAAATAAGAGCATGTAAGGGCCTGAGAGATCATGAGATTTAGGGTCTCAGAGATGAGCATCACAGCGTATGATTGAGATGAGAGCATGAGAGGTTGTAGAAATTATCAAGTTTGAAAAATAAGGGCTTGAACCCCATATCTATAAGATTATTGATACTTGTCCACCAGCTAATAGGATTCCTTCATAAGGTGGGATTAAGTCTCCTAATTATACTCAATATCCATAATAAGAAAATACTCCCATATTAGGATTTTTAGTTTCCATAATTCCATAACAACCATAAAAATATGTTATTACCATGTCGGCGTCCTAACGGGACCTAGAATCTTCCACCCCTTCCGTTACGTTCTCACCATATATAATCAAGTCGATTTTTGATGTCATATCAGCTAGTCCCCCATATTCTGGCTAATTGAGGTACGAAATCAGTTAGAATATATAAAAAATAAAGTTTCCGTTCATCCAAAAATAAGTGACACTTATCTCATAAGAGCTCGCCACCTCACATAAGAACTCGCCACTTCTATATGAGAGCTCGCACCTCCCAATAGAGCTCGCCCCCCTCATAAAAAGACAGCTCCTTCTAAAAGGGGAGGTCGCCTCATAAACCTGCATATTTACTGACCTAAATATTTGATGTCAGCTCATAACCATAAGAACCATAAAAGCCATCGCCGACCTGAATAAGTGCCTGCCCATAAAATCACAAGAATATGCATATATTTGAATCATGTAGCTATAAATCAATCATCACTCTAAAATAGGTCGGTCAAAACCTCAATCATAAAAACATCTATTCAAGTATTGCTTAGTGTTACACCCTTTGCACAACAACTCGACAGGTCAGCAAGTTTGCGGGGCAAATGGTGTCATCATGGTGCAATATCGTGCGAGACAGGGGAGAGAGACATACATTTAGAGGTTTGTGTCGAGAGATTGCCTCATATGTGCCTTTGTCTTATTTTGCATGAAGCTAGACATTGAAAAACTAAGGAGGCACTAACGTCTGTACAGACAAGCAGAGTCTATCGATGGATCTTTACATAATTTCTAAGGTCTATTATATAGGGGAAGGATCTGTGAAGTTCTAGCTCTATGGCGACCTGAGGATGCTCGCCATAGCTCATGAGGGATGCTGGCAGTCAGCAACATTAGTCATGGTAATGGGTTACGGGCCGATCCAGGTGTCTAACCCGACCTAGGGTTAGGTCGACACGGTTCATAAGAAAATATAGTATTGCGTGCGGATTGAAGGAGAATAATTAAGAGTTATGTTAGAGATGATTCATGGCTTGAGTGAACAGTTACGAGCTAGATTCGATGAGGTGAGCAAGGGGCTGGGCACCTATGCACATTCAAGTTGTTTGGCTAAGTAGCGATGGGCGATTATATGAGTTCTTTTGGCATATGTTAGTTGTAAAGACGAGTTTACAAAGGAAGGTACTTGTCAAGTTCACGATGCGTGAGATTCATGTCGAGCGAGCTGACCCGAGTTGTTTGGAGTTATTCCTCGTGGCGAGCATATATGTTTCGAGTGATTATGGGTAACAACATAATGGGGCGATTTTCTCCAGTGTGCGGTTCGAGAGGGGTTACGTCCCTGCTTGTATAAATAGGCGAGTGGCCTTCACAAGAAAAATAATTAGAGTGCAAGACTCAAATGCATAGTATATAAAGTTGAGGATGCGTCCCCGCAATATTGTGTGTGCGTGTGTTAAGTCTTCCGCTTGCGTAATTGTGCATATGACGAGCTGATGGCTCAGGCGAAAAAGTAAACTCAACAGCTTTCATTGACATAAGGAGAGCTAGATGAAGCTCATCGCCAACTGTCGACTCGTGAAGAAGAGCTGAATGCGCAAAACAGTTAGCTATAAATCCTGAGGGATGAAAATATTAGAATGGGGGGTCGCTTGGTGAAATTAGAAGACATGGTGCGGGAGAAGGAGAGACAAATGAAAGAAGTAGGTCGCATAGCTCATCAGCAGGGAATTGCTGAAGGGAAAACCGAGGGATTGGCGACGGAGAAATAGGTCAGCAACCATAGTAAACCAGAATTATATAAAACCACATATGACCAATAAATCATTCAGCTCCTAAGCTTAAATAATGCGAGCAAAACAATCAGATCACATGAATAAATCTTAACCATAGAAGACTAAGAAAACTACTTAGTCCCCCATGTTCAAATAATGAGAGCAGAATACTTTCAACCAGGTCGCATCAACATAATGAAAGTAAACCAAAGGTAACGAAGAAACTACTTAATCTCCCAAGTTAATGCAACCAAGTAGTTCAATCAGGTTATCTATCCGCAGCATGTTAAGTAAACCTGTTTTGCACATAGGTCGCAAGATCAATCAAAAAAAAAAATAAAAAGCACAGAGTTTGCAAAGAGAATATAAATCAAACATGTGCATTACAGTAAAGAGTATGTAAATAACATACTTAGAAAAAGGGTATTAACAATGTAAGTCAAACGTGTCCTTCACACAAAAGACCAAATAAATCACATAAGACCAAATAAATCCCATAGACCAAGTAAACTACACAAAACCATATAAATAGTATATAAATCAAACATACTAAAATACTGAGAGAAAACATATAAATCAAACATGCTTCCTCCCAAATGTCCTAGCATATGTAAGCCAAACATACTCAAGGACGTGGAAAAATATGTAAGTCCAACATGCTCTTCTACTAAACCATCCATTCCCATATTCATAGAAACCATTGCCGACCTAATGAAAGCGTCGACGCGTGACCATACAAAGGGAAGCTGACCTAATGAAAGCGTCGAGGCTTGAACATGTAAAAGGGAAGCCGACCTAATGAAAGCGTTGAGGCTTGACCATGTAAAAGGGAATCCGACCTAATGAAAGCGTCAAGGCTTGACCATATAAAAGGGAAGCCGATAATGGAAGCGTAGAGACTTTAACCATCGCGTACCTAATGAAAGCGTTGGCTTTAACCATAAAAATCATATTGGACCATAGAATCTGTAGATGATCTGTTATATGTAATGAGGTCGCATGAGGTCTCCGAGATCGTAGCTAAGATCGTAAGAGTAAAGGCGAGGTTACAGGTGAAGGTCGTTGCTGATAATAAAACTGAGGTCGAATGCTGAGGTCGTGGCATGGGCAATGTGGTGTACGTGTCTGTCTCCGTAGATTATTTGATAGTTGGCAAAAAATAACATCGATAGTCTCGAGCATGGGCGAGGTTCCTTGTCGAGAGATTGCCGATGTAAGTGATCAAGTCGTGTTGATGGATGAAAGTTTGGGAGAGATCGCCCTCAAGATCTGAGAGTTGTGCGATTAGGCCGATTAGGACGATGCATGGAAGCCTCGATGCGAGTCATGACGTATGCGAGTCATGGCGCAAGAGGTATGTGAGGCGGGTCGAAACCATTAAAAAGTAGGGCCGATGAGTGAAGCTCTTGTGTCAATTCGTGGACCGAGACGTGCAACGGGCCGACTTACTTTCCGGGGGGGCGGCAAAAATCTCGGTGCTTAGTACTATCAGCACGACGCCCGAAGGTTCGAGATAAGTAAGGTAGATGAAGGAGATATAAAACCCTCCCTTCACGAGATTTAAACGAGCGTACCTGATACGTGGTCATATTGATACCATAGAAAAATTTACCTCTCCTCAAATATTCAACTGTGCGACCTCTTTTTTTTTTAGGTAGCAAATTCCACGATCACCTTTCTGTGGATGTTTGAACGCGCGACCTGATATATTGGCGATCTCCTCGTGTTGAATTGACCATCTTCGAGTTAGATGTCGGACAACTCATAAATTAACCCTGCACAACCAAAGTTAATACGAACTAAACAGCTAGACATGTACTCAATCCGTTAGTATACGATCATGAATATAATCGATAAGTAGAATGCGAGCATCGCAACCCGTACTTAACCTTTCAGGCCCAATTAATCCTCCATGAACATGTAAATCAAAACTCATATAGTTGCTCCAGTCTGTGAGACGAGCTGGAGGCAAGTCAATTTTCAAAACCATTGTAATTAAAAGTTTAATTCGTTCCCCTGACAAATTATATTATCATGGGCAATTATCTGAAAGTTATAATTGAATAGAAAACTTATCTTAAATATTGGCGATCCTCTTGCGTTTGGTTGACACGCGACCTTATCGCCATAGACTTCGGGCAGCAAAATGAATCAACCCTCCAACATCAATACAAAATAAAGCCAATTAGAATTCAAATAAATCCCTTTAGTCAAGAATTAAACCCCATAGGATCAAATAAATCACACGTATATCCCCATTATTTTAAACCATATAGAATCAAATAAAGCCAATTAGAATTCTCCCCGTGTGATTAATTCCCCATCGTCCATTCTACCAAACACGTGAAAGAATACTAAGACCAGTCTATCCAACTCCATGCATGATTAATACCCCATCAACCCTTATGAATTGCCACATAAGAGTTCTCAATTATGATAAGTAAAATAAAATACACCACCAATTTTTAATAGTCATAGAGAATTAAAACTTATCTGTGAGGGTTTCATGATCGATTAAATTGTGTATTCTCATGTCTTTTATTCAAGGACTCGATGTCCATCGTGTTCCCATAGACGGCGCCACTTGGTGCGACCAAAAAGATTGGTGCTTCAAGAATAGAGGTACTAACCTCAAATATGAAATCAGCGACTTGATAGACCTCCAAAAATCTCCTGGCGAAAAACTCCAAAAGGCTCCTAGCGACCTGTAACCTGCAAACTAGAACCCAAGCCGAGCAGGCCCAACGTAGGCCCTCCGATGCTTAAGTCAGATAGTGTTCGAGAGAGATGTGGGAGAGCTCAATAGCGCGCAAGAGTTTAAGATATAAGATAAAATCAATGTATAGTAAAAAGTTAGGTTTGTGTCCTCTTTGATAAACAAGAGATAAGAGACGTGTTCCCAATATAGGGTCCTCGTCACCTGTATAAGAGCTCGCCTCTCCTAAAGAAGAGCTCGCCTCTTCTAAAGGAGAGGTCGCCATAAATCCATAAATTCCGTGATAATTAGAGATGAGCGAATAATGTGAGCTCCACGATAGAGGGGAGGGGTGGAGTTACGAAATTAGAGCATGTAAGGGCATGAGAGATCATGAGATTTAGGCCTCGAAGATGAACATCAGAGCGTATTGTTGAGATTTGAGAGCATGAGAGGTTGTAAAAGTTATCAAACTTGTAAAATAAGGGCGTGAACCTCCTATTTATAAGATTATTGAGATTTGTCCACTAGCTAATAGGATTCCCTCATAAGGTGGGATTAAATCTCCTAATTATACTCAATATAAATAATAAGAAAATACTCACATATTAGGATTTCTAGTTTTCATAATTTCATAACAATCATAAAAATATGTTATTATCATGTTGGCGTCCTGCCGGAACTTAGAATCTTCTACCCTTCCGTTACGTTCTCACCATATATAATCAAGTCGGTTTTCGATATTGTATCAGTCAATTACACGTTTGAATTGCATTATCTATTAAGTACAGTAAAATGTAAAAATACCTCAAAAATGTTTAACTATTAATTTATTTCAAAATATTTGTATGTAAATCTTATTTGTTGTTTTTATTATAAATAACATAGATCCTTGGTTCTATATTGTACGATATTTCTTATTAGCTATTATATTTTTTATTTGTACAAAACTACACTAGTCAATAGTGTAAAATATATATCATGCTTATAGTAGTAATAATCTCTCATTGCTATCATGATTTTGCATTGATAATGTATGATACAAAATAAAAGATTTAGTTCAGTTAAATATTTGCAGTTAAATTGTGATCATTTCAAACTATACTATCTTATTTACTAAAGAGAACATACATATATATTATATATACATATATATTATATATATTCTAGTATTTTCTTTATCCTATTTTTTTACTATTACATGCTCAAATAGTGACTATTTTCAAATTAGCATCGTCTCTATAATTTTGTAATCCTTGTGTGCGTCGACTCTTTCGCCCATAAAACAGTCTCCACTTTGTTTTATCGAAGTAGGTCATATTTAACACATAACGATAATCTAGATTAATACACTGCAATATTTCATTGAATAAACTATATAAAATAATAATTAGACACATGCATGCTCAGAGAATCGCTGCAACATTGCGTTGATAAACTGAAATAAATAAATAAATTATATTCTAGACAAAGATTCTGCTCTTTTTGTGCATGGTAACAGTGTTTAAAATAAATTACTAGTTTGTTTTTAACCTATTAAACCATGTACTTTAAAAAATAAATAAGTAAATAAAGAAATTACCGTTCATACTTCATAATTCATATTGTTCATGAGACTTGACAGAGGTCAAGATTGTTTTCTTACTAGAGTACAAACATCTAGTCAAAGTTACAATTTCCAAAATCCATATTATTTTAATTTAAGTACTTTAGAGAGTATAAATGGGCAAACAATGTAATAATTATGAAATAAAGAGACAAATCTCAACTTAGTTATTGACAAAAAAACAGAATTAGAACTATAGAATCATAAACTTGACACTTTCTCAAGTATGTGGTTTGTCTTGTTTGTACATAATTTTCGTGAATTACTGAATAAAATGCAAAGTTTTCCAAACTCCAGCATTATTATTTGCTTTAAGCAACGCTTCAGAAAATAAGAGTGCAACTATATATCAAAAAATAAATAAATCATTTTTACGATAAATATATATTATGACTTCTTACTTTATATTAGTCACTCATTTTTTTATTAAATATATCATCACTCGTTATTAAACATTTTCATCACAGATTCTCACTCACATTTCCAAATTAACAATCATATACCTGTCATTATTGGAATATTCCTAAATCACGATCAACTTCATTGTTAATTTGTTATGTTTTTTAATTAACTCAGGACTAATTACATTCTCAAAATTAATTATACTTATTTTTAACTTTCCTCATCATTATTTCTAGTAGGAAAAAATCAAAATGAAATGTTATCTGCCCGTGCCCTATTTAAAAAAAAAAAATTTCTTGCATGATTTAATACTTTTTTTTTTCTATATGTATAAATAGCTATTTCAAATTTTATTAAGGGTAACCATGTCAATACAAAAACTTAAAAGAAATGGATGAACAGGTAAACGGTTTTGGACAGTGGGCATACACGTGCACGACCATCATCAACCTTTAGACCCAGCCCGTGAGCCCGTACCCGATTCACGACAACTGCTACTGCACGCAATGGACCCTACATCACTGCAGACAGGAATCCAAGGCTAAATCATGGGTCAAGAGTCAAGACACTCAAAGCAGTAATAATACTCCATTTAAAAACCCATTGGAAATTGGTCGGGTCGGGTCGTATTGGTGTTTTCATATATTCATAATTATCCAGATTCATATATCAAATTTAATTAATGATATTGGACATTGTACAAGTATTTGGCACGCTTTTATTATTTATTTAAAATAAATGAGTGAATTTGATGAGATTGCGGTTAAATATAAGATACATATGTATCGATAAAATTGAATTGATATAAAAGTAATAAATAGTGATGACATATGATTCACAATTAAAAACATGTGATTTCATGACCTTTAGCTGGTCATGGACTCATGGCCATAATGTTTTGTTTTTCTCTCTTTTTTTTACCTTTTTTTTCTCCTCACGAAAATGGTTTTTGTAAAGCAACTAAATGGGAAGGAACTAGGGCGGGCATAATCACCAATTCGGATGAGTGATTGATTTATTTTTTTCCCAAAAAGATTAGGGCTTTTAATTTTCATTTCTACCATTTGACCTACAATTTTGTTGTGATTTGTCATATTAATTCCTTAAACTTCTTCGATTATTTAGGTTCGAGTAGTATTGTCTGCCTTTATGTTTAATAATGTTTTCCAAAAGGGCATAATAACTTTATTCCTCCTAAAGAAAATATAAGTTGGTTAGGTCGACATAAAGTTTTTAACTTTTGACACCACAAAGGTATGTGTGGTATGTCCATAATCTCGAGTGTTCCAAATGTGTTGATGCTTTTTGCTTCCTACAGACATATTTTAAATGTCCCTTATATATGTATATATTTTTCCCTCCCAAGAGTATACTTATTATTTATTTATTTATTTATTTATTTTACTTTGTGTTCTAAACTATGTTTTATCAAACTATTTCTTGGAATATATGCTTTTATTTATTGCCTCTTATAACATGTGTTTATCAAAAAAAGGTTATCGGAATTTAAACACATGAGTTTCATGACGGTAAAAAATTCACAATTTTTATATCGAGATCTTTTTAATGGCATGTAAAACTCAAATATCAAGACAATTTTGGAACCGGATATCAAAAAAACCAGAAATGAGACGAAATCCATCCCACGTCAACGACCCTCTGTTCCAGCTTTTCTGGGTCAGATCACAAATTGTTCAAATATTTGAGTTTTTTATATCATCGAGAATACTTAATATAAAGATTGTGAAATTTATCCCATCATGAAACTCATGTATTCATACTCCGACCTCTATTTTGAAAATCTGACAGTAGGAAGCAACTGGAAAAAAACCCGTATAATTTATCATGTGTTTTGATAGAAGAAATAGTTTATGAGGTAAAGTAGAAATTTTAAAAACTGAGAGGTAAACAAAAATTCTCAATAACAAAAAATAAATAATGATACTCTCTTTAATTAAGGGTGTAGAGTATGATACACGACACTTCATTTTGGATTTCGTAGGCGTATCAGACAATTCATGGATGCGGAGTGGATTCGTTTCCTACTTTTTTTTTTTTTTGATTTATTGACAGTGGACACGGGGTAAACACGACGGGACACGGGAAGACACGCGAGGACACGGCCAGAACACATCTCTGACACTTTTGTTCAATCTTTTTTTGTTTGTTTATTTTTATTTGGGGTTCATCAATTGTTGTGAAAGTGTTTCTAATTATTATTAAATGATTAATTGAAAATAAAAGGCAATACAATTTAATATTTGCAGGAAATAAACTTATTAAAATTCACATTAAAAACATGTTCGATCCTCCTATATTTTTCAAAATAAATGTATTTTGTAAAGTAGAAATTTTAAAATTGAGAGGTAAACAAAAATCTTCAATAATAAAAAATAAATAATAATACTATCTTTAGTAAAGAGTGTAGACTATGATACACGACACTTCATTTTGGACCTCGTAGGTCAGACAATTCACGGACGTGGAGCGGATGCGTTTCCTGCTTTTTTTTTTTTGCTTTTTTTTTTTTTTTTTTTCTTTTTGACAGTGGACACGGGGTGGACACGGGAAGACACGCCGAGGAACACGGTCCAGAAACACATTTAAGACATGTTTGTTCAATTTTTTTTACTTTTATTTGGGGTTCATCAATTATTGTGAAAATGTTTGTAATTATTTTTAAATGATTAATTGAAAATAAAAGGCAGTGCAATCTAATATTTGCAGGAAATAAATTTATTAAAATTCACATTAAAAACATGTTCGAGCCGCCTATATTTTTCAAAATAAGTGTATTTCGTATACGTGTCGTGTCTTGTTCTGCGTCCATTGAAGAGTCTAAATGCGTATAAAGATTAGAACAATAAAGACTTTTACTTCTTTAGAAGTCTTATTTTGTCTAAATATTATTTTGACCTTGTTGTCAAACTTATTAGATATTAACTGTTTAGAAAAGATTTGATATTAGTCTTATTAGATAGTTATCTTGTATATTATTTTTATATTAGTTTGTAATTTTATAAACCCTAAAATAGATTGTCGTTATTAACAGATTCCTAACGACGTGGCAATTAGTTAGGAATTAATTTAGCTAACTATTTTCTGTTAGTTTGTTAAGGCATGCAAAACTGCAACTTGGCCGTAATTGAGAGCTGTTGAGCTCAAGGATTTAAATACCCTCTGTAAATTCACAATTAATCAATAAAAAATTTACAATTTCATTTTACATGTTTTCTCCAATTTTAGCATGGTATCAAGGGCCAAAACTTCTCTCATTTTTCCCTCAATCCTCTCCGCTGCTTGTCATCTTCATCCCTACCACTCTGCAAAGCTTCAACCTTCATCAATGGCGAAATCCACTGCTCGTCATTAATCTTCACTGAAAGTGATAAATCTTCTTTCTGCTCATCAATTTTCTCCTTCCCGCTCATCGAATTTTTTTTCAATTACGGTTCATCGTCTTCTTCGTCCAATTAAAGCATCCTCAAGTTCATCAATGGTGATGATCAATCTGCCTACACTAAACACTCTCACAATTCGCCTGAATTGCAACAATTACTCCTAGTGGCGTTCTCAAATCCTAGCCACAGTCCGAGCACACGACTTTGACGAATTTCTACTCGGCGATCAATCCGACATTCCGGCAGCTAGGGTTGGCACTGAAATCAATCCCGATCTTGTAATCTGGAATCGCCGCGACCAGTTCTTCATGAGTTGGCTGCTGAGCTCGATTTCTGAGAACATGCTTGGGCATGTTAATCGATGCACACATGCATTCGAAATCTGAAAAATATTTGAAAACATGTTTCGATCTCAATCAAAAGCCACATCAATGAATCTCCGGTTTCAGCTTCAAACTCAAAAGAAGGGAGATAAAAGTGTCGAGGAATATGTCATGCAAATGTAAAGTATTGCTGATCAAATTCAAGCTGCGGGACAAGAGCTGAAAGATGATGACCTAATTCTTTATATCCTTGGTGGATTAGGTCCTGAAATTGAAAGTGTTGTTGTGAATCTAAAAACTCGTGGTGATACGCTTTCACTCTCTGAGGTTCAATTCATCCTTCAAATGCATGAAATGCGTCTTGCTCAGACACAAACCTCCTTTACAGCTTCAACTAACCCTAATTCTGGCAATCCATCTGCTAACATAGCTACTCAAAAAATTTCTCATGATTCACGTTCATCTCGCTTTGGCTACAATGGAAGAGGCCGCGGTGGTGCAAAAATCATCTGCCAACTATGTAGCAAGAATAATCACATTGCCAGTAAGTGCTTCAAAAGGTTTGATGTGAATTTTCAGGGTCTAGAATCCTCAAGTCCTGTCAACTCCACAATGCAACAACACTCAGCTCAATCTCTTCTTGATTTTTCTGGAAATACAACTGGCTCAAATGCTCCCCCACACACCACTGACTTTCATGCAACTCATCCATCAAGCTATTTATCACATGCACAAAATCCTTACAACAGCTACTCATCATCTGGAAGCCAATACCAACCTCAGCATCAACCTCCTTACATACCCTACAACAGTCAAGATAGCTCTGAGTAGTTCCTGGATAGTGGAGTTACTCATCACATTACATCCCACCTGGGAAACTTAAGCCTTCACACTCCATATAAGGGTAAGGCTAGCCTAACTGTTGGTAATGGCTGCTCTATTCCTATTACTCATACTGGAACAACTAACATACCTACCTTAATACCCTCGTACTCATGCTCTCTTAAGAATGTTCTCAATGTTCCTGACATAACTCATAATCAACTCAGCATCTCTAAATTCCTGCAAGATAATCATGCTCTAATTGAATTTCATGCTGATCAGTGTCTTGTTATGGACCTGAAGTCACACACTGTGCTTCTGAAAGGCAAGCTTAAGGATGGTCAATATCAAGTTGATCTCTCACATATCTCCCCTCATCAAAATCCCTCTTCAGTGGCCCTTCAAGTATCCACCTCACCTCAGCCTGACACCATCATCCAGCAGTGTTCCCACCTGCACCGCAACAATAAAGAAACATTATGGCATAATAGATTAGGTCATCCTTGTAATAATACCTTAAAAAAGGTTATGCAAATAATTCATGTACCATGTACCATTCTGTGAGGCTTGTAAGCTAGGCAAACAACATCAAATGTATTTTCCATCTGTCATTCACACAACTACAAAACTTTTAGAACTAGAACATTCTGATATATGGGGACCTGCCTCCTCACTATCCACTGATGGCTACAAATACTATGTTTTGTTTGTAGATGACTTTACAAATTTTCCTGGATTTATCCACTTGTTCAAAAATCAGAAGTTGCCTCTATTTTTCAAAAATCCTTGGTTATGTCAGAAAAACAATTTTCTTGTCCTTTAAAAGCTCTACAGTGTGACATGGGAGGTGAATACAAAGCCCTTAATTCTTTCTGTCAAACACATGGAATTTTACTCAGACATTCATGTCCTTACACTCATCCATAAAATGGCTTAGTGGAATGAAAACACCAACACATCACTGAGATAGGTTTCTCATTATTAGCTCAAGCACAC
Source organism: Phtheirospermum japonicum (assembly GCA_014905375.1). Classification (NCBI taxonomy): domain Eukaryota; kingdom Viridiplantae; phylum Streptophyta; class Magnoliopsida; order Lamiales; family Orobanchaceae; genus Phtheirospermum; species Phtheirospermum japonicum. The sequence goes on from BMAC01000401.1 coordinate 86,186, forward strand.
ATACCATCTAAATTCTGGTGGGATGCCTTTCACATAGCCACTTACCTCATAAACAGGTTACCTAAATCAATTCTACAAAACATATCTCCCTATCAGAAACTCTTTCTTAAAACACCTGACTATACCTTTCTCAAAACCTTTGGATGTGCCTGTTTTCCTTTTCTCAGACCTTACAATTCTTCAAAATTGAAACTCAGAAGCTCAAAATGCATCTTTCTTGGCTACATCTCATTCCACAAAGGATACAAGTGCCTTCATCCTTCAGGCAAAGTCTATATCTCCAGAACAGTGGACTTTAATGAACAGGATTTTCCATACCAAACTATGTTTTTTGTTAATTCCTCCATTCACTCCAATCACACTGCATCTCAGCTTCCCATCCTACCAAACCCTGATCCACACAACTCCTCCTCAAACACATCCAATTCATATTCCTCCTCAACAAACACATCATCATCAGAAAGCTCATCAAGTACCAGTCAAAACACTCAACCACCTGATCCACCTCAGAATAACACCTTAGCCTTATTACCACCTCCACATCAAACCACTTCAACACACTCCATGGTCACCAGGGTCAAGAATGTCATTAACAAACCAAAAGCCTTTCTCACATCCAACAAAAACTTGACAGAACCTATCAATGCAACTGAGGCTCTAGCTCACCCTCAATGGAAGGCTGCAATGAATGATGGGTTTCAGGATCTAATATACAACAAAACATGAATACTTGTCCCCCACTTCACCTGACATGAACATCATCAGTAATAAATGGATCTTCAGAATAAAAAAAATGTTGATGGTTCATTGGACAGATGCAAAGCAAGGCTAGTTGCTAGGGGCTTTCAACAAACAGCAGGGGTTAACTTCTTTTATACCTTCAACCCAGTCATTAAACCACTAACCTCTAGTAATTACCAAAGGTTGGCAGATTCAGCAGGTGGATGAAAACAATGTTTTCTTGAAAGGGGACCTCAAAGAAGTGGTATTCATGCAGCAACCAGAAGGATACATTGACCATTCCAAACCAAACCATGTCTGCAAACTGATCAAGTCATTATATGGGTTCAAACAAGCACCAAAAGCATGGTATGACAAACTCAAGAATTTCCTCACTCAGCTAGGTTTCAAAAGTTCAACATCAGATCCTTCCCCATTTCATCTTCAGCAAAATGGCAAACTCCTTCTCATTCTTGTCTATGTGGATGATATTCTAATAACAGGAGATGACTCAAAAGCTATCCATCACATAATCACAACCCTTGATCAAAATTTTTCCCTCAAACATCTTGGAGAAGTTAACTTCTTTTTAAGAATAGAAGCCACAAGAAACTCTGAAGGCATTCATCTCAAACAGGACAAATACATTAGAGAACTCTTATTCAAAACAAATATGAGCTCATGAAAATCCAGTCCCACTCCTTATTACTCCAAGGTCAAACTCTCTCTTCATGACAGCAAGCCTTTTGATCAACCTACACTTTACAAAAGCACAGTAGAAGCCCTGCAATACCTCACACTGACCAGGCCAGATATTTCTTACATTGTCAACAAACTCAGCCAATTCCTAGTCTCACCCACTGTTAATCATTGGAAAGCTTTCAAAAGAATACTGAGATATCTACAAGGCACTCTGAATACTGATGTTCTTTTCACTCCAATCTCTAGAATGACACTCCACGGATATGCTGATGCTGACTATGCAAGCTGCATTGATGATAGAAGAAGCACTAGTGGTTATTGTATCTTTCTAGGCTCAAACCCTATTGCTTGGAGCTCCAAGAAACAGCATGTTCGCAGCAGCACAGAGGATGAGTACAGAGCCCTTGCACAAGCAACTACTGAACTGATTTGGATACAGTCCCTACTTAAGGAACTAGGTTTGAGTTTGGCCATTTCTCAATCTCCGGTCCTTTGGTGTGACAACATGGGTGCTATAACTCTTGCGTTCAATCCATCCTTTCATGCCCGTACTAGACACATCGAAGTTGATGTTCATTCCCTACAAGATAAGGTTCAGAATAAAATTTTATATGTCCGATACGTACCCACGAAGTTCCAAACGGCTGATATCCTAACTAAAGGATTGTTAATAAATCGCATGCAATTTTTGAGTCAACATCTCTCTCTTCGAAATGCACCGAGTTGACATCACAATGGCGCGTATTAATATATTCCTAATGACGTGGCAATTAGTTAGAAATTAGTTTAGCTAACTATTTTCTGTTAGTTTGTTAAGGCCTGCAAAACTGCAACTTGGCCGTACTTGAGAGCTGCTGAGCTCAAGAGTTTAAATACCCTTTGTAAATTCACAATTAATCAATCAAAAATTTACAATTTCATTTTACACGTTTTCTCCAATTTTAGCAGTCGTGTGTCTTAAATCTTGAGTTATTAGGACTTTTAGATTTTTTTTTCTAATTAAAGAGATTTACTTGCAATGTATTTTATATATATATATATATATATATATATATATATATATATATAGGATTTGGTTCAAATCAGAACCCCGTCATTATATGTGAACCTAGGGACTAATCCTGACCTTAGATCTAATATTGCACAGTGCAATTATATGTCCAGGTTCATTGTACTTTTTACACAGTACTGTAGTGCTAAAATCAGTCCAGTTTTTTTTTAATTTAATATATATATATATATATATATTACATTTTAAAATATGCAATATGTATCTTAAATTGTAGATCTTGAGAATGTGATTAATTTGATATATATTTCATTCAAAACGAATAAAATTTGAAAAAGTTATGGTTTGTTGAAGATTTGAGTTTCATTTCAAATTTTTGAATTTGCAGTTTATAGACGAAATTTGCGATACTTTTTGTATACAATCGTAGTGTTTTTTTTCTTAATCTATTGTGCTTTCTAAAGAACAATATAGTGCTTTTTGTAAACGTTGATATATGTCCAAAATACCATTTTTAATTAATTAATTTATTTTTTTACATTATTACCATGCTGACATGTCATGATCTCAACCATCAAAATTATCCAATCTAATGGTCAAGATGAGTACCTAGGTTCACATATAATGACTGACATGTCATGATCTCAACCATCAAAATTATCCAATCTAATGGTCAAGATGAGTCCCTAGGTTCACATATAATGACGGGTTCTCATTTGAACCCAACCCTATATATATATATATATATATATAGAGAGAGAGAGAGAGAGAGAGAGAGAGAGAGAGAGAGAGTTGGGTTCAAATGAAACCCACATCAATATATACGAACCTAGGGACCAATCTTAGCCTTATATCTAATCAATTGTGTGGACAAGATTTTTTCTATTTTTTTAATTTTATTAAATTAAAATTATGGTAGGTAAAGGATGTTTATGTCTTTTTGCAAATCAAGATTAATTAAATTAAAACCCATCTCCCAAATCAAGTCAAAACCCGTCTCCCCAAACCATTAAACCTACAAACTTTTCTGCAGCCTCCACCAGAATCAGATGAGACGGCCACCAAAATCGGCGACGAAGCGGAGAGGCTGGTCGGCTACTTGGCGACGATGATGGTGGCGAATCGGCGAACCCACGGTCGTATGTGGGTGGCGACGACTCGAATTGGTTGAACCCACCACCGCATGGCTGGTTTGCGCTCGACGGCGATGACGGCCTCGAATCGGCGAACCCACGGCCGTATGTGGGCGGCGACGGCTGCTCAGCGAACCTACGGTCGTATATGGGCGGCAACGACTCGAATTGGTTGAGCCCACCGCCGTATGACTGGTCTGCGACTGTGACCTCTTTCTCCACCACGGCGGCGGCTCGGCGATTCTCCGATGAAGGCATCACGAAGCGGCGGCAGTGAAGCACGATGGTAGCGGTGGTGGCGTTTCGCAACAGCGGAGGTGCGCCGCTGCGCCCCCTCTGAAAGCACCGGCGGCTACGCTCCTCTCCAGGCATTGGTCTCTTAATAATGAAGGTATGATCTTTTTCAATTTTTACTTTGTATAACTTTTGATTTTATTTTCATTTAATTTTATTAATTTATTTTGGGTGTGTGAATGTTTCAGGTGTGGCCTTACTGAGGTTTAAAGAGAAAGTTGGGGCTTTGTCAAATTGGATTGATGAAATTGGAATTGAAAGTCCATGTAATTGGTTTGGAATTGATTGTTTTGAAGGATATGTTGTAGCCTTGTAAGTATAATGGTCCATCAAATTGTTTTTGCTGTTCAGCTTAGTGTTTTTTTTTTTTTTTGTTTTTTTTAAATAAATATTGGGTGGTTTGAATTATTTTTCAATGCAAATGGTGATTATTGTTGTTGTTGTGTGTGTATATATACGTATGATTTGTACGAATTAAATATTTTAATAACTTGATAAATATTAATAATCTACAAGAACCTAAAAGATCTGTGTTTGAGAGGTACTCTGGCTCTTGGCATTGGGGACCTAATTCATGTGAAGTCTATGTAAGATTTGCTAAAATTGATTTTTTTTTTCCCCTAAACACCGCTTGGGGTTATTACATATTGGCGGCGATGTTGGCGATTATTTTTTCATTAAAAAAAAAAGCAGTGTTTAGTGTAGTTCAAAAGCACTGTGACAATATAAGAAAAAGCACTCCAAATATTGCACAGTGCATTATGTTCAGATTCATTGTACTTTTTATATAGTATTGTAGTGCAATTATGTCTCGTTCAAACAGTAGTACTTTTAGTTTGCAATTATATGTCTAGATTCATTGTATTTTTTTATACAGTACTGTAGTACTAAAATCAGTCATGTGCGATACTTTTACTATCCAATTAATTTAATTTAATTATACACATATTTTCTTACGTTTTAAAACATGCAATATGTATCTTAAATTGTAGATCTTGAGAATGTGATTAATTTGATATATATTTCATTCAAAACGAATAAAAATTGAAAAAGTTATGGACGTCGACTTGGATTTGGACGACGGTGATGTTGAAAAATAAAAAGCAGTGGTAGTGTAGTAAAAAAAATGCCGCAACAATATTAAGAAAGCACTCCAAAAAACTAGCAATGCCAACATAAAAAAAAAAGCACTGCCGAATACTTGTGTAGTGCTAGAAATAGTCATATACAATATTTTTATTATTCATATTTTTAAATTTAATTATATTTATTTATTTTTATATTTTTAAATATGCAATATGTATCTTAAATCGTAGATCTTGAGAATGTGATTAATTTGATATATATTTCATTAAAAATGAATAAAAATTTAAAAAGTTATGGTTCGTTGAAGATTGAGTTTTATTATAAATTTTTGAATTTGCAGTTATATATCCGTTGTGCTTTCTAAAAAGTAATTTAGTGCTCTTCATAAACGTCGTTATATGTCCCAAAAACCCTTTTTAATTATTTAATGAATTTTTTTAAATTATTACCATGTTGACTTGTCATAATCTCAACCATCAAGATTATCCAATCTAATGGTCAAGATTAGTCCCTAGGTTCGCATATAATGACATGGTTCCATTTCAACCCAACCCTATATATATATATATATATATATATATATATATATATATAGGATTGGGTTCAAATGAGAACCCCGTTGAACCTAAGGACTAATCCTGACCTTAGATCTAATATTGCACAGTGCAATTATATGTCCAGGTTCATAGTGCTTTTTACACAGTATTGTAGTGTTAAAATCAGTCCAGTTTTTTTAATTTAATTATATATATATATATATATATATATATTTATGTTTTAAAACATGCAATATGCATCTTAAATTTTAGATCTTTAGAATGTGATTAATTTGATATATATTTCATTCAAAACGAATAAAATTTGAAAAAGTTATGGTTTGTTGAAAATTTGAGTTTCATTTCAAATTTTTGAATTTGCATGGGTTTCTCATTTGAACCCAACCACACACCACACCACACACACACAACACACACACACACAACACACACACACACACACACACCACACACACACATATATATATATAATATATATATATATATATATATATATATATATATATATATATATATATATTATATATATATATATATATATATAGGATTAGGTTCAAATAGATCCCACGTCAATATATGCGAACCTAGGGACCAATCCGGACCGTAGATCTTATAATATGTGTGGACCAGATTTTTTCTATTTTTTAAATTCATTAAATTACATATATGGAAAGAGGAGGGCTTTTATGTAACTTTACAAATCAGCTAATCAGAATAAAATCCCACCATCCCCGCATTAAACCCAATATTCCTATTCTGTTTAATTTTCCAATCATCCCAACCCTACAATCCGCCCCTTTTCTTCCCCGTCTCCTCTCCAATCGGCCGAAATTCTCAGCGTTTTAAGAACGGAAAATAGCGGGAGGTTCTCACCGAGGCGTTTGCCATCGGGATCGGCGAGCAGGCAGCTGGAGGCTCGGCGGCGACAGTATCGGCGGCGACTGGAGGGATCCGAGGCGGGTGGGTCCATCAGAAGAGGAACGGAGCTCCGACGAAATGTTTGGTGGATAGATAAGACGCCATTACTCCGACGTCGTTTTCAAATTTGGGGGTTTGGTGTTGTCCTCGTGGTTCGGTGAGCGGAGAGAGTGAGGGGGTTGGCAATTTTTCAAGTGGTTGAGATTGAGAAATTAGAAAAATGATTAATAATATTATTATATATAATATACGACGGAAGGTTGGGGGTGAGGGAATTTGGTAGTCGGTAGGTGTGGTGGGGTGAAGACTGGTTGGGTGGGCCCACAAGAAGGTTAGCCAAGCCATCACCTACCCCGTGTTGTCTCGTTTTTCCATTTTCTGCCATTCTATTCGTTTAATATTTACTTAATTATTTAGATAATCTTAATTAGGTCTCTGCCTAAATTTTCTTACCCAATTTACATTTTTATGCCTAATCAAAAATCAATTTTATTATTAGCAAATGCAGTTAACTCCCTCAAGGAATTGGCTGCAGCTGGGCGATGGTGTTGATGGTTGTTGGCGAACGATGGTGTTGTCGGCTGAATTCTGAATGGGTAGGGTTTAATGAATGTAGGGCTGAATGAATTGGCTGCAGCTGGGCGATGGTGTTGATGGTTGTTGGCGAACGGTGGTGTTGTCGGCTGAATTCTGAATGGGTAGGGTTTAATGAATGTAGGGCTGAATGAATGGGTAGGGTTGAATGTTGGGCCAAAAAGCAGTATTGGTGTAGTTCAAAAGCACTCTAACAATATTACAAAAGCACTTCAAGTATTGCACAGTGTAATTATATGCAATTTTAGAAAAAAACAGTTTTAGTGTAGTAAAAAAGCGCTGCCATAATATGAAAAAAGCATCCCTGAAATTGTCAAATTTGTAGCACTGCCAACATATAAAAAAAGCATTGCTGCTTATATTATAAAAGCACTAATTATAAGTGAAAAAAACATTGCTACTTAATTATACATAAATTTTATTTAAAATTGTTTGTTGAAGATTTGAGTTTTTTGAAATTTTTGAATTTTTCCGTAATTGTAGCCGAATTTTGTGATACTTTTTGTATAAAGCCGCAGTGCTTTTTTTTTATTTATTTATCCGTAGTGCTTTCTAAAGAGCAATTCAGCGCTCTTTATGAATGTTGTTATATGTCGAAAATACCCTTTTTATTAATTTAATGCAATATTTACCATAAATACACTGCTGACGTATCATGTTCTCAACCATTTAGATTATTCAATCTAGTGGTCAAGATGAGTCCCTAGGTTCACATATAATGACATGGTTCCATTTGAACCCAACCCTATATATATATATATAAATATAATTTTTTTTTTTCTTTTGTAGGTTTGTAGGGTTTTTTTTACAGACAAATATGTCTATCAAGATGAGGACTTCTATTACTCCGCAACCGTTGGGGGAGCCAGACCTCCAAAGTCTGGAGGAGCTACGCCTTTCAACACTAACATACCATGAATTACACAAAGAGATCAAGAGATGAGAGCATTTTATTTGATCAATATTTTATGTCCAGAGACAGGTGTTGCAGCCCCTGTTGCTAACATCGTCACCAACATCATGTTGACCAAATTGTTTTTATTTCATCTTTTATTTTTATTAAATTCAATTCCGAAGGTTTTGACCCTTAACCTTTTAGAATAGCAGTAAAGATCTTTTACTAACAACTATAAAGATTTTTCCTTATATTTACTATATTCACAAGTTTTAAAACCCTGTGTTCTTTTTTATTTTAAATTCTGATACCATAGATGTACAAAATATACTTTGTTTTGATTGTCAATTTTATTAACAACAAATTATCGAATTAGATGCGCGTCAGTCTGATGAGTTGTGTCCTTGTAACATAGGGTATAGATTTGGTTTAAGTCATTTTTTATTAAACTTTAAACTATATATACCGAAACTTATTTTCATTAAAAATCATATTTAGTTTTCAAAAATATTACATAGCTATTTAGAAAACATCTATTTGTTAATAAAACCTAATAAAAATATGTACATAATTTTCTTAAAGAAAATGAAGGATTTGGGTCGGCCTAAAGTCAAAAAAGTCGAAAAGAAAAACAAAAAATGACTGAACCCAGTTTTTTACACCACTAAATTCTGTCTCAAATAACAATTGATCAATCTTTCACTCTAATTAATGCATCGTTATTCATGCTTTAGTAATAAAGCCATCATGATAATAAGGGAGAATTTGAGGTAATTACAACTAACCAACAAATGTGATTATATAAACCACACACATGCACCAATCACGGTCTTGTTTAGTTGGCCCATGACAAGGTAAACATTTGATCACAATCAATAGCACAATCATTGAGTAAAGATGAAGTTGAAATGGGAAAAGGGGAAGTCACTCATATCATCATATGCCATATAGACACTATTTTCGTGCTTACTAATTAAACATTCGAGGCGAATGCAAATAATGTTAATTAATTAAATCATTTTGACAAATAGCGTGTAATTAATTGACTCAACATTGTGGTGTAGATATAAATTGTCAAATTTAAGATATTTGATCTCAAGATTACACCTTAGTTCACTAACTCTTCATTTTACCTCTTGTTATGTAAATGGCAACAATAAGAAGAAAATTTTGCTTTATTTTCCAAGGGAAAAAGGGCTGCTAATTTATTTTAACCACACTTTATTAACCATGTATATAAATAATATAATTTGATATATAACTAAACTAAATAGAGAACTTATAATTGAAAATTTTACAATTCAATATCTTTAGGTCTCAAAGTCTACATGATTAATTATAATTGAATTACAGTTATTTGTGAGAACAAAAATATTTCAATGTAAATTACTGCGTTGTATGTTCGTTTCTGACTTTTCTACTAATTAATAAATTAGTTTTTCGATATATTTTATATACTTTCAATGGGTTTATTAAATAAATAATATATTTTTTATTCAAAATTGATAAAATAATACCAAAAAAAATTGAAAAAGTATGTTCTAGAAGGTATAAATAAAAACCGTTCTAGAATGTGAGCGGGACGCCATTTCAAGTGGTGTTCCGGACCTTAAAGTACATTAAAAGGTATAAACAAAGAACCGGTCTAGAATGTGGACGAAAAAAAAACTAATTGACATTTTTCCAAAATTAATAATTTCCTCATTTACAAATAAAATCAGTTTTATTAAATAATTAACAACTAAATAAGAAACGAATAAATTCGAATTTTCACTTAATTAATAATTTCTCATAAAATAAATAATTAAGACTTTTTTTCACATAATTAATAATTTCATATAAATTTTATTTTTCACATAATTAAGAATTTTACACAAAACAAATCACAAACATATAAATTCGCAAACATATAAATTATTAATCATGTGAAAAATTAAATTTTTTAATATGTCAATTGATTTATTTTGTGTAAAATTCTTAATTATGTGAAAAAAGTCTTAATTTATTTATTTTGTGATAAATCATTAATTAAGTGAAAATTCGAATTTATTCGTTTCTCGTTTAGTTGTTAATTATTTAACAAAATTAATTTTATTTGTAAATGAGAAAATTATTAATTTTGGGAAAATGTCAATTAATTTTTTTTCGTCCACATTCTAGAACGGTGTTTTATTTATATTTTCTAGAATGTACTTTAGGTACGAGATGCCACTTGGAATGGCGTCCCGCTCACATTTTAGAACGGGTTTTCTTTGTGCCTTCTAGAATGTGAAAGGGACGCCATTCCCACTGACGTCCCGACATACTTTTTTATTTTTTTTTGTATTATTTTATCAATTTTGAATAAAAAATATATTATTTATTTAAAAACCCCACTTTCAATTGCGTGAGTCGTTAATTCCAGTATTCTACCTAATTTTGTATGTTTAGACTCAATATAATAGATACTTGACATTTGACTAATTGCACTTTTGGCACATTGTAAAGCTCTTAATTAGCTAATTATTTGAGTCCGGAGTACGTAGCTATCAAAGATATATTAATGGGAGACAACGTTATTATTACCAACCCAAATCAACAATAATATTTTGTTGAAGAAAATTGAACACTATATATATATATATATATATATATATATATATATATATATATATATGTTATTAACATGACTCGTGACAACGTACCAAGTTGCTTTGACAAATTGTTAATTTCACCGTCCCACATTGAGCTGGTGATTGGTGATGCGTTTCATATTTTTTTTACAGTTATTGGTAAAGATAAAAAAAGAAATTCAAGTTATCTGTTGGAAAAACGAATTAAATAGAAAAAAAAATGAGTGAATTTTGGACATCATATGTCTCAATTGTCAAAAGACAAGTTTCAATATGAAATTATAATTTATATTGTTATCTGTTGGAAAAACGAATTAAATAGAAAAAAAATGAGTGAATTTTAGACATCATATGTCTCAATTGTCAAAAGACAAGTTTCAATATGAAATTATAATTTATATTATGAGAACATCGAAACAATTTATTTATTTGTTTAAAATAATTTTTGAAAGATAAAGATATTAAATCTCAAATCGAGAGTGTTGGAATGGATTTTCCTTTGAAAAAGGGACTTGTCGCAGATTGGAAAAGTCAAGAGAGAATGAGCTAATATATAAAGTATAATATGCAAATCACAACCCGATTCGTGGTCCGGATCATTGACTTGAGTGCGTGCGCAACCTCCTTACACGAATGCTGGACCATCGAGCCCATTAGTGAAGTCCAAGTTTTGCCATTTTCTAAAATAAATTATATTATTTTAAAAAATTATTTTTTCAACACTTGACACTGCTGCAGATCTAGACAGCTGAAAGGCACCTCTCAACTATAAAACCAGGTTCATTTCCACAGTTCAAGGACACACAAAAATGAGCTATAGCATTTTTTTTCCAAAAAAGATTTTCTTGTTCTATTCCAGGCTCTCTTTCAATTCCCTGAAATAAAATTCGCGTTGCTCCATTATATCTTTGTAAACAAACGCTCAATACAAAATGAGTTTAATTTAAGAAAATCATGAATTTCACAAGTCTCGATTTCTTGTTTTGCTTACTATTTTGTTTTGTATTTCCCAGAAGATTTAGATAACATTACCAACATAAAATTGTAGGTAAAAATAAAGAGAAATGTAAATTGTGGATATATTTGTTATCTGTAAAATGTCGTGAATAAGTAATATCTAAAATTATCGATAAATACCTACAATATTTATGTCGCTAAATTGAAATAGTCGGTGATTTGATAATAATTGGTTTGTATAATTTGAAGTAATATATATTTATAATTTTATTAATAATTGTAAAATTTAGTGATAACATTTTATGTTTGTAAACTATAAGTGTCTTTTTACTTCTTTTTTCCAGTAAATCATATTTATACTCATGTTTCACATCTATATTTCAAATTATGTGTTTTTTAGTAAAGCTGTGATACTTATTATATCTTTTGGTAATAATAATAATATATAGTTGCTTGTTGGGAATGTTGTGACATGTAAATGCAACAAGTTTTATATTAAATGAGGTAGGTAGAGGGATCCTATTTTCTTTACGTGGAATTGTGCTCCATTAATTTTGTGTTTCTATTTATTTTTCTCCTTTTCTATTAAAAATAAAAATCACATTGTATTACATAAAATATGCATGATAGGCCTCCAAACCAGTGCCCTAACTCTCATTGCAAGGTGAGGGTTCGGGTCGAAGGATGTTGCTCCAGTTACTAATGTATCCACTATATTAGGTCTGGGTCGGTACAGTATACCGAAAATTCTAACTCATACCGTATACTGTACCGATTTTTTCAGTATATGAAAATTGTATATCGATACCGAACCGAGCATATCGGTATACCGAGTTTTCGGTATTTCGCACAATTCATACCGTATTATACCGAGATTCTGGTATACCGGAATTTAGGAACGGTATCGGTAGGTTACTGTTCTGTACCAAGTTTTTTACCTGACGAAATTCAATATACCGAAAGTAATTGGTATAATACCGTATATCAACAAAAGTAACTTAATAGAAACAATGAAGAGATAGAAAAATGACTTCCCATAAATACTTACAAATTGCTATATTTCTTTGGTAATGTTTTTATATTATTTTTGAATTAAAAGAAAATTCCAAAAAAAGAATCAGTATATTTCTTATAATACACTACACATGCTCTTTAATATTATTTTACAGAAACCTCAACAATTTTTTTTAATATTCTTCCTTACTAAATATATTCAAGCAAGGTTTCCAAACCAAAAATAATAGAAACCTCAACAAATTTCTAGATACAAATAAAAATTGAAAATTTTAAAATATAAAAAGAGCTTTCAAAACTTTACCTGGCGGCGGTTATATGACGAAGATGTCAGTTGGTGGCGAGAAGAGGAGGGATCAAGGGACAACGCTGTAGATTAAGGGATATAGAATTCCAATTCAAAGATGGAGTGAGGAAAAGAGAAAGCAAATTTTATATTTATTTTTATTTTTTTTGAGTTTTGCCCTAATTTCTAACTTTGGAATTCATTCAGACTCAGATCTCGTATAGCAGCAGTAGCTAACTCTTCAAATGAGGAAATGTTAAAACTTAAGATAACTAAGTTTCTATTCTATACAGTACAATAATTCAGCTTATGAAGCCCACAAACAATTTTGCCACAACCCACTTATGAAGCTTAAACAATTCAGTCGCCCACTTATAAAGCCCACAAGCCCACATATAATTCAGTTTTTATTTATGATATTACCGGTATACAATACGGTATATTCGGTATATAACCGACATACCGCGTGTGTTTGGTATTTCATTATATACCGAAATACCGAATCTTTCAAAATTTATATAATGTTACTGTACCGTATATTTACGGTACGGTATAATACCGTAGCGAAAATCTCGGTATACCGAAAATTCGGTATATTCGATATTTTTTTCGGTACGGTAAATGTGATATTTCGGTATTTTTACCAAGCTCTACGCTATATTCCCTTGCAAGTAAATTAAAAGTTGCTCCTGCTACTCTACCAAGCCAATTTTGTTCCACTTAATTCCTCTCTCAAACTGGAGGAAAGTTGGGATTGTGAATGAAAAGACCGAGAGAGCAGCCCCACAGAGTTCTTGCTGCTGCGAGCGGCGGTGGACGAAGTGGAAGCAAGAATGTCACATGCAGGTACGATCTACTCTAACTTATGAAATCTTGGCCCACCACTATAAAATAACAACGTACAAATCTACTGGTAACATGTTTACTGATGGTTTTGTCCGTTGATAAAATTCTCGTCGATGGCCAAATATCGACGATTTCAATGTCCACCTGTAATTTACCGATAAAGAATTTATTATTTAAAAGATAAAACTATGATGGATTTTTTATCGTCTTTATTTTATTTCAAATTTTAAAAATAATAATTTTCTTTTACAGGACTAGCCCAGCACCCCGGCAGTCCAGCCCAGACCGCGCGGACCCGACCTGTCCGGATCCAGCAACACGCAGACGAAGAAGCAATATTATGTTATTTTAATATTATATTACATATATAAGTTAAAATTATAAAGATTATTTATATATAATTATATATATATATATATATATATATATATATATATATACACACACTATTATTTAGTGTATTACAATTTTATACTGGTGTTATATTATATACATTAAATTAAAATAATCATATATTATAAAAAAAATAGAGAAAAGTTGCAAAAAATTGTATCGTTTTACAAAAAAATACTTATTACATTATATTTTTATAAATATTAGACATATTACTTAAATAATAATATATACGATTATATTTATAAATATTTATATATAATAATAATTATTATTAAAAGTGTGTTAAAAACTTTATTATATATTGTATTTATAAATAGTTATATTATAAATATATATTATTATTTAAAAGTTTATTATACTTATACAATATGTATTGAGAATTGTAGTATAAAATTAAAATCAGTCGGTGTTTATCGATAAATATTGTAATTAGAATACGTCAATAATTCATCGTTAGTTACCAACGAGAAAAACGTCGGTTGGTATTTCCCTTTTATTTGGGGTGATACCACAATAGTTAACTTATTGGTGGCGGCTTGACCCCAACTTAAGTACCAATCCACAATTCTTTGTGAAAGATGTTAAATCGCATCAGTGAGTGATACCAAAAATAATAATATTCAAACGTATGCACATATGTGATTCATTTGTTAAGAAAATATTTTGGGATGAAAGTGTACAATTAACGTATTTAAATGAATATCTAACTACCTTGGCATATGTAATTTGCCAAAATTTGCAACCTGTAGTTCATATGACTTGGCGTAATAAGTTCCTTGGCTTGTGTTCTAACAGTAACCACGGGAAGAGACGAGGGAGCATGGTCCCTAATCTCATCTTTGTCAAAGCCGGGGACATATCATACACTATTAAGAAATATTTTGTATTTATTTATTTATTTAATTGTTATATCTTTTCTATATTTATCTTACCTTGTACATATATAAAAATATCACAAATTAATAGAGAAAATTCATTCTACCATTTTATCTTTTCATGGTATCAAACCTTCTCGGCTAACGCCATTTTTTTTTCCCGATCCTATTCCCTAAGCCTTAGCCAACCACCAGCCTCCATGGCCTCCGACGCCACTGGTTCCGCCACTACAACCTCTTTGGCGTCACCCCCTACAGCCAATAATATACCCCTCGTCGCTCTCAATGTTGCGACGCAAGCCCCTCGAGCTTGATGCTTCCAATTATGTAGCTTGAAAACTTCAATTCCATGCATTCTTTGTTGGCTACGATCTTCTCGACTTCATCGATGGGAGTAAACCATGCCCATCTCCTCTTCTATCTGAAGGCACCACAACAAGACCAAACCTCATCTACTCTCATTGGATCTGTCAGGATCAACTCCTTCTTAGCGCCATCATAGGCGCCATCTCCCCCTCAATAATTCTGTTTATTATCGGTGAAATGACGTCCAACAGGCGTGTGATACCCTCGCCAACCTCTATGGCCGATCAACGCGAGGGCGAATCCTTGTGCTTAAAAACAAATTTCTAAATCCAATTAAAGGATCGCGTTCACCACTGAATTTATGCATGACATTAAAATGGTGGTGGATGAACTTGCTCTTCTCAGCGTTCCTGTTAATCACTTCATTAACCATCGAACCAATAAGTAAGTAAGTAGGTAAGTAAGTAAGTAATAATAATATTATTAATAATAATAATAAATGAAAACTATAAAACTAACACAAGTCAATTCTCAATAAGTGAGTTAATGAACAACGAAGTGAACCAAGAAATTCTCATGAGATCACTCTTCTCACTTAAGTGTATAGGCAATTATATATGGAGAGCTCTCAGGTCACAAAATACCGAAACACTTTTCACATAGGCTTGCACGCAAATCACGCCGATTCCAACTAAAAATGAGTTGAAACGTATGGATGCTAAGGGGTAACGGGTTTAATGGGGCTAGGGCAGAGGGTCGGTAAAGGGAATTTATATAAGTTTAAAAGAATCGAAGAAACTCATAAAGACGCATTATAAAAAAATGAAATGAAAAAAAAAATTAACGTGGATAGTAACTAAATGAAACACAATAATCTATGAATTAAGAAATATATAACACTTCTCGCATATTCTAAAAAAAACTCATAATAACTTTTTTTTCTTCCTTTTTTGGTTTTTGTTTTGTTATTATTATTTTTTTTTGTTTTTTTCTCGAATGGAAATAAAAATTACATGTAATTGGAAGAACTCGAGTCATCCCTAAGACAGGCGGGAATACTCACCACTATACTACAACGACCCAATATGAATAAAATAAAAAGACCTAAGATAATACTAAATGACTCGCGCGTAAAATAAAAAGACCTAAGAAAATACTAAACGACTCACGCGACAATAAATACATAACCACATGTGTATCTTCAATTCAAGGTTCAAAGAGGGAAAATCAAAGAATGGTTATTAAGGCTTGTAGTGAGGGTTATAATCAAAGAAAAAGGTTTAGGCTCGAAATTGGTTTACTAGTGATAATGTAATGTAGGCTTATGCAAAGAAAAAGGTAATAACAAAGGGTTTAATCCTACCCATATATGGCTTCCAAACATACGACGTGTATAACCGTGCAAGTTCTAAAACAACCAACAATGTGACTCACCCACAAGCAATGAAAAGGAGCATAATTTGTAATGTATGCTCATAGGCTCAAATATCACTAAAAATAGGGTTATAAATGTCAAGTCCAACGTTGCCCGTCTAACAATTGCCAAGAAAATACTTGTTATTATACTATATATACATATATATAGTTATTAAATATATATTAGTTTTTTTTAGAAAGATATACTTCTATAAATATAAATATATTTATAAATTTTCAAATTACTTAGCAAAAGTATTATGCATCATAAAACGGTGATGTCTCCAACCTAAATATGCATGAACCTAAAACAATGAACACAAAATAAAAATAAAACACAAAAGTACCCCCAACTTAAAGTATACATTGTCCCCAATGTAAGAACCCAAAGTTGGACAATAAAACACACAAACCAAATGACACAAAATAGAAGAAAAAATAAATAAATAAAAAAGAAACAAAATCACATTTCCACCATGGCGACAAAAAGTTTCCGGAGTGGTCGAAATCGGTGTCGTAGAGCGCGTAAGCGTGCGAGCACGGTAGCTTGATTAAAAACTCAACATCTCTCACCCACGTTTGTCAAAATACTTCTCAAAATGAATCAACCTACGCAAAATATCAAAGATATCGCCAAAAGTAAATAAATAGTAAAGCTACTCCTAAAGAAAAAAAAAAAGAACGGAAAATACCGGGTTGCCTCCCGGTAACCGCTTCTTTATAGTCAATTAGCTGGACTATCAATAATAAGACCTCACGTAGGCTCACGCAAAGCTTTAAAATTATGTTTTCTTGGGCTCTGCTAAACTCACCCACCATGAAAATGGTTCAAGCAATGCCCATTCCCTTTGAAAATATCATGGTCTTTGCTTGAAACCTCTACAGTCCCACAAGAAAAACCCTTAGTCACAATAAATGGACTTTTCCATCTTGATCTCAACTTCACAGGGGACAAAAATGATCCAATGGAAGATAATAGCACCAAGTCTCCTGGTTGGAATTTTTTGGCTTTCTCAATCTCCTCATCAAACCGACTCTTGGCTCTCTCCTTGGACTTCTCGCTCGACTCAGTTAGAACTATTCCCTGTGGAAATTCATCAAAGCATTTGACAGGAGAACAAGCATCATCTATAACAAGAGCATTAGATATCTTAAAAACTACTTGTTCATCCTCAACTCTCAAAGCCAATATCCCATCATGTACATCAATAATTTCTATAGCAGTAGTTGAGAAGGACGTCCTAAAACCAAGGGTACCTCTACATTAGTAAGCCTGTCAAGAATCACAAAATCAACCGGGAAAATAAATTTATCCTCTTTAATAAGTATATCTTCTATAATACCTGATTTGTACTTTTCTGTTACCGTTTTGTGTCGCATTCGCGTGTGTGTTGCTTGCATTTACGGGTTTTATGAGTCATTTTGGCCTACTTTGTTAGTTTTAGGTTTTTATATCTTTTGTGCGGTTTTTAGTCATTTTTCGTACATTTTTACCCTTTTTCGTATTTTTGGCTGTAGGATGACCAAGCGGTCCCGTGCACGCTCGGAGCACCCCATTCGACTCGGATTGGAACGGGCAAAGCAAGAAAACACAGCGTGAATAAGGAACGACAATCGCCAGATGTTTAGAGCGAAATGAGAAAATCAAGCCGGAGCAGCCGAGCCAGTCGATCGACTGAACACCAATCGATCGACAGGTGGGTCGACTGGAAGGGTGAAATCGACTGAAATCCAGTGAGTTTGGGAATTTTGGTCGAAGCAATTGATCGACTGACCCTTAGTCGATCGACTGCCAGTCGATCAACTACTCTTCATTCGATCGACTGAGACGCAGTCCAGCTCGTGATTTTGGTCCATTTTGATATTTTTGCCCCTGTGTTTTTGTATATATAGGACCAGCTCTCAACCTTATCCAACAACCCTTCCTTGGTAGAATTTGGGGCTTGCTCCATTTCCTCCAAGCCTTTACTCTTGCATTTCAAAAACCTAGCCCATAAATCCTTAGTTTAATGTAGTTTTAGCTAGTTTAGTAGTTAATCTAGTTTAGCTTAGTTGGTTAGTTTTTAATTATTAGTTAGTTAGTTGTTCTTAAGCAAGTGTTGGAGTGAGTGACACCTCCTTCATTTGTGGTGCTTGTTGTTGAAGATTTGAAGCTTTTGGAYTTTAATGCAATTYGTAGTTTTCTTTCCCTTATTTTCCTGTGTTGTTATTGTTGATTGTTGTTATTGAAGTTGTGTTGGTTTTTTTAGATTTAGTTTATGTTGTTGTTCTTTGCATTTCAATTTCTCCTTTTAATTTTCTAACTTGTAGTTTTTGTTGTTCTTGCAAAACTCCATGGATGCTTTCATTTTCAAGCTTTTTACCTCTTTTAGTTAGACAAACTTTTGGCTCTTGAAAGATGAATGAACTTTTCCTCTTTGGCAATTTGTCTTGTTCAGTTTAAAAGCCTTTGACTTTTCTCAAAGTCAAATGCTTTGATTTTRCCTCCATGAATTCTCTTTTAATTGRAAGCTTTGTTTGATGCAATTAGTTTAGTAATTACGGGTTTAGGYTCGAGGTTCGTTTAGAACCATTAATCGGTGCTTGTRGAGAATTGGGATTGACGACCTCAATACTTGATCGACATTTGGGATTGACAACCCCYAATCGTYGATTAAGTGCTCGGCGAAAACCAATTAATCGTGGAGACGAACCGAATACCCTAAACCCTCATTTCATTTAAATCCTTTCTAATTAACGTTTCATTTTAAATTCAAGCTTTAGCATGAAAATCAAAATCCACTCAATGACTTAATGCTTTCTTAGGAGTAGATTAGTTTAATTTAGCTTAACAAGAGAGTGTTTAAAAACACCGACCGCCGATTATATCTATCCTCGAGAGACACTACTCGGGAAAACTTACTGCTCTACAATCGACTCCGTACTATTGCGGAGAAGATTTCTTAGAGTCTAAGAATTTTTCGATCAAATATCGGCGCCGTTGCCGGGGATAGATTAAGGCAAAAGGTGTTTTTAATTATTTCTCTTGTTATCTTAGTTGTTAGTTAATTTAGTTTTTTGTTTTACTTTCGATGCTCGTAATCCTTTGTTGAGTGTTGTGTTTACAAGGTACTCATTCGGGAAACCCGATGCCGCCCGCCCACACTCACGACTATCAAAGGATGCCTCCGCCGCTCGATTGATCCGGCCGAGGATGGCAAACTACCGAGCTAGTTTGCCATACGAGGACCCTAATATCCAAACTCCCGATTATCCAATCCCTTATATCCAAATTCCCGAATATCCAAATCCGTACACCACTCCCCCAAGCTATCGGGTCCCCTCGACTTACGATGACCCGTACGCTTCGATCGGTGAAGAATGGGCCCCCTCTTTCGATTATTCCGGCCCAAGCCCTTATTATTCTCCACCGATTTCGAATCCCCACAACCCGAGCATGGATCCGTATGCTCCGACTCGTGATTCTTATGATCCGGGTTTTGACGATCCATATGCTCAACTCGCCCCGCCCTCTTCTTACCCGCACTTTGACTCGTATGCTCCATCAATCTATGATTCCTATTCTTCGAGCTACGATTATTACAATCTACCCACCTCGAGCTCGTATACTTAGAGCGATGATCCTTACACCACTTTCTCTCGAGATTCGTCTATACCCCAAATCCCGGACTTAGAGTCTCTTCTAGCCGAGCTCATGGAACGCCTTGCTCGCATGGAGACTCAACCAAAGCAAATTGCCAATGACATGGACGAGCTTAAAAGACCGTGTCTTGACGAGATGCCCATCTTCGATGTGGTGGATCCCACCGTTGTTGTTGGCAATGCAACTTTTGACGGTCTTGTGAAAGAGGGGAGCAAGGAGGTGGAGTTAGAAGGTGAGGAGAAAGGGTCGGAGGTTGGCGTTACCCCTCTCGTACTTATTGAAAACGTTGTAGTGGGAATTGAGGAGGAGCCACTTTTGGGGTCTCCAACGGCACTTGGATTGATGAGCTTACTTGCTTTTGGCGAGTATGATGAAGTTGTGCCGGTTTTGGAGGATGTGGAGTTAATCGAGCCTCTTTCGCCACCACCCGATGCTTTGTTGCTACTTGACCAAGTTGAGGTGGAAGAGGTAGTGGGGGAGGTGTTGGATCCTACTCTCTCGTGCCCGACTACGACTACTTCTAAAGTCGAGAGAGAGGAGATTACGGTCGGGGAGACGAAGGAGTACGTCGACCCATTTTGGGATGATCACGTTTGGGTGGTCGACTACTCCCTCTTCCGACCCCCGAAGAAAGCCCGATTTTTTGTTGCTTTGACCCACCGGCTTGCTCGACTTGTCCGCCTTGGTGATCTTTGTCACCCGGTGTGTCTACTCGAGAACACCAAGGCGTGGCATGATCGCCACCTCTTCTTGGATCCCGGATAACGTTAATTGTATAAACCGTCGAGCTATAGACGTTAAAGTAGCGCTTATTGGGAGGCAACCCAATTTGTAAAAAAAAAAGAGAGAGAAAATCCAAAAAAAATAGAAAATTCAAAAAAAAATATAATAATAATTTATTCGTATTTTGTTTTTGCAACCCCCCGTTTGTTCATTTTTTGTAGGTTGATTGCCTCAACTCCCAGAGAGGACTTACGCACAACCGCGTCGACACAAGATCGGAGATAGGGGCGTTTCCTTTTCCCTTACACTTTTTACCGCTTTCTAGCTTAATATGCAATGAGGACATTGCTAGGTTTTAAGTGTGGGGTGGTTAGGGTTCGTCTTTGGTTTTTAAATTGTTGCATGCTTGCTTGTGATAATTTGAGTAGCGTGTGTGTTATTTTTGCTTGGATCCTTGGCGAATTGACGCTGTTTTGATGATTTAGTTAGGGAGTTTAGATTGTCGATCGGATGTAGTGGACTTAGGTGGCTTAACTCGTTGGGAACTTTGTTCGGCTTTAGCTTCGTGCTATCCTTGAGCTCATATAGAACTAGTGCCTCAACTAACCTCGTTGTCGAACACTCTCTATAGGATTTTGTTTTCTATTTTGGAGTCGTCAATTGCTCCACGTGCTCGATCGAAAACATTATAAGTTGCTAGTAGCAACGTACGATCGGAGCCGTTGATTTCTCTTTGTATATATCTTGTATTTAAGTACCTTATTTCCTTGGGTACTAAAAAAAAAAAGAAAAAAAAAGAAAAAAAAATCCAAAAAAGAAAGAAAGAAAAGAAAAAAAAATGATGATGAATAAAACAAGGATAAGTTATAATTTCTTGTAGTTATTAAGTAATAAAACGTGCAACTCTTGCACGCTTCCTCTTTCTCATTCTTTTTAGGTTTTGTTTATTAAAGAGAGTGGTAGACGATCGGGGCTAGTAGGGAGCCGATTAACGGTTCGACCGTAAATAGAC
The DNA here is from genome assembly GCA_014905375.1 of Phtheirospermum japonicum. Classification (NCBI taxonomy): domain Eukaryota; kingdom Viridiplantae; phylum Streptophyta; class Magnoliopsida; order Lamiales; family Orobanchaceae; genus Phtheirospermum; species Phtheirospermum japonicum. The sequence continues at coordinate 108,180 of BMAC01000401.1, forward strand.
CTTAGCCGGGGCAAGGACGAGGGGACCGACTTGGAGGGTTACCTAGTACTTTTAGGTTTCAGAAGTCGATCTAGACTTTCTTTGTCAAGACATCTTTGTCGTCCTTTTAGCTGAGCTAACGAGCATTGTAACACACGACGTCTCGAATTGGGATTTGTGCACTAGTTTAGGATCACCCGGGGGTAGTCTCGTAATTCTAGATTAGTATTGCTTGAGGACAAGCAATCATTCTAAGTGTGGGGTGGTTGATTTGTACTTTTTTGTACACTTTTTTGTTACCGTTTTGTGTCGCATTCGCGTGTGTGTTGCTTGAATTTACGGGTTTTATGAGTCATTTTGGCCTACTTTGTTAGTTTTAGGTTTTTATAGCCTTTGTGCGGTTTTTAGTCGTTTTTCGTATATTTTTACCCTTTTTCGTATTTTTGACCGTAGGATGACCAAGCGGTCCCGGGCACGCTTGGAGCACCCCATTCGACTCGGATTGGAACGGGCAAAGCAAGAAAACACAGCGTGAACGAGGAGCGACAACCGGCAGACGTTTAGAGCGAAACGAGAAAACCGAGCCGGAGCAGCCGTTTAGTTTATGTTGTTGTTCTTTGCATTTCAATTTCTCCTTTTAATTTTCTAACTTGTAGTTTTTGTTGTTCTTGCAAAACTCCATTGATGCTTTCTTTTCAAGCTTTTTACCTCTTTTAGTTAGACAAACTTTTGGCTCTTGAAAGATGAATGAACTTTTCCTCTTTGGCAATTTGTCTTGTTCAGTTTAAAAGCCTTTGACTTTTCTCAAAGTCAAATGCTTTGATTTTCCCTCCATGAATTCTCTTTTAATTGCAAGCTTTGTTTGATGCAATTAGTTTAGTAATTACGGGTTTAGGATTGAGGTTCGTTTAGAACCATTAATCGGTGCTTGTCGAGAATTGGGATTGACGACCTCAATACTTGATCGACATTTGGGATTGACAACCCCGAATCGTGGATTAAGTGCTCGGCGAAAACCGATTAATCGTGGAGACGAACCGAACACCCTAAACCCTCATTTCATTTAAATCCTTTCTAATTAACGTTTCATTCGGCTGCTCCGGCTCGGTTTTCTCGTTTCGCTCTAAACGTCTGCCGGTTGTCGCTCCTCGTTCACGCTGTGTTTTCTTGCTTTGCCCGTTCCAATCCGAGTCGAATGGGATGCTCCGAGCGTGCGCGGGACCGCTTGGTCATCCTACGGTCAAAAATACGAAAAAGGGTAAAAAATATACGAAAAACGACTAAAAACCGCACAAAGGCTATAAAAACCTAAAACTAACAAAATAGGCCAAAATGACTCATAAAACCCGTAAATTCAAGCAAAACACACGCGAATGCGACACAAAAAGGTAACAAAAAAGTGTACAAAAAAGTACAAATCAACCACCCCACACTTAGAATGATTGCTTGTCCTCAAGCAATACTAATCTAGAATTACGAGACTACCCCCGGGTGATCCTAAACTAATGCACAAAATCCCAATTTGAGGCGTCGTATGTTACAATGCTCGTTAGCTCAGCTAAAAGGACGACAAAGATGTCTTGACAAAGAAAGTTTAGATCGACTTCTGAAACCTAAAAGTACTAGGTAACCCTCCAAGTCGGTCCCCTCGTCCTTGCCCCGGCTAAGGTCTATCCACGGTCGAACCGTTAATCGGCTCCCTACTAGCCCCAATCGTCTACCACTCTCTTTAATAAACAAAATCTAAAAAGAAGGAGAAAGAGGAAGCGTGCAAGAGTTGCACGTTTTATTACTTAATAACTACAAGGAAATTATAACTTATCCTTGTTTATTCATCATCATTTTTTTTTCTTTTCTTCTTTTTTTTGATTTTTTTTTCTTATTTTTCTTTTTTTTTTGTACCCAAGGAAATAAGGTACTTAAATACAAGATATATACAAAGAGAAATCAACGGCTCCGATCACTCGTTGCTACTAGCAACTTACAATGTTTTCGATCGAGCACATGGAGCAATTGACGACTCCAAAATACAAAACAAAATCCTATAGAGAGTGTTCGACGACGAGGCTAGTTGAGGCACTAGTTCTATATGAGCTCAAGGATAGCACGAAGCTAAAGCCGAACAAAGTTCCCAACGAGTTAAGCCACCTAAGTCCACTACATCCGATCGACAATCTAAACTCCCTAACCAAATCATCAAAACCGCGTCACTTCGCCAAGGATCCAAGCAAAAATAACACACACGCTACTCAAATTATCACAAGCAAGCATGCAACAATTTAAAAACCTAAGACGAACCCTAACCACCCCCACACTTAAAACCTAGCAATGTCCTCATTGCATATTAAGCTAAGAAAGCGGTAAAAAGTGTAAGGGAAAAGGAAACGCCCCTATCTCCGAGCTTGTGCTGACGCGGTCGTGCATAAGTCCTCTCGGGAGTCGAGACAAGCAACCTACAAGAAATGAACAAACGGGGGGTTGCAAAAACAAAATACGAATAAATTATTATTATATTTTTTTTGAATTTTCTATTTTTTTTGGATTTTCTCTCTCTTTTTTTTTTACAAATTGGGTTGCCTCCCAATAAGCGCTACTTTAACGTCTATAGCTCGACGGTTTATACAAATGACGCTATCCGGGATCCAAGAAGAGGTGGCGATCGTGCCACGCCTTGGTGTTCTCGAGTAGACACACCGGGTGACAAAGATCACCAAGGCGGGCAAGTCGAGCAAGCCGGTAGGTCAAAGCAACAAAAGAGCGGGCTTGCTTCGGGGGTCGGAAGAGGGGAGTAGTCGACCACCCAAACGTGATCATCCCAAAATGGGTCGACGTACTCCTTCGTCTCCCCGACCGTAATCTCCTCTCTCTCGACTTTAGAAGTAGTCGTAGTCGGGCACGAGAGAGTAGGATCCAACACATCCCCCACTACCTCTTCCACCTCCACTTGGTCAAGTAGCAACAAAGCATCGGGTGGCGGCAAAAGAGGCTCGATTAACTCCACATCCTCCAAAACCGGCACAACTTCATCATCCTCGCCAAAAGCAAGTAAGCTCGACAATCCAAGTGCCGTTGGAGACCCCAAAAGTGACTCCCCCTCAAATTCCCACTACAACGTCTTCAAAAAGCACGAGAGGGGTAACGCCAACCTCCGACCCTTTCTCCTCACCTTCTAACTCCACCTCCTTGCACCCCTCTTTCAAAAGACCGTCAAAAGTTGCATTGCCAACAACAACGGTGGGATCCACCACATCGAAGATGGGCATCTCGTCAAGACACGGTCTTTTAAGCTCGTCCACGTCATTGGCAATTTGCTCTACTTGAGTCTCCATGCGAGCAAGGCATTCATCCAATTGTCGATCACTCACGGCTAGGATGAGAGAGCTCAAAGTCCGGGAGTTGGGGCATAGACGAATCTTGAAAGAGTGTGGTGTAAGGGTCATCGCTCGAAGTATACGAGCTCGAGGTGGGTAGATCGTAAAAGTCGTAGCTCCAAGAATAGGAATCATGAATTTGGGGAGCATACGAGTCAAAGCTCGGGTAAGAAGAAGGCGGGGCGAGTTGAGCATATGGATCGTCAAAACCCGGATCATAAGAATCACGAGTCGGTGCATACGGATCCATGCTCGGGTTGTGGGGATACGAAATCGGTGGAGAATAAGAAGGGCTTGGGCCGGAATAATCGAAAGAGGGGGCCCATTCTTCACCGATCGAAGCGTACGGGTCATCGTAAGTCGAGGGGACCCGATAGCTTGGGGGAGTGGTGTACGGATTTGGATACTCGGGAGTTTGGATGTAAGGGTTTGGATATTTGGGAGTTTGGATATAAGGGTCGTCGTATGACAAACTAGCTCGGTAGTTTGCCATCCTCGGCCGGATCAATCGAGCGGCGGAGGCATCCTTTGATCGTCGTGAGTGTAGGCGGGCGGCATCGGGCTTCCCGAATGAGTACCTTGCAAACCACAACACTCAACAAAGGATTACGAGCATCGAAAGTAAAACAAAAATCTAAACTTAACTAACAACTAAGATAACAAGAGAAATAATTAAAAAACACCTTTTGCCTTAATCTATCCCCGGCAACGGCGCCAAAATTTGATCGAAGAATTCTTAGCACTCTAAGAAATCTTCTCCGCAATAGTACGGAGTCGATTGTAGAGCGGTAAGTTTTCCCGAGTCGTGTCTCTCGAGGATAGATATAATCGGCGGTCGGTGTTTTTAGTTACTCTCTTGTTAAGCTAAATTAAACTAATCTACTCTAAGAAAGCATTAAGTCATTGAGTTGGTTTGAGTTTTATGCTAAAGCTTGAATTTAAAAGGAGACTTTAATTAAAAATAAATGAAAATGAGGGTTTAGGGTGTTCGGTTCGTCTCCACGATTAATCGGTTTTCGCCGAGCAAAAAAGAAAAAAAAAAAAAAAGAAAGAAGAAAAGAAAAAAAAATGATGATGAATAAACAAGGATAAGTTATAAATCCTTGTAGTTATTAAGTAATAAAACGTGCAACTCTTGCACGTTTCCTCTTTCTCCTTCTTTTTAGATTTTGTTTGTTAAAGAGAGTTGTAGACGATCGGGGCTAGTAGGGAGCCGATTAACGGTTCGACCGTGGATAGACCTTAGCCGGGGCAAGGACGAGGGGACCGACTTGGAGGGTTACCTAGTACTTTTAGGTTTCGGGAGTCGATCTAAACTTTCTTTGTCAAGACATCTTTGTCGTCCTTTTAGCCGAGCTAACGAGCATTTTAGCATACGACGTCTCGAATTAGGTTTTGTGCACTAGTTTAGGATCACCCGGGGGTAGTTTCGTAATTCTAGATTAGTATTGCTTGAGGACAAGCAATCATTCTAAGTGTGGGGTGGTTGATTTGTACTTTTTTGTACACTTTTTTGTTACCTTTTTGTGTCGCATTCGCGTGTGTTTTGCTTGCATTTACGGGTTTTAGGAGTCGTTTTGGCCTATTTTGTTAGTTTTAGGTTTTTATAACTTTTGTGCGGTTTTTAGTAGTTTTTCGTATATTTTTACCCTTTTTCGTATTTTTGGCCGTAGGATGACCAAGCGGTCCCGCGCACGCTCGGAGCATCCCACTCGACTCGGATTGGAACGGGCAAAGCAAGAGAACACAGCGTGAACGAGGAGCGACAACCGCGGACGTTTAGAGCGAAACGAGAAAACCGAGCCGGAGCAGCCGAGCCAGTCGATCGACTGGCAGTCGATCGACTGACCACCAGTCGATCGACTGGCAATCGATCGACAGGTGGGTCGACTGGAAGGGTGAAATTGACTGAAATCCAGTGAGTTTGGGAATTTTGGGCGAAGCAGTTGATCGACTGACCCTTAGTCGATCGACTGCTCCTCATTCGATCGACTGAGACGCAGTCCAACTCGTGATTTTGGTCCATTTTGATGTTTTTGCCCCTGTGTTTTTGTATATATAGGACCAGCTCTCAACCTTATCCAACAACCTTCCTTGGTGGAATTTGGGGCTTGCTCCATTTCCTCCAAGCCTTTACTCTTGCATTTCAAACCTAGCTCATAAATCCCTAGTTTAATGTAGTTTTAGCTAGCTTAGTAGTTAATCTAGTTTAGCTTAGTTAGTTAGTTTTTAGTTAGTAGTTAGTTAGTTGTTCTTAAGCAAGTGTTGGAGTGAGTGACACCTCCTTCATTTGTGGTGCTTGTTGTTGAAGATTTGAAGCTTTTGAGTTTAATGCAATTGGTAGTTTTCTTTCCCTTATTTTCTTGTGTTGTTATTGTTGATTGTTGTTATTGAAGTTGTGTTGGTTTTTAGATTTAGTTTGTGTTGTTGTTCTTTGCATTTCTTCAATTTCTCCTTTTAATTTTCTACTTGTAGTTTTTGTTGTTCTTGCAAAACTCCATTGATGCTTTCTTTTCAAGCTTTTTACCTCTTTTAGTTAGACAAACTTTTGGCTCTTGAAAGATGTATGAACTTTTCCTCTTTGGTAATTTGTCTTGTTCAGTTTAAAAGCCTTTGACTTTTCTCAAAGTCAAATGCTTTGATTTTCCCTCCATGAATTCTCTTTTAATTGCAAGCTTTGTTTGATGCAATTAGTTTAGTAATTACGGGTTTAGGATTTAGGTTCGTTTAGAACCATTAATCGGAGCTTGTCGAGAATTGGGATTGACGACCTCAATACTTGATCGACATTTGGGATTGACAACCCCGAATCGTGGATTAAGTGCTCGGCGAAAACCGATTAATCGTGGAGACGAACCGAACACCCTAAACCCTCATTTCATTTATTTTAATTAAAGTTTCATTTTAAATTCAAGCTTTAGCATAAAACTCAAAATCCACTCAATGACTTAATGCTTTCTTAGGAGTAGATTAGTTTAATTTAGCTTAACAAGAGAGTGACTAAAAACACCGACCGCCGATTATATCTATCCTCGAGAGACACGACTCGGGAAAACTTACCGCTCTACAATCGACTCCGTACTATTGCGGAGAAGATTTCTTAGAGTGCTAAGAATTCTTCGATCAATACCCCTAGGATATTTAATTGTCCTATCAGCCAATTGCAAACTCATTTTAGTAGGCTTAAATTCACCTAATCCTAAACTCTTGAATAATTCATAAGGCATCAAATTAACACTCGCCCTTAAATATACTAATGCTCGGTCAACAAATACACTACCAATATGACAAGGGATAGTAAACTCCTTAGATCTTGAAGCTTTTGGTAGCTTATTTTGTACGATGGAGGAGTACTCCTCGTTTAACTGCACCATAGATAAATCCTCAAGCTTCTTCTTATTCGAAAGGAGGCCCTTCAAAAACTTTGCATACTTGGGCATCTGTGAAAGAGCCTCAACTAGCGGAATGTTAATATGAAATTATTTAAAAAGGTCAAGAAATTTACCAAATTGGTCCTCCTTCTTCTTCTCGTAGAGTTGCCTTGGATAATGGAACTTTTGGCTTGTAATCGGGCACAACCATCTTCAGCTCCTCGCGTGGGTGCTCCTCATCGGTGATGGTTTTCAGAGCTACGACTTCATTCCTTCTCAAATGTGGATCCTCCAAATGCCTACCACTGTTAAGGGTAATAACATTAATATATTCTTTTGTGTTTGGCTCGGTCTTACTAGGCAAACTCCCTTGTGGCCTTTCGGAGACCATATTTGCAATTTGTCCAATTTGGACCCCAAGATGTGAATGGAAGCCTCTCGGTTTCTCAGAGATGTTTCTGTGGAGATAAAATGAGTTTTGGACATTTGGACAAATTTCATCATCAATTCTTCCAAATTGGGCTTTCGTAGATGCTGATGCTGAAAGCCAGGGGGCTAGTCAGTCCTCGACTGAGATGGGTTGCTCCATGAGAAATTAAGATGTTGCCCCCAACCCGAATTATACGTGTTGCTATATGGATTATTATTTGAATTTTGACCTTGGTTTCCCACAAAATTAACTTGCCCAGCTAAGGGTATATAGCTCGGGCAGTCTTGATATATGTGTGAACCACCACATCCCTTCGCACATAAGCGCTTGCATAGATGGGGTAGGTGAAGCCAATGTGTCAAACTTCTTACTTGGTGCTTCCACCTGGGCCACTAGGGTTTATCATCACATCCACATTATAGAGACCAGTCGGCTTGCTCGTCCTCGAGCCGGCTGCCAATGATATTTAGTCATTGTCCCTTTCTTCAAATAAATCTTGAGCGGCTTCAGGAGTCTTATTGTTTAGCGTTCCTCCCACTGCAGTATCGATTATCTATCAGGTTAACGTCGTCAACCCATTATAAAAGGTTTGGACTTGCATCCAAACCAGTAACGCGTGGTGTGGGAACTTGCATAAGAGATCCTTAAAGCGCTCCCATGTGTCGTATAAAGTCTCATTGTCAACTTGAGCGAATGAAAAAGTTTTGTCTCTTAGCCTCGCAATCTTTGTAGGTTGGAAATACTTGTTAAGAAACTTCCCCGCCATTATCTTCTAGATCGTGATGGTCCCTCTAGATAGCGTGTTCAACCACTGATTGGCTCGACCAGTCAAGGAGAAGGGAAAAAGTCATAGACAAATAGCATCATCGGTGACCCCGTTGATCTTAAAAGTATCACAAATCTCGATTAAATTCAAGCTTTAGCATGAAAATCAAAATCCACTCAATGACTTAATGCTTTCTTAGGAGTAGATTAGTTTAATTTAGCTTAACAAGAGAGTGACTAAAAACACCGACCGCCGATTATATCTATCCTCGAGAGACACGACTCGGGAAAACTTACCGCTCTACAATCGACTCCGTACTATTGCGGAGAAGATTTCTTAGTGTGCTAAGAAATCTTCGATCAATACCCCTAGGATATTTAATTGTCCTATCAGCCAATTGCAAACTCATTTTAGTAGGCTTAAATTCACCTAATCCTAAACTCTTGAATAATTCATAAGGCATCAAATTAACACTCGCCCTTAAATATACTAATGCTCGGTCAACAAATACACTACCAATATGACAAGGGATAGTAAAACTCCTTAGATCTTGAAGCTTTTGGTAGCTTATTTTGTACGATGGAGGAGTACTCCTCGTTTAACTGCACCATAGATAAATCCTCAAGCTTCTTCTTATTCGAAAGGAGGCCCTTCAAAAACTTTGCATACTTGGGCATCTGTGAAAGAGCCTCAACTAGCGGAATGTTAATATGAAATTATTTAAAAAGGTCAAGAAATTTACCAAATTGGTCCTCCTTCTTCTTCTCGTAGAGTTGCCTTGGATAATGAACTTTTGGCTTGTAATCGGGCACAACCATCTTCAGCTCCTCGCGTGGGTGCTCCTCATCGGTGATGGTTTTCAGAGCTACGACTTCATTCCTTCTCAAATGTGGATCCTCCAAATGCCTACCACTGTTAAGGGTAATAACATTAATATATTCTTTTGTGTTTGGCTCGGTCTTACTAGGCAAACTCCCTTGTGGCCTTTCGGAGACCATATTTGCAATTTGTCCAATTTGGACCCCAAGATGTGAATGGAAGCCTCTCGGTTTCTCAGAGATGTTTCTGTGGAGATAAAATGAGTTTTGGACATTTGGACAAATTTCATCATCAATTCTTCCAAATTGGGCTTTCGTAGATGCTGATGCTGAAAGCCAGGGGGCTAGTCAGTCCTCGACTGAGATGGGTTGCTCCATGAGAAATTAAGATGTTGCCCCCAACCCGAATTATACGTGTTGCTATATGGATTATTATTTGAATTTTGACCTTGGTTTCCCACAAAATTAACTTGCCCAGCTAAGGGTATATAGCTCGGGCAGTCTTGATATATGTGTGAACCACCACATCCCTTCGCACATAAGCGCTTGCATAGATGGGGTAGGTGAAGCCAATGTGTCAAACTTCTTACTTGGTGCTTCCACCTGGGCCACTAGGGTTATCATCACATCCACATTATAGAGACCAGTCGGCTTGCTCGTCCTCGAGCCGGCTGCCAATGATATTTAGTCATTGTCCTTTCTTCAAATAAATCTTGAGCGGCTTCAGGAGTCTTATTGTTTAGCGTTCCTCCCACTGCAGTATCGATTATCTATCAGGTTAACGTCGTCAACCCATTATAAAAGGTTTGGACTTGCATCCAAACCAGTAACGCGTGGTGTGGGAACTTGCATAAGAGATCCTTAAAGCGCTCCCATGTGTCGTATAAAGTCTCATTGTCAACTTGAGCGAATGAAAAAGTTTTGTCTCTTAGCCTCGCAATCTTTGTAGGTTGGAAATACTTGTTAAGAAACTTCCCCGCCATTATCTTCTAGATCGTGATGGTCCCTCTAGATAGCGTGTTCAACCACTGATTGGCTCGACCAGTCAAGGAGAAGGGAAAAAGTCATAGACAAATAGCATCATCGGTGACCCCGTTGATCTTAAAAGTATCACAAATCTCGAGAAAGATTGCAATATGGCTATTAAGATCTTTGTCTTGTAGTCCCTCGAACTGAACTGTTTGTTGCACCATTTGTATAAAGTTTGACCAAATCTCAAAATTATTGGCATTAACAATTAGTCTCACGATACTTGACTCCGTCCCATCAAGTGATGGTTTGGCATAATCGGACATGGTGAGTGGTGGGTTGGCCATCACTACTTGTTGCTCGTCTATTACCTCTACCTTGTCTCCTATTTCTCGTTTTGCTGCTTTCTCCAGTGCATGCCTTTGGGCTTGAGTAAGCATGCACTAACGGAATATACCTTAAAAGAGAGAGGGACAAACGTGAAAAGCAAATGAGTAGAAATAGGATAAGAGAAAGAAAAATGATTAAAGTAATAAAAATAAAAAATTTCTAATATTGCTCTCCCCGGCAACGGCGCTAAAAAACTTGATGACTAAAAATCTAGTTTATAAGAGTCTCGGCAAGTGCACATGCCGTTTATAGTGTATAGTTGTAGAGCACCGGATATCGTTCCCACGAGGATTATGATTATTAGTACTAACAGTCTTTTATTATTTAATATACCAAATAAATAATTGTTTTAATAATCTATTTAACTAAAACTATGTAAATAAACTAAACAAGCGATTAAACAAGCCGAAAGCTAGAAGTTATTTTCAAATAATTAATATTTGAGAAGAATGTGTTTGAATGTGGATTTCCCCTAAATTCACCTTGTGATTGTACCCAAATAAATCATCATAGTCCCTAAAGTACTACTAAACCCACATATTATTTCACGCTTTCAAAGACAGTAGAGATTTTCTATTATAATTAAAACCTCGAGTTTCGAGTGAATTAATCCTTATCTCGATTTGATTAACTGGAATATCTTCCTAATTAAAAACCCCAAGATAGCAATGCGAATAATTGGATTTCCCTATTATATTTCACCCTAATCCGGATGATTTATGTTGTCCTATATCTATGATTGCATGCAACTCCTTCTACTTGTGAGTGTTCTTACTCTACTTCGCTTCGTTTGATTAAAAGTAAAGAACAAACCCAAATCAATAAACTGGACTTATCAAGTTGATAAAATTGATAAAAAGCAAAAGAAATTCGAATGAAAAGTGTAAAATAATATTAATCAACCAATACTCAATCACAAGTTAAATTTGAGGTTCATCTCAATCCAAACACATGTGAAGTTTAGTTCATGCTTGAATTGAAATCAAAATAAGTGTAAAAAGATAAAACCAATAAAGGAGAAATCATGTTTACAAGTTTAGTTTTCAAACTAAAGATAAAATTACTCCCCTAGCAAATCTTCAAAGTGTTTGTGAGGTTTCTTCAAAAACTCCTTCAATCTCTTCTCTTACTTATTTCTTGCTCGTTGTTGTAATCTTCTAGCATCCAAAGATTGTGTTAACAAATGTCGTAGGGCTCTTATTTATAGTTCCCCAAGTGTTTTTCCATATAACCCCTCGAAAAATAGAGAAAACGGGGTCAAAAACCATAAAGTTGCACTATTCAGTAAGAAACATAGCCAACAGAACAAAAACACAGCCAGAATTGCATAAACATGACATGTCCATGTTTTTCAAAAATGGCCTGCCGGTAAAAAAATATGGTCGTATTTTAAAACACGGTCAGGCCATGTCTTCTCCTGTACTCTTTCTTTTTATCTTTTCTCTGCGCAATGAAATATGGGCGTGTTGTAAAACACGCCCAATGTATGTTTTCCTTGATTTCTTGATATTTTAACTGTTTGCGCATTTTTACTTCCCGTTTTGTCCCCTCGACTCGTGCTCTTGTATACATGACTATCATTGCCCTCTAAATTCACCCAAATTCTCTCCTCTTCAACATTCCTACACAAATACAACCAAACAGCGAAAAGCACAAGAAACACCATAAAAACTACCAAAAGACAAACAAAGAARCCTATATTAAACACATAAAAACTACTAAAAACATGCATGYAGTGATGATTATCAGTCGCTCCTCATCGAAAAGGTGGCATCCGGTGGTGAGGGTACTGACGTTCAACTTGTATGTATACCAGAAGTCAAATGTTGTAATGTGCAGTTGATTGAGACTATCGGAGAGATTTTTACAACTTCACTACTAATCCCAAACCTCTTGATCTTGTTAATTAGATTATTTTGTGTTTGAAATTCCATTGATGATCCTTATCTCTCGAATTATGATATCAAACTATTAGTTTTAAAAGATTGTCAATCAATCACAACTTTTAGAAACACAAATGGTTGTCAAGCACTTATGAACTAGTAAAATCAAAATACAAAAATAAGTAAAAGGATCATACTTGGATTGAAAGAATTATCAAAGCATTATTCAATAATTACTCATACCAAACCCCAAAATAATGGAAAATTAATTAGACATGTTAGTAAACTTAGTCAAGTATTTCATCAAACACTTAGTTTACATAATGAAAAGTAAAAGTAAAACTAAATTGTAGAAGCTGTAGATCGTTCAATTTTTGTGCTTCACGTGTTTGTACTCTGAATTCCATCTCAAGCTCTCTCAATCTCACAATTTTATCTAAAGTATGATGGATGGTGTTCTTTGATAAAAAGTTATGTTTTTTGGACCTGTTCTGGGCTGCATTGTATAGTTCAAAACAAACCCCAACCATTAACTCTGATTTTGAGCCATTTGTAATGTTTTTGACCAGTTAGCGACCCCATTAGCAACCGCTACTCGAGTCGCTAATGGTCACCGTGAAATCGATACACAGTTAGAGACCTGACTATATAACCACTAATAAGGTCGATAGTGGTCTTTTGGGCTCCATTGGTTCAGTGGGCTCGAGGGCTTGCTGCAGGCTTGGTCCAATAATCTCTTTTCTTCCTTATCTCTGGCCTAAAACTCTATTATTATCCTGGTGTTCTTTCAAACCCAAATAAACTCCAAAACAATAGAGACTTGACTATTGACCACTAATGAGGTTGATAGTGGTTTTCTAGGCTCCATTGGTTCAGGATATATTTATCAACTTGTAAAATTGGGTCTGCATAAAATATAGCTAAATTTCAAAATTTTGAACATTAAGAACCACAATAAAACTCCCTAATTTTTTGCCTCATAAAAATAGTGATATTGTACAACCAAATCGTTGAATTTACCTTTCGGTCGAGGATTATTAGCACGCTCCAAATTATTTCCCATCGCAAACTTTCCCATGGCGGCGTCTACAAGTAAAAATTGAGTGATACAAATTGTTAAAAATAGCAATGAATTTTGGTTTAAGGGTGATTTCTAGATTTGTGTTTGGAAGGTAAGATATATTTGAAATTTCTATGTTTTACAAATGGCCGAGATTTCATAATTTTGTGATTTGGGGAAATATGATAGAACCTGAGGTTTTCCTCCGTGTTAGTCGTTAATTTATAAATAGGTAGAAATATACGTATTTATCATTTTGTAGGCTACAATTATGCACTCTCGGATTAGACTTTTTGCTTTTTGATGACTGAGATTGGTTTTCAGTTCACTAGGGATATGGTTTCTTATATGATGACACACACACACACCACACACACACACACACACACACACCACACACACACACACACACA